>OY982939.1:11163788-11716288 GCA_963891755.1 Pyrrhia umbra | reverse complement strand
AATTAATTAATTAATATTTCAAAATTCCTTCTATAAATTGCAATTGTTTTTTCATATTTAGATACTTACCTATCCACCCTATCTTCCGGAGTGCGTTTTGCTTTTTTGAAAATAGGTTTGGACCTCGAAATTCTACTTTTTAACGTAAAAAACACTAAAAATTTGGGTTTTTCCTGAAAAACTTAAATTTTTTCTTCTACTTAAATTCTAGTTTCAGTACCTAACGCTAGGGCTCGCCGAGACGCTTCTTTTGAGGTATCGCACGACCCTCTAGCTCACACGAAACGTCTAGAATTGACGCATACCTGTTTCCCATACATAGTTACATAGTACGAAATCCACCTAAGTGCATGTAAACAAACCATCTCCCTTGATAACTTTTCATCAAGGAGTCCGATTTTGAAGCGGTTTTCAGCGCTTTTGACGTACAACAGGCTTGTAGACACGCGCCAACCCTTCGTATTTGAAATCGCAGCGGTGTGACGTCATTTTTCGACACCCCCAAAATTTTGACCTGAAAAATAAAATTAATTAATTAATATTTCAAAATTCCTTCTATAAATTGCAATTGTTTTTTCATATTTAGATACTTACCTATCCACCCTATCTTCCGGAGTGCGTTTTGCTTTTTTGAAAATAGGTTTGGACCTCGAAATTCTACTTTTTAACGTAAAAAACACTAAAAATTTGGGTTTTTCCTGAAAAACTTAAATTTTTTCTTCTACTTAAATTCTAGTTTCAGTACCTAACGCTAGGGCTCGCCGAGACGCTTCTTTTGAGGTATCGCACGACCCTCTAGCTCACACGAAACGTCTAGAATTGACGCATACCTGTTTCCCATACATAGTTACATAGTACGAAATCCACCTAAGTGCATGTAAACAAACCATCTCCCTTGATAACTTTTCATCAAGGAGTCCGATTTTGAAGCGGTTTTCAGCGCTTTTGACGTACAACAGGCTTGTAGACACGCGCCAACCCTTCGTATTTGAAATCGCAGCGGTGTGACGTCATTTTTCGACACCCCCAAAATTTTGACCTGAAAAATAAAATTAATTAATTAATATTTCAAAATTCCTTCTATAAATTGCAATTGTTTTTTCATATTTAGATACTTACCTATCCACCCTATCTTCCGGAGTGCGTTTTGCTTTTTTGAAAATAGGTTTGGACCTCGAAATTCTACTTTTTAACGTAAAAAACACTAAAAATTTGGGTTTTTCCTGAAAAACTTAAATTTTTTCTTCTACTTAAATTCTAGTTTCAGTACCTAACGCTAGGGCTCGCCGAGACGCTTCTTTTGAGGTATCGCACGACCCTCTAGCTCACACGAAACGTCTAGAATTGACGCATACCTGTTTCCCATACATAGTTACATAGTACGAAATCCACCTAAGTGCATGTAAACAAACCATCTCCCTTGATAACTTTTCATCAAGGAGTCCGATTTTGAAGCGGTTTTCAGCGCTTTTGACGTACAACAGGCTTGTAGACACGCGCCAACCCTTCGTATTTGAAATCGCAGCGGTGTGACGTCATTTTTCGACACCCCCAAAATTTTGACCTGAAAAATAAAATTAATTAATTAATATTTCAAAATTCCTTCTATAAATTGCAATTGTTTTTTCATATTTAGATACTTACCTATCCACCCTATCTTCCGGAGTGCGTTTTGCTTTTTTGAAAATAGGTTTGGACCTCGAAATTCTACTTTTTAACGTAAAAAACACTAAAAATTTGGGTTTTTCCTGAAAAACTTAAATTTTTTCTTCTACTTAAATTCTAGTTTCAGTACCTAACGCTAGGGCTCGCCGAGACGCTTCTTTTGAGGTATCGCACGACCCTCTAGCTCACACGAAACGTCTAGAATTGACGCATACCTGTTTCCCATACATAGTTACATAGTACGAAATCCACCTAAGTGCATGTAAACAAACCATCTCCCTTGATAACTTTTCATCAAGGAGTCCGATTTTGAAGCGGTTTTCAGCGCTTTTGACGTACAACAGGCTTGTAGACACGCGCCAACCCTTCGTATTTGAAATCGCAGCGGTGTGACGTCATTTTTCGACACCCCCAAAATTTTGACCTGAAAAATAAAATTAATTAATTAATATTTCAAAATTCCTTCTATAAATTGCAATTGTTTTTTCATATTTAGATACTTACCTATCCACCCTATCTTCCGGAGTGCGTTTTGCTTTTTTGAAAATAGGTTTGGACCTCGAAATTCTACTTTTTAACGTAAAAAACACTAAAAATTTGGGTTTTTCCTGAAAAACTTAAATTTTTTCTTCTACTTAAATTCTAGTTTCAGTACCTAACGCTAGGGCTCGCCGAGACGCTTCTTTTGAGGTATCGCACGACCCTCTAGCTCACACGAAACGTCAAAAAATTAACCACCCACCCGCCCTTTAGTCGTTTTAAAGGCTATATAGGAAAGGGAGACGACTTCGGGAACCCTCTTTAAAAAATTCGATTTTTAGATTTTCACGGAATCGAAATCTCTGCGGTCCCCTGAGTTCGTGGACGTCATCCCAGCTTCCGTAGCGGCTCCTGGACGCGACTAGAGACCTTTTAAACTACATATCTGGACGAATATTTAATCTTTAATTATTATATTTTCATTCGTTGTAATTATTATTTTTATGACATTAAACATCCCTAGACAACTGGCTCTTTACACCAGACTTACCATTATATTCTTGACCGTCCTTAACCGCAACTGTCGCACTATAAAGTTATCACTGACTAACTTATTTCAATAGTTATAGTTACCTGTTTAAATTGAATTGACCAGGTACAGTACTCTGTACTCAAGTAGACCGGCTCAAATAAAGCTGACATTTAAAATAGACCCTTTGCGAGTTTATTTTCGCACATAACTGTACCTGACAACTGGTTCTCTACACCAGAACCCCCCTTATTATAATACTACTTGACAAATTGGCTTTTTACACCATTATACGGCATTAAAATATTTAATTACTGACACTTTACACCAGTCAAGTCTTTTTAACAATAACTGAATCACCACTGGCTTTTTACACCAGACAATCGATTAAAATTATAATATTATCCCCCACTGCACTTTTACCGACTGCACTTTTACCGTCTTAATATTTAATACCAATTCTGCATATCTACACCAAATTCTACACATATCAAAGTTAAAATCCTACTAAAAATTTTAAATTCAATTATCTAACTTATTCTATTTTATCAACTATAATAACTTAAACTAAAACAAATTCTGTCATAGTTACCTTATTGCTAATAACCAAATTCCACGATGTTTGGATATAGGACTCCGGCTAAATCGGACAGACCCGTCTACCCGATACAACGGTCACCTCTGGGGGACCCCGGGATGGAGGTGCGGACCGAGAGTGTGACTGCAGTCGGGCGCGGCATTGGGGAGCGGGAGGCGGTAAGGCCTGGAGCCCCAGAGCGATCCCCAACCACTCCCAGGAGCCGTGCGCCGACCTCAGTAAACACCAGACCAAAGAAAAAGAAAGCTGCTCCTTCCGCCTTCCTACCAGAGGTCAGAGATACCTCCCCTCCAGTTTACACCTCCGGAGCCGTCTCAACGCAATCTTGCGTCTTCGCATCTGAACGTGGCGCGGCCGGCGCTGTCGGTGGTGTCCTCGAAACCGAAGGCACCACCGGCATCGCCGCGATCAGCCTTGGTGGGACGCGCGACAAATTTGTGGTGGTGAAACTTGCAGCGAGGGCCAAGGCGGCCTACGAGGACTCCGACGAAGCTATGAAGAAGTCTGGTAACATCAAGAGAGAAATTAAGGAAACTGTAAATAAGAACCTACAGGAAATGTACCAGATCGTCGGGGTCCTCGTATCCCTCATAGCGAGTTCCCCCAACCCGACAGGTGATACAGAGGAGGGGAACCACGGGGTTACGATAGGAGACGTGCTGGAGGAGGTGAGGGAAAACGGGAGGCGGGTAGCAGAGTGCGCGCTCTTTACACGCGCACTCTCCGACCAACTTAAAACGGTTACGCCTCCGGTCCCCCCTCCAACTTCCCCACATCACCACCAGCAACTCACGTATGCTGGAGTCGCGGCCACCCGGCGGCAGGCACTGCCTCGGCCACTGCATTCCATCATAGTGAGTTCAGAGGATGAGATGGACACCAGTGGCCAGGTAGTGGAAAAAATAAGGACTGCCGTAAATGCGAGAGAGACGGGGATACGTGTGGACAGGCTGCGAAAGGCCAAAGATCAGAAGGTGGTGATCGGGTGCCAAACTCGTGAGGAGTTGGAGCGGTTGAGAGAGAGGCTGGGGGTTCCGGGACTGAGCTGAGGATCCAGGAAGCAGTGAACAGGGACCCCCTGGTGATGTTGGCGAACGTGCTGACGTACAACACGGACGACGACATCACCAGGTCGATCCTCAACCAGAATGCGCACCTCCTGGATGGACTGAAGGCGGAGCAGGTGAAGGTCGCTGTAAAATACCGGAGGCGAGCACGAAACCCTCACGAATGTCACGTCGTGCTGCAAGTGTCCCCCCCGGTGTGGCAGAAACTAACCGAGGCTGGCCGAGTGCACGTGGACCTGCAAAGGGTCAGGGTATTTGACCAGTCTCCCCTTGTGCAGTGTTCTCGATGCCTCGGATTCGGCCACGGCCGGAAGCAGTGCACCGGGGAAGAGGACCTGTGCTCGCACTGCGGCGGCAATCACCTGCGCGCCGAATGCCCCGCGCATCAGTCTGGGGAGCCCCCCAGATGCTGCAACTGCTCCAAGGCCAAGAACGAGAGCACCGGTCACAACGCCTTCAGCGAGGAGTGCCCAATACGCAAGCGATGGGACGCTATTGCGCGGTCCACCGTCGCGTACTGTTAAGGGCCCCTCTGCGATCAGTGCCGTCACACGACCCGTAGCCCCAAACGCACAGCAGTCCCAAACACCGAATCCAGCGAGTGGGAGGGGCTTCCTCAGCCCGGCGGAAGCGTGGGAGCTTGCTGCTGGGTCGGGGATCCGCCATGGTACAGGTTGCGAAAATAATTGCAGCAATCTTCATGGGAAGAATGCCCAATTAAAAGAGTTGGTAACGCTTGCCTTTCCGTGGTGGACCGAAGCACCCAGCAGCACGAAGAATGTAGCAGCCGCCGGGTGGGAGAGAAATCGCCTTTCTGCGCTGTCACAAGAAGCCGTCGCGAGTGAGAAGGGCCTGAAACAGGAAAGGGCGGCCTCCCATATGCAGACATCCTTACAGGGGGACCCCGAATACAGGAATGATGCCAGCCACAGAGTGAGAAGAAAAAGAGCAGCCAAAGAAGTGTAATGGTAATGCATTCTGAGTATGACCCCCCATTCACTCTGCAGGAACTCTTAACCTCTGTGGAAAAGGATCTGGATAAGGGTGGCATAGCTACGGACTCAGCGCGGGACTGGGTGTTTTATTACATGTAAAGTACATGGGAAACATAAACGTAATTAAATTAAGGTGCCTGCATTACAAAATATAACATTATTAATAGTAAAATAGGATAAATCATATGTATTTATATGATACTACACATAATATAACTGAATATTTAGCATAGTATATAATATAATAAAATAGTAATATGTTTATAATATAATATGTAATATAATTTTATATAGAATATAATAATATATAATATCAAATAGCTGGAGAAAAGGTCATACGACAAAAGAAGGCTGTAGGATAATATATTTAAATATATGACCCCTGCAGAAGGAAGATGAAATGGAAATGCATAAACTTATAATTATATATCAATAAATATAATGTATATATATAAAAGTACAATATAAGTATTATTATAGTTACAATATAAGTATTATTAAGTTATAATTAAATTATATATGTATAAAATAAAAAGTATGATATAACATAATGACATTAAAGGCAGCACACAAATAAATACCGAAATACACATTATGTCTATAGGACATAAACAAACTACACATATAGTAAAATAGAGGATAGATAGCAGATATTGGCTCTGATCACCATGTCAGAGGAGAAGTGCATTTATAAAAAAAAAAAAAAAAAAAAAAAAAAAACCTAACCTAACCTAACCTAACCTAACCTAACCTAACCTAACCTAACCTAACCTAACCTAACCTAACCTAACCTAACCTAACCTAACCTAACCTCCAGCGCTTAGCCAAACTCGAAGTCTCCAAAAATATTTACGGACTTATCAAAAACTATGTACAGGACAGGACGGTTACGCTGGATCATGCGGGGGTTCGAGCTCGTAAAGAGCTAACCAAGGGCTGCATCCAAGGCTCGGCGTGCGGTCCTGTTCTGTGGAATTTAATCCTCGAAGAATTGCTAGATATGACACTACCTGGGGGCTGCCACATACAAGCATTCGCGGACGATGTTCTGCTGATAGTCACTGCCCAAAAACCTGAAGATCTTGAAAATAATACCAACACAGTCCTTAGACAGATCAGCGACTGGGGCAATCAAGTCAAGCTCACATTCGGTCCAGCAAAAACTCAGGTCATAGCGTTCACACCCAAGGCTAAGACTATACAAATACAAATGGATGGCACAAACCTGTCGTTTGTGCCTGAAATCAAACTTCTAGGAGTGATCTTGGACGAGAGACTCCTGTTCAACAGTCATCTTCGATACGTGTTGGGCAAAGCTACGCGTATTTTCAATAAGCTTTGTCTGTATGCCAGACCAACCTGGGGCACGCACCCGGAGAACACAAGGATCATCTACCTTCACGTCATCGAGCCCATTATTACGTATGCTGCCGGAGTATGGGGTCAAGTGGCATTGAAAAAGACTGCTCGCAAACAACTTGCCAGCCTGCAGCGAGGATTCGCTTTGAAGGCCATTCGTGCCTTCCGAACTGTCTCAACGAATGCTGCACTGGCACTGGCACAGTTCATGCCACTTGATCTCAAAATTCAGGAGGTCCACCAAATTGAGCAGACCCGCCTTACCGGTACCACTTACTTTCTACCGGAGGACGTCAAACTGGAGCGCCCCACGCCGATTCGCGAATTATTACACCCGGCACTTCGAGTATCAAAAACTCATCCTAGTCACCTGAATTCACGACACTCAACAGACCCAGAGATCCGAACACAGCCAAACCAACACCACCGCATATACACGGATGGAAGTAAGCAGGAGGATGGTGCCACCGGAGCTGCCTTTGTGTGCTTTGACCCAGGAGGAACAAATACTTCAAACACCAAGAAATACAAATTACACAACTCATGCTCAGTCTTCCAGGCTGAACTTCTAGCGATCCTGGAGGCCTGTAAGTGGGCCTCGCTAAAAAGACACACAAATACACACATATTCACAGACTCACAATCAGCCTTGCTAGCAATAGAAGATAGAAGTAACACTCATCCTATAGTCACTCAAATTCATAAAACAATACACACACATCGTCAAACAGGACATAGTATCACACTAAAATGGGTTAAGGCACACAACGGCAACGAGGGAAACGAAGCCGCGGACGCTGCAGCAAAACTGGCGACCTTGCTTCACAAGGCGCCAGACTACAGTTCATTTCCCATCTCCTACGTAAAACGAAAGCTGAGACAGGAGAACCTACTTAAGTGGCAAGAACGATATGCCTCCTGCGAACAGGGACAGCATACAAAAGATATTTTTCCCACCCTCAAAGACATAGCGAATTTCCGGAAAAGGAGCGAAACCCATTTTTATATGACACAATTACTTACAAACCACGGCTTCCACAAAGAATACCTACACAGATTTCACATAACTACAGACGACTGCTGTCCCTGCAACGACGATACCAAACAGACAATCTCGCATTTACTCACAGAGTGCTCAAGATTCACCCTGCAGCGTATGCAGCACGATATGACATGCGAACGATTGAAGACCGATCCTTACAACATCCGGGAGCTTTCACAAAACGAGCACGCCCTTGAAAGCTTCACAGGACTAACAAAACACATATTTAGTCAACTCAAGGCCTTTAATGGCACATAAAGAGCAACCGCCTATTACATATTTATCTAATTAATGTATATTCTTATTTAAATATATACATACATATATATCCTGTTTAAATATATACATATATAAATATACCCCGTGTTAAAACACAGTGATAAAAAAACCATTTATTGCGGCAGTCGATGTATCAAATCGCAGAAGCTGCCGCAACAAAGAAACCACATTACAAATGTGTCTAATAATTGCCTAAAAAATTAAAACAACAAATTCAATAAAAAAAAAAAACCTAACCTAACCTAACCTAACCTAACCTAACCTAACCTAACCTAACCTAACCTAACCTAACCTAACCTAACCTAACCTAACCTAACCTAACCTAACCTAACCTAACCTAACCTAACCTAACCTAACCTAACCTAACCTAACCTAACCTAACCTAACCTAACCTAACCTAACCTAACCTAACCTAACCTAACCTAACCTAACCTAACCTAACCTAACCTAACCTAACCTAACCTAACCTAACCTAACCTAACCTGAGCAAACCTAACCTGAGCAAACCTAACCTGAGCAAACCTAACCTGAGCAAACCTAACCTGAGCAAACCTAACCTGAGCAAACCTAACCTGAGCAAACCTAACCTGAGCAAACCTAACCTGAGCAAACCTAACCTGAGCAAACCTAACCTGAGCAAACCTAACCTGAGCAAACCTAACCTGAGCAAACCTAACCTGAGCAAACCTAACCTGAGCAAACCTAACCTGAGCAAACCTAACCTGAGCAAATTGGGATGGATGGATCAAATTTCGGAGAGTGTGCGAGGGAATTACACAGCCTAATTCCGCCAAGCCCGTTCCATCATGGGACTACAAGACGTACGGTGATGCGCCACCGTTACATGGTAGACATACCACCCACACGCACTAAACGGTTTGGGAATACTTTCATTGTTCGTACTGCTAAGGAGTGGAATTCCATGTCTGTATTTCCTGATAGCTATAACCTAGGGGTCTTCAAGTCAAGAGTGAATAGGTTACTTCTAGGTAAGCGTGCTTCATCGTCGACCACATCGTCGCTTACCATCAGGTGAGATAGTGGTCAAACGCGAACCTATCAATAATAAAAAAAAAAAAAAAAAAAAAAAAGTCAGATTTGTTTAAGTTAGGTTCGTCGTGGTTAGGTTCACTTTCGTTAGGTTTACAAAGTATAGGTAGACTTTTTTTTTTTAAAAAAAAAGGTTAGATTTGTTTAAGTTAGGTTCGTCGTGGTTAGGTTCACTTTCGTTAGGTTTACAAAGTGTAGGTAGACTATTTAAAAAAAAAAAAAAAAAAAAAAAACGGTTAGGTTTGTTTAAGTTAGGTTCGCTTTGATTAGGTTCATTTTCGTTAGATTTTTAAATGTTACGTGGACTTTTAAAAAAAATAGGTTACCTTTGTTTTAGTTAGGTTCGCTATGGTTAGGTTCACTTTCTTTAGGTTTTCTAAGGGTTGGTGGGCTATTAAAAAAAAGGTTTAGGTTTGTTTAAGTTAGGTTCGCCGTGGTTAGGTTCACATTCGTTAGGTTTACAAAGTGTAGGTAGACTATTTAAAAAAAAAAAAAAAAAAAAAAAAAAAAAAAAAAAAAAAAAAAAAAAAACGGTTAGGTTTGTTTAAGTTAGGTTCGCTTTGATTAGGTTCATTTTCGTTAGATTTTTAAATGTTACGTGGACTTTTAAAAAAAATAGGTTACCTTTGTTTTAGTTAGGTTCGCTATGGTTAGGTTCACTTTCTTTAGGTTTTCTAAGGGTTGGTGGGCTATTAAAAAAAAGGTTTAGGTTTGTTTAAGTTAGGTTCGCCGTGGTTAGGTTCACATTCGTTAGGTTTTAAAAGGGTAGGTAAAAGGTAATTTAAAATAAAATAGGTTAGGTTTGTTTTGGTTAGGTTCACTTTCGTTAGATTTTCAAAAGGTACGTGGACTATTAAAAAAATAGGTTACCTTTGTTTTAGTTAGGTTCACTTTCGTTAGGTTTTCAAATGGTAGGTGGACTATTAAAAAAAAAGGTCAGATTTTTTTAAGTTAGGTTCGCCTTGGTAAGGTTCACTTCCGTTAGGATTTTAACGGGTAGGTGGACTTTTAAAAAAATAGGTTAGGATTGTTTAAGTTAGGTTCGCTGTGGTTAGGTTCACTTTCTCTAGTTTTTAACGGGTAGGTGGACTATTAACACACGCTTTAAATTATAAAAAGTTTGGTGCATCCGGCTATTAGTTAAAATTGGTACGATATTTTCAGTAGAAATACCAAATTTACAATTATTTTTAAATCCTTTCAATTTATTAATTTTCAAATGCCTCTTACCTTTCGGGATCGCTGTCTGGAACCTTTCGCGATCCCGGGATTCAGTTATTTTCGTGTAGAAATACTTTTTTTAGACGATTTTCATGCAGAAAAACGGTTTTTTGACCTTTTTTCAAAACTTGTAAAGCAATTTCCATAGTGTTGCATACCGTTAGATAGCTGTTGACGAGCCGCGTCTTTTGACACCTCTCCCGTTTCTGTAGCTTCTGAAAAATGCAAAAAAAACCCCGCCCACCCACCCTTTTTACACAGGCCAGGTAAACATTTTGCACGATCCCGTTTTGCACAACCCGTCACCTGGCTATACGGTTAAGATGGGAGGCTGTGCAAACGCATTTCTGATACACTGATGACCTGGATAGGTATCTTGGATACGTAACATCAATATAAAATCATTATTTTTGAAGAAAATTTGCACAAAAAATCGTGCAAAACAAGTTAACTCAGAGGTGAGGGGCCAAAAAATTTTAGTTACCAGCTTGCATTTTGTGCAAATTTATTTGAGAATTCTCGACCCTGGCGTGCTAACTCACGGGTACGCCATTGTATTGTAATCTATACATATAAAAGGCTTTGTTTTGAATAACTGACGGATTAACGCACAGCCTAAACCGCTGATCGTTGAGACCTTAAACTTGGAGGGTGTGTTCTTTGTATGACGTAGGCATCCGATAAGAAACGTTTTTTGGAAATTCTACCCTTAAGGGGCTGAAAAAGGAGGGCAAAGTTTGTATGAAACTGTCATTTTTAATAAGAATTCGTACAGCCTACGCGGGCGAAACCGTTAGCGGAAAGCTAGTATTATACAAAATATCAATATTTTAGAATCTGCAGTTGGTTACCAACAAGGTGGGGTGCTGCCTGGTCGTCTTGCTGACTACGTTTATTTCTTGTCACTAGTTTTCTTATAATGCTTGATAAAAATACTGTGGTCCTAGTTCACCATGCTCACGTTGTTGACCATCACATTCTTGTTTGCTGGGTTAATAAATGGCGGTAGAAACCTTAGGCGTGGTTATCAAAGCGAAATACTAACAATAGTAACTTACAAGACACCGACTTCTAGAGTGATGTTTTGGTCCATAAGCGTTTAAATAAAATTTATTTTTTTACTTTTCAGTTTTTTTTCGAAGTCAGTTTTATTTTTCGATCATCAAAACTAAGATACTTCAAGCAGACACGGCAGCTTCAAATTTAGAATACAATTAGTGTTTAGTGTATAAATCAAAGAAAAACTAAAATATTTTGCTATTTCGGTCCAGATCGGTTATCTAGATACACCAATGATTGAAAATTGATTAGAAAGTTACATTTGCAGTGAATGAATCAGTGTATCTGTATAATGTATAACATAATGGAATAATAATAATACTATTATATAAAATGACAACCTCATACACTGAACGACTCACTGACTCATCAACGCAGAGCCGAAATGGCTGCACCTAGAGAATGAAATTAGGACAGGAGGATTTATTTCCTAGACAAGTAATAAGAAAGGATTTTTGAAAATTGCTGTATTAATGATCATGCGAATCGGTTACATCGAGTTCGAAACCCACATATTTTTGTTTTTTTTTTAGTTTGGTGTTTACATATTTTTCTTATTTTGTTGATTGATATCACTTAATATCTTTCACCTTAACGGCTTCAAAAATTAAGTTACGAATTTGTTAAAAGTAAGCGCTTTTAAGTCATAATATGTAAATGTTATTTATTCTACCTTAACGAGCATGGTGATTAATGCCCGGATGCGTTCTATTTATGAAGAGGGCCTCTTTTCATACATAACATTGAGATAATTATAAGCCAAATAAATTAACGCTTTCCATTGAATTTATTCTATTCTACACTTGAGAAATCAAGCATCTAGAATACCCTTTGCTAATAAACATATTATGTATGTATGCTGGCCTCCCACATGAACAGGTAATATGAAGAACGAAAACCCCTATCTATTTCGGATCAGTAGTTTTTCAGAAAATCGCGGAATTACTAACAAATACGTATGGGTCAAATACAGAACCACTTTTTTTAAAATCCGCTAAAAAACGAAGACTTCCTACCCATGCGAAACTGGGGCGGGCCACTAGTAGGCAATAAAGTCGCAAATACATCTTGTATCTTGTTTTTCCAACCGCATAATTAAGTTTGTTTGTAGAGGAGAATTACTGATTAGGTACTAGATCTCGGTCAAACCAATTTTCGGTGGAAGTTTTCATGGTATCACATATTTTTTTAAAGTTATATCATTCTCTTAATTTACATGGGGTTACAGGGGGGGGGGAGGGACACACAAATTACGGTCGCGGACGCGCTCGGAAAAAACAAGATAATTGCGACTTTATTGTCACTAGTGGCCCAGTTTCGCATGGGTAGGAAGTCTTTGTTTTTTAACGGACTTTAAAAAAAGTGGTTCTGTATTTGATTGCGTATAATGTTCTTTCCAATGGTCGACTTTCCAACCCTTAACTATTTAGTAATCTGTGCCTCGGTGCGCGAGTCCCACAAGTCTATAGCATGAGTCCTTTTTAAAAAAATCTAGGAAAGTGTTAGATGGACAGGCAGATAAGTGAAACCATAAGTCGCCCGTTTCTACTACTGGGTTTTCCGTCAGTCTCGATGGACGTCGATGAAGAAACATTATCTCTGCTGCTTGTGTTGATTATACGTCGACGTAGACGTCGTCGTCGCCAACGCGACACGAGCGCGCACTGACCGGCGGCGCACACGGGGGTAGGACACTGAATGCAACTCCTCCGTTTACGCAGCTCACTACAATTATTGTGGGGAAAGTTAATGTTGTGGAAACTAAAAGTCTAAAGAATTGAGTTTGAGAACCTCCTCCTTTTTTGAAGTCAGTTAAAAATAATAAAACTTGAGAGGTGTCAAGGGACGCCCGGATGGAACGAAGTTCCATAAAAAAAAATGTAATATAATTTTTATTATAGTAAATAATATATTAATAAATCGTTGAGGAGTTCCCTTAACTGTCCTTCGTCTTCATCATCAGACCCCTTATGACAGTCACAACCTATAAGGTAACTGATGTAAATTATTGAGAAGTTCCCTCAACTGCATTTTGGCTCCATCATTAGGTTGATTCCAGACCTTCATAAAATTGTAGTGCTTTAAAATACGTAATGAAAAAATTAATAAACGCAGTAGTTGCCCTTAGGAAAATTGCCCTGGACTTCTCTGCGATGCCATCATCAGATCTTGGTTTCCTTATCGTAGGACCATTTGGGAAGTATTCCCTTTCTTGGCAAGCGACGGAGTTATGCGCGAACAAACATAAATAGCAAAAAGTGTCGTTACAACTTATGGTCTTAATTTTTTCCGTCTAGCCCCCCTTCGCAACGCGCGATGAGGAACTTCGTTCCAATAATTTACTAATTATTGCCATGACACTTTGGGTAGTAGCCAGTAACGACATACATACTTGCAAGGGGTACCTACTGTCGACCCTTAGTAACAATTTAACTAACTACTAAGTAGTCTTCTCACAACTGCCTACCTCGTTTCATCTTGAGACAGCTTAATTAAATGGAAAGAGACCGAAATCAGGTTAAATCCTTTATCCATCCGTCGATTCTAAACAATTAGCAAACATATTTTTATAAAAGCGTTATGTACGCGGTACGCCGCCGCCGTACATTCGGTAGGCTTCTCAATCTGCCTATATTATTGGGGTCGAAAGAAGGCTTTAAATAAAATAAAAATCATCCGAATTGAGAAAATACTCCTTTTTTGGAAGGTGGTTAAAAATAACAAATGAAAACACAAACTTTTGACTGAAATGAAACAATATGATCGTTATGTTAGTCTTTATTACAAGACGAACGTATTGCATGTGAATGCAAAATAGTCTCGTGTGCCTTACCGTGCTTACCTACTAGTAATATATTTTGTAGCTTTACAATACTTAACAGTTCCCTTCTAGTTAATAGAACCTATGACATGTTCACCTTAACACTAGATGCATCACGCTCTGAGATCACGGCGCGGCGTGCCGATGCCGCCCGGCTGCGGCGGCCGCTCCGGACAGCCGCCCGGACAGCCGCCCGGGCAGCCGCCCGGACAGCCGCCCGGACAGCCGCCCGGACAGCCGCCCGGACAGCCGCGCCAGCCGCACTGGATTCATTCCATTTCTACCTAGGTAGCTCTTGCAGACTGACTGCCTATTCAAAGCACCGAATTAACTGAGTTTACTTTTAATTTGGAAGTAGCCAACCCCTATGATAGTTAAATAGGGGGTGAGAAGTAGTGTGGTGTTGGATTTAGGTTTCTGGTTAATAATTATAAAAAATAACAATATTTGAGAATTTTGAAAATTGAAACATCAAGGAAATAAAACAGGCGATAAAAGTTTGAATGAGAAACCAGAGTCAGGGATGGAAGGGGAGGGCGGCACCGACACAAATTATATAGCTATTCCGTATTTACAAATTTCTGTACAAGTCGTTCGAGGCCCTACCTAAATCTAAAGTACGATATCAGACCTTCAGTTACATCTACGAGGGGTCGTGACACTAGCGTTTTGCTAATCGACATTATATTAAATGAGTTATGTACACGAGCGTGCGTGCGGGTGCGGGTGCGGGGTGCGCGGGGCGCGGCGCGGGGGGCGCGGGCGCGGGGGGCGCGGGCGCAGCGTTCACTTGTTCTCTTCGAGCAGCACCAGGTCGTCGGCCACCACGTCGGACACGTGCAGGTACACGATCCAGTACATGAGGTTGAAGCACACGAAACACACGGGGAACACGATGCGCGAATACTTGTCGATGTCCGATGGTGTCATGCCCAGGAACTTGCCGTAGTCCTGCAATCACATCACCTCATCGCGTCAATGTCATCGTCCGATAGTTCAATTGACCAGATCATGAAATTCCTCGGCATATAATTTAACGCAGCCTTTTCATGATTTGACCAGTCATATCATGATATACCTAATCGAAATTAGACCCTTTTTTAGGTCCCATCAACTATGCTGATATCTCTTTGCTGGCCTGGTCCTTACCGAACGGCGAGCCACCCATTGCTCACCGTCCGCAGGTCCGCGCGTACGGTGGCCGCGAGTTGTCTCGCGGCGTCGCGTGCATGAGGTTACCCTTTAGAAACCTTTTAAGAAAACTATAATAATCATGGATCTCATATCTGCCGTACATTTTTAGCGCACTTCAAAGGTTGTGCTGTATTAGAGCGTATCTATACATTTATATTTAGTTTATTATTTTATAAACGTAAATGTTTGGATGGCCATTAATCAGACACACCTAAGCGTCAAAACGGATTTGGATGGAATATGTACCATACTAAATATACATACATTATTAAAATTTTATGTACGGCGAATAAGTCAGAAATGGACGACAGTGAGGTATCAGTAGACGCTGTGGGGACAGCAGCGGTACCTTGGTGGGCTGCAGCGCGTGCAGCGGCGGGCCGGGCGCGTCCTCGATGGAGCTCTCGAGCGTGCCGCCCTTGGAGTGCGCCTTGGGGTCGCGCACCTTGTAGCGCACCTCCTGCAGGTGCCGGCAGCCGCGCGGCGGCGGCGCGGGCGCGCCGTGCCGGCCCGCGCGGCCCAGGCTGCCGCCCTTGCCCAGCGAGTGTCCGTCCCACGGCGGCGCGCACTCCGCCGGGATTTTCTTCTCTGACATTATCTTTTGTATTGCGACGAAGCGCTGTTTTCTCATCTGTATTCTCTTGGACATGTACCCCACCGTAGCGTATTCTGAAAAAGCAAGGATCAGTGTTGGAGCCGAGAGGTGGTCGAGAGCTGACGGGCGACCTTGTGCACTCACCCAGCAGGCTGGTGAACACCATCACGAAGCAGGTGCCGAGGTACACGTCGATGGACTTCACGTACGAGATCTTGGGCAACGCCGCGTTAGTGGAAGACATGAGTGTGGTCATGGTGAGCACGGTGGTGACGCCCAGCTGCACCCGCGCCGGCGTCGCGTTGCGGTTCAGCCAGAACGAGACCCACGATATTATGACGATGAGGCCGGACGGTATGTAGATCTGAATCAGGTAGTAGCCCATCGAGCGCACAAACTGGATCTCGCACGCCAGCCGGGAGTAGTTTCCTGAGATCATCGATGGTAGAGCAAAAAGTCGATTAGTGTGTGATTAGTTTTACTGCGCTCATACTGGAATAAATCTACTTGAAGAAACTTTCATCAACACGCAGCCATGCGTTACTCGATTAAACTAAGGAAAGAGTTCGCACCTGTTGTGAGAGATATTTCCATTGCACGTTGACGATGGCCCAACACCTTGAACTGCGGGAGCGACACTTCGTTAGAAACGCCCACTGAGTTGGGCCCCTCGTTCCATTTGTACCGGATGTCCCGCATCGTGTAGCCGACTGCGGCGCAATAGGAGCGGTAAGGCGCGGGCGGGCTCGGTCGGCCGCGTGTCGGACGGATCGCGCGCGGCTGTCGTGTCGCGCGGCGCGGGCGCGGGCGCGGCGGGGCGTGGCTACTACTGCGAGCGGTTACCTGTGCTGAGCGTGATGACGGTGGCGCGCTGCCGGTGGCCGAGCACTCGGAACTGCGGCAGCTGGACTTCACTGCTCATGCCGACACTCGACGCGCCGTCTTTCCAAACGTACAGTATGTCGGTCATCGTGTATCCGACTCCGGGGACATGCCAAACACAAAACGCTATCACTCGCGCCACGAAGCGTCGCGTCGAGCGCGCGGCCCACTGCGTCGAGACGAGCCGGGCGACGCGGAGACGGCCCCGCCGCTCGAGTCGACCCGACCCGATGATAGAAAAATATCCTCGTAACTACCGTGCGCAACTACGTGTATGGTGTGAGTGAATGGCGGTGAGAGTGCGGTAACGGGGTGACAAGCGCATGCGGTGAGCAGGCGGGTGCGGGCGAGTGCGGCGAGTGCGGGTGAGTGCGGGCAGGTGCGGGCGAGTGCGGGTGAGTGCGGCGGGTGCGGGCGGGTGCGGAGGTGCGGGTGGCGCCGTGCCCCGTCGCGCCGGTGCGGCGCCGCAGTGTCAGGTCCCGTGCCCGCGCGGGTGCTGTAGGCGGAGGGCGTCGCGCCGTGCGGTGCGCGCGACACGACAGAAGCCGGGTGCGCCGTGCGCGGCGTCGTGTGCGACACACGGCCGCTCGAGGGTTGCTCCGTGATCACAACACACACACACGAACATCGGTGTTTATCGTATAAGTACGTTACTATTTTTCTATCATCTGTGAGACGGTAGCTTCTGACGAGCGTCTGTCAAAATTGTATAATAAATAAATATCAATTTTTGAACACGTTATTCCGATTAGGCTGGTTGCCGTCGTCTCACCCTACACGAAGAGGTTACAAACAAAATGGTTAATAAATATTACACAAATAGGTAGTTGCAATGAGTTGCACCCAGAGCGTCAAGAGCGACACATCGCTAACAGTTTGGCAAGGTGCGCGGTAAGGACGGCAGCAGTAACGTAACAGTTCAGACACAGTGAAGTAAATCGGCGCTGAACACGGTACGAGGAGGAAACACTTACAGCTCTCAATCTCGATGTGGCACAGCTGGCGGTCCATGGGGAAGTACTGCAGGTTCATGGGGCAGGAGGCCGTGATGGTGAGCCTGCAACAGACGGAGCGGGCAGTGCGGGCGGCGGCGGGGCGCGGGCGGGGCGGGCTGCCGGCTCGAGCGCTCACCTGATGCTGCGCGTGATGGAGCCCGAGTGGTGGATGCGGATGAACTCGTTGCTGGTGGTGGCGGTGTGGAAGTAAGACTGCTTCTCGTTTACGAAGAACGTGTCGGGCACCCAGATGTTGCGGATAAACTCCGAGCCCACCGAGAGCGTCTCCACGCCCGCGCGCTTTTTGTACGCGAGCCGCGGGTCCGTCCAAAACTGTCTGAAGTAAAAATCCAACGTGAAGTCCTGAGGGAGAGACAGCTAAGTTGTAGTATGGGCGACGCGCCACGCGGGCCACGAGGTGGCCGTGCTCGCAGACTAGGCTAACGAGAACACTGTACAACATCGAACACACAGAACAGAGCGACAAGCTTCAGTTTACTAAGAGTGAAAAGTGCACGGAGTGTTGTGTAGCGACTGTGTGGAGCGGCGGTTGTCCGGACACGGCACCGGACACACACTGTGAGGTCTGAGCGAGGAATCTGCACCGAGGCAGCTCTTCACTCCCGAGCAAGTCTGCCTACTCAGATCTGACAGAACTAATTCCTCACCTATTCATGTTCTTGCATTATTATAATGTGGAACTAGGTAAACGAGTATGTTAAGTAAAATTCTCCATCCAACTGGCTAGCGCTCATTATTCAAATGTTGATAATGTATTGAGTTAGTAATATACTACAGAGGTGAACTAGTTAAGTCACGGAACTCACGGAACAGCTATTACCGCGGGCGCACGCTCCGGACGCCCGGCGCCGCTGAGCGCTCCTTTTGTCGTACACAAGCGCACGTAAGCGTTTGCGTGTTTATAATTATAATGTGGGTACGTATATTATATTATTATATATATAAGAGCAAGAGAAGTTACTCATGTGCAGTGTAGTGTGATTTACATAAAGAGTGCTATGTTAGCGTGCGCGCGTCGTCTCGTTGACGCGTGAGGCGACTCCGGCCGCGGAGCCGCGCCGCTGTCGTTAGCGTTTCAATGTTGACACACGTGTCGCTTGTATTACACAATTACACCACAGGTACATACATAAGACAGAGAAAGAAAGGGAAAACTATACAACTTAGTATTGGTAAGATATCATCGGTGCTAATGTTCAAACTGTAGACACCTGGTAGACATTCGCGGGCGGCCGGCTGCCACTTCGGCGTCGTCGCGCTAACTGCAGGCGCTCGAAGTCAAAGTCATTGGATCATACTTCCAGCTCGCATGGCGTGCCCCGAGAAGAGAGCGGCTCGGTGCGTCCCCACCAGCCAGCTCTTGCTGAGCGGGCTGGTCGGAGTGCACGCGAGCTATTGATCGTGGGAAGGTATAAATAAACTACTCCGTGGGTCGGAGCGGGCGAGGCTGCAGCGCTTTACACCTCTCGCCAGATTCGTTGTAATTCTAAGGTCTTAAGAAGTATCAGTTTCTAGGGTTCCGTAGTCGTCAAGGAACCCTAATAGTTTCGCCATGTCCGTCTATCTGTCCCATAGCTCAGTGGTTCTTGGTACTAGAAAGCTGAAATTTGGTATGGATATGTATATTGATCACGCCGACATAGTGGTAACATGTATGTGTCATGTATCCCGTCGTGTGAGGTATCATTGGAAAGGTATTTTAAAATAAATAAATAAATAAATAATAAATAAAAATTTATTAAAAAACATAGTTCAAACATAATATGCGAATTACAAATGGCTCAGTTGTAATAACAATCAAAAAATCTTAATAATAATAATCATAGGAGTTGACTTAATCTAGAGTAATACATAATATGTATATGCGAGAAAGACGTTCTAAATCTATTTTCGGGACCACCCGAACTAGGTTTATTTAAACCTGTGTTTCGAGTTATCACAGCACAAAAATGATTGTTGGATATTTTATAATCATATCATATAAGTTATTATAATAGACTAAGCAGGACAAGCTGTCCCAAGTTATTAAATTACATTACTACTACCTATTATATAATTGACTAAGCTAAACAGTTTATTGTAACACTTCTAGCAATTTTTCCGTATCTGAGTAATTGAGAGACTGTAGATATTCTGTTACCATTACATTACACCTATTTAAGCTTACACTATATATTTTCAGCAGTCTGTTAAATTTGTTATATAAATAAGGTCCCAGAAATAAATAAAATCTGTTAGTAAAAGCATGTTTCGTCTGTGGGTTAGTGCAAACTAAATCCTTTCTTCTCTTACCGGATGGTACCGGGCTGAGAGCAATTTCAGTATGCTGGAGTAGTACTATATTAAGGATGAATAACTGGCGTACTGTCAATACTTTGCATTCCCTGTATAACTGGTGAGTAGGGAACCTGAAAGGACGAAAGGTAGCGACCTTCAGGATTGCTCTTTGGGCACGTTCTAGGGGCAAGGTAATAGTTTTAGAGGCACCACCCCATGAGTTATTACAGTAGGTAAGAATGGATTGACACAAAGCCATATACACCTGTCGAATTAAAGTAAAGTCTGCAATGTTGCGCAAGTATTTAAAGACATAGATTAATTTACGTACTCTAGTGCATAATAAATCAATATGTTTTCGGAAATTAAGATGAGCGTCAATAGTGACACCTAGATATTTAATATGATCCGTTTTTACTAATGTAGGGCAAGCGCATGCTGTGTCAGCGGACGTACTCGTATGACAATTATGTGCGTAAATGTTTAGGTTAGTAGTCGATATGTTAGTATTTCTCATTGAGAATAACATGTAATTTGTTTTATCTGAGTTTAATGTTAGGAGATTATTATGAAGCCAATTAGACACTACATTAAAACCATTTTGGGCATTTTTATAGACCTCATCCTTTGATTTACCTGTGAACACAAGAGCTGTGTCATCAGCATATGACATAATAACACCATTTTGCAGGGACAAGCTGCACAGGTCATTGATGTATACTAGGAATAAAGTAGGGCCCAATATACTACCCTGGGGAATTCCGTAACTACTGTTTTTTAGCTCAGAGCTTCTATATTGACCAATTTTTACACACTGTTGACGATTTTTGAGATAGTCTGAAAATATTTTTACCTGTTCTCCTCTTATACCAATTTTTTCAAGTTTATAGAATAACAGGGAGCAAGAAATTGTGTCAAATGCCTTGGCGAGGTCTAAGAAGATCCCGATTGTGTACATGCCTTTATCTAGACTTTTGCATATATAATTAGTAAGTTGATGAACCGCTTGGTTAGTTGATCTTTTAGATCTAAAGCCAAATTGACGATCCGAAAGCAAATTTTTGCTCTCAAGATATTTAATTAGTCTAACGTTAATAATTTTCTCCAAAATCTTAGAAAGGCCTGATAGTACTGCAATAGGTCTATAGTTGGTAATATTATTTTTATCACCGGCTTTAAAAACGGGGGTAACTAAGGCCTTTTTAAGCAGATCTGGAAATATACCGTTTGTTAAGCATAAGTTAAATATGTATGTTAGTGGAGGTGCAATTATGTGCTTGAATCTTTTTAGTACGTTATTAGGGATGTCATCCCACCCAACAGCACAAGAGTCCTTTAATCCATCTATAATACTAACTACTTCTTTTACGTCGGTATCGAGTAACACAAACGAACCTAAGGTACTTTGTGACATATTTGTAGCTTGCGGAAAGGAATTTCTGGATAAAGCTTTTTCTGCTAAATCTTTACCCATATTAACAAAATAATTATTCACTTTATTTGCCGCTAGTATTGGGGTTATATCGGTTGCTAAAAGTTCTTGAGCAGAGTCTGATTTCTTTGATCTGAATGTATTACTTTTAACAATTTTCCATATGAGCTTACTATTCTTACCGGCTTTTTGTATTTGAACTTTGTCGTATTGGGTTTTTAATTTTTTCAGAAGGTTATTGCAGAAATTCCTGTAGCGTTTATAAGTAACTGAAAGTATCTCGTTATCAGGTGTAATTTTAAGTTTTTGGTGTAGTTTATCCCTATGTCTAATGCAACGGACAAGGCCAGGCGTAATCCATGGCTTAATATTGCTGTATTTTCTAGGTATCATTTTATTAGAGGTATTATTACTAATCATTGTTTGTAATGATGTAATAAAATACTGCAAACTAATATTTGGATCACTGGAACTGTAAACGGGGTCAAGATTTAAGTCGCGTATGTCGTTTTCAAGTGTCGACATATTTAGTTTTGTTATGCTACGCATGCAGTTTTTTCTAGGTAACGAGATTTGTAGAGTTAGTAATATTGCTTGGTGATCGGTAAGCGATGAATTAGTAATATAAGTTTTTGAAGGTAATTTGGATTTTATAATTATGTGATCTAAGCATGAACCACTCTGGTGTGTAGGGTGATAATGAGCTGGTAATAGTCCATGGAATGTGCAGATATTCAGATAGTTATGTGCATGAGTGTTAGTTTTCCCAGGGATAATGTTAATGTTAATGTCACCTAAAAGTATAATATTATTATAACACGAAAGTTGTTCTAAGATAATATTAAGCGAGTCTAGAAAAATATCTACATTTTGAGATGGTGGCCTGTATATAGCCAGTGCTACTGTATCTAGGTTAATTTTAATTAAGAGACTATTACAGCCTTGAGATAAGGGTTCTTCTACTGTTGCTTTTAGGTTATTTTTAATATATGCAACCAGTCCATCATTTTGATTGATATTTGTCACAGTATGATATAAAGTATAACCATCTATCAATGGCAAATTACCTGTTTGCTTAGATAACCAACATTCTGTAAGTACGATGACATCACAGCTTATATCAAGGTTCTGTAAAAGTACTTCAAACCCATTAAAATTCCGACTTATACTACGAATATTCTGAGTTAGGAAAGTTAGTAGTTTATCACCAGTGGGGATAAAATTTTTGCAGTTTTCAACATTGCAGATGACGGATTCAGATACGGAAAAATTATCAATATCGCTTATGAGATTATTTGTCATATCGTTAAGATGTAATTAAGTAAATATAAAAATAGATGTTAAGACTACTGTTTATGTGCTACTTACAAATAAAATAGGTGGCGCTCTTAGGCGCCTTCATAGTCTATTGTGTGTATATAATTATCCTCTGCATATTTGCGTGCCGGGCAGTTCACATCACCAGTTGGATGGTCACATTTTCGCTTGAACCGCTTGCAGGTTGCACATTGGGTAGGCGAAGATTTGTTGATACATTCTTTAAAAGAATGTCCCATCTCCCCGCAGTGGTTGCACGTAGGGCTTGTTTCACGGCAAAACTTGGCTGCATGACCAAACTGTTGGCAGTTGAAACATCTGGTCACTGTAGTAAAGTCTCTTACTGGGCATGACGTCCAATTAATAAAAATACGGCCTTGATTAATTAGCATTTTCCTGATGCTAGCTGGTACTTCTATGATATAGGTACAAGTAGGACGATCTTTCTTGCCAGACTTGTGACTTAGTCTTACATCATTTACAAAGGACGCACGCGTAGTATTAGGCAATTTGTCTGAGAGGTTTTGTTCGTAGATGCACTCCATTACATCCGATTCAGTGAGGGCTACAGGGATACCAATGACAGCGATACGTGGGCGGCGTTTAGATGGTTCTTCTACTTTGAGACCTGAGGAAACCAGTATTTCTGAAGTTTTCAGCTTCTCTATGTCGCCTTTGCTATCTGCACTGATGATAACACCTCCATTTCTGATTTTCTTCAACCCGCGGACTCTAAGTTTCAGCTCTTCAGGGGAGATAATTTTCTGGACTAGGGTCTTGGTGTCATCACTGGTCTGCGTCTTATCATTAGGGTAGATAGCAAGAGAGCTGAGATTGGCTGGCCGAACGAATTTGTCCTCTCCTTTTTTTACCATGTTGGCATACGAAGTACATTCTGACTTACGTTCAGTTTCCATAACTTTTTTTAGTTCTTGGAGGGAGTAAGCGATGTCTTGTTGTCCTTGTAATTGTTGGATGGTAACATGGGCCTGGATTGTTTTCTGCTTCAGGGACTGGTAAAGTACCGCCATCTGAGATGTCCCATGAGAAACCTTACGGCACAGATTAGTGACACGGAGTTTCTGGTCGCTATTCATTTTTCCATCCGCTACGATACCACAAACTTCTGACATAATTGAGTCAATAGAACTCAACCATTTCTGGATCTCCGGTGTAGAGACGAATTCTACTTCAGTCTCGGTGGACGCTGGCGGCTTTGGGTCTTTATGGTGGTGCTGCTCAGACGGCGATGGCGTTGGCGGTGGACTACGCCGTAGTAACTGACTACGCCCAAAAGGGCTTTGCTCTGGGTTAGACATACTAACACAGAAAACACTAGTATTTTATAATAGTAGTTAGTACATCTCAAACAGTGTACAATGATGATATAGCATAATTTACTCGCAAACACACGCGACACACTTTATTTTTGTTTGCAAGTCTGCAAAATAATTAATAATCACTCATTATAATAACAACAATAAGTACGTCCGCTTAGTCTGAATGATAAATAATCAGCAATGAAAAACATTATATGTAAAAATATTGTATGTGAAGACCGTTTGTCAGCAAAGAGAGCCATTTGCAAATTTTTGTTTAATACAAGCGTCCCTCCGCGCCCCTATATTTTTTTAATGACTGTACCTATAAATAAAAAAAACGCAGATAGGTGTTCAAAGAAAAACTATCACGGCTAAGTAGGCTTAACCGGTTACAGAGTTATTATCGACCAACTGAAACTTATTACGGAACCCTACTGCAAGTGGCCCTACACGTACTTGGCTGGTCTTTTTTTAATGTTTTTCTTTAATAGGTATGCATTAGTCATGCTATGTTTATAAGATATATGAATTTGGTTTTAATGTTCTAACAGCATAGTTTTTCTTATTTATCGATTGCAGACTACGAGAACTGACTCCCACTCTCTTCAAGGTAGAACGGTACATGTGTAGTTCATGGTACCGTCTGGCCCGGCGCGCTGCGGCGGCGCGGGCCAGTGGCCATGCTCGCTGGAAGCGGCGCGCGGCGTGCGCGAGGAAGGGGCAGCCGGGCGCGAGCGCTCGTGCGTCTGTATCAGTTCACAACAGTAATGCCACAGTCAAGACGAGCGTTACCAGTCATCGACTAGCTCACTAGGAAACAATACGAGAAAGCGAACAGATCCATGAAACGCGACATGCTCGCAGCCTCGCGTCTGGGGCTGCTGGGCGCGGGAGGCGTGCGAGCGACTGGGGCCAGTACCATGAGCACTTCCGACACGGAGCTGATAGAGAGCACATACATGGTGACGCCCACCTCCACCGGCGGACCTGCAAGCAAGCCCACATGTAGTACTAGTCCCGGCTGGCGCGCCGGCGGCCGCGGCGCTGCGGAGACATGCCCCATGCCCCATGCCGCGTGCCACGTGCCCGCGTGCCGAGTGCCCGCGTGCGCGCGTGCCCGTGACCTCTTACTACTTAATATAGTACTGCTAGCTAGGTACCATTTGCACTTCCGACAGAGAGCTGATGGACAGCACGTACATGGTAACCCCCACTTCCACTGGTGGTCCTGGAAACGACATCACATACATAACACGGCAACGCATCGCATCCATCTTCTGTGTAAGTAAGCTACGCTAATGCCCACGATTTTCTACATCGGTTGATTTAAACTTGAGCGGTGCACTTATCCAGGAGTACGTCCCCGTACGGAGCACGTCTACAGCTCGTACCGAGCACAAAGTGCGAACAAACACAAGTGGGCAACCACCAGGTGCAGCCCATCCACCCGGCGAAGCCAGTGGCGTAGTACCGCGGCGCTTGCACCAGCTCCGTCGCACGCAACGGTGGAACGCAGCTACATTGCAAAACTTCATAGTGCACACGTTTGAAACAAGAACGACACTTAAACAAAAGCATTGCAGCTTCAAATTACGGCATTCCCTTCAAGTAAATGCCTCAATATTTATTAGGATCGGAATTGCTCACCAGCACTAAAATACAAGAGAACGTGTGATGTTTCAATATTATTTAATATGATGTTATAAAATACGAGGTGTGCCGCGTGCCCAGCGCGTCGCATCGCCTGCCATATTTCTTTTCTTTAAACTCTGCTCCTGAGGGGGGCATGGAGACATGGCGTAATAAGATTTGTGTATTTTCATTGCAGCCCACCCAGGCTGCATTCCACCGGAGCAGTGCGCGGTAGCTAAGCAATCAGCAGGGAAATAAACCACCACTTATTCATTTGCAATGGAAGTCCTCTTTTATATGTAGGTAGGTATTTTAGTTTGCAGCTGTTAGTGACAAAAGAGTTTGATCTATAAATTGTCTAAGTCTGTTTGACCGTCATGCTATGCATATTGATGTTAGTCATAAAGCTACGGCGACTGCTCATTTAATATTGATATGCTCCAGTCATCCCCGAAGTCCACAATAGTCTGTGAGTACACTCGTGGTCGTGAGATACAACTATCGCATTCTCCGACCAGGCTTGGATCTGATGATGACATCTGGACCTACCTTGTTCAAGTAGATTTGCATCCAGAGATGGTAGCTTACAATATAGGTACTGGTTGCCCTTTGAAGCATTTAGATAAACCATACAGTAAGTGGTGATGAGAATACGTTTGCCGTGAATTCTAGTTAGAAATCGAAGTGCTTCAGAGTGGCTGACTCAAATGGTTACTTGGTTTTGTCTGATTACTGATTCATAAATCCTCGGTAATTTAAAGTGCTGGCATGTGAATACAAATAATAAATTTATTTTTTCATCGTCGGGCCTGTATCGCCTAGTGCGCTCCACGTAACCGTCGGAGCTGCGGGGTTCAGGGCGCTCAGTCGAGGAGGGCATTAGGACAACGCAACCGAAGAACAGAAAGTATACTGCTACTGACCTCCATAGTTTGGCCTGACTCTCTTGTCATAACTTATGCTGAAGGAGTCCAAAATAGAGGATATATTGACGTCCCCGAACATGCTCCCGCCGCCGCCGCCGCCGCTGCCACAGGAGGAAAACGTACATGTGAGAGATGAGCACAGGTAGCGCAGAAGGTCGCAGGACACAAGCGGTACTCACGCGACCCGGTCGGCGTGCGGCAACAGAGCGGCGGCGAGCGCGAGCAGCAGCGGCGCGCGGCGGGCGCGCGGCCGGAGCGCGCTCATAGCGTGGAGTGCGGGCCGGGGCGCGCGGCGCACTGCCGGCCCGGCCGCGCTCCGGCCGCGCCCGCCGCGCCCGCCGCTATCGATCCGCGCCCGGGCCCCGCCGCCCGTAGCGCCGTTGCACCGTCACGGTGCCCTCGCTCTTCAGCCAAATTTCACCCATCAGGCGCTTTTCACTTTCATTGTAGTGGTCGCAAAGCGACTGCTACGCCACCTGGATTTGATTAGGGTCGAGTAAAGTAAGGTTATTGGGTCGTGCGTGTTATTTCAGAAAGTTTTCAGCACTTTTTTTCACCACTGCAGTTTGGATAATAATGCGTTGAACTTTAATGGCAATTATTTATCTGGTACAAGTATGTATGTCTCCAAAATGCATATAATATGATATTATATAAAGTATATTATGCAAGAGATGCAAGCGGTGGTAGGTCAGAGCAGCAGCAAACTGTGGGGCATAGGTACCTAGTGAGCTTATTAAGAGCGTTTACGCATAGCGCACGATGTCAAGTATAGGTATTTTAACGCAAGTTTTACTCACATAGAAGCGAATGTGACTGTGTGCGTAGCGCTGGCGCGTTCTCTCGCGCTATAGGCAAGCATACCCATTTTGATCCATAGAGTGAATTATTTTAGAAAAAAAAATTAACGGATGCGAGTAAGTACATAAAATAAGTAGTCAGTAATAATATTGCAAGTGTAAACAACATGGTGCAATAAATAAATAAACATGAATTTATAGATCGAAATTTAGACATAACTAAATTCTGCAATAATTTATTGAACCTTCCTAATAGTAATGATTTATAGATATATGTTTTTTTACCGATTGCGACAGGAGGGTTATGTTTTTAGAGCGTACGTATGTATGTGTGTATATATATGTATATTAAGTGTCATTAATTTGTCTTGATCGTGACAGTGACACTATAGGGTAGGTATTTAAAATTATAATCGCAGTCGAGTTTTTTTATTTTTTTTATTAATTTACTTGTTTTAATTTTATTAAAATAAAACACTTTATACGGATCTACTTATGTTTATTATTTTCTTTTAAAAGTTTCAAATTTTTTGCCTTCTTTTTACAATTTTTGAATTAGTTTTTCTTACAATAAGTAACCATAGGTTTTGATTCCCAAGCTTGATAGAGTGATAGACAGACAGATGGACCAAGGAAGTGTTCCTATAACATATTTAAAACAGTGTGATCGCCTATATAAACGTGAAAAGTTAAACAAACTGTTTTAAAAAAGCGTTCAAAGTACCTCTTCTTCATTTTGGTGTTCACACTCAACTCTTGCCATAATTTATTCATCACTTGATTTTTTTTACATTGCCTGAAGTTAAACCATATATACCATAAGCCTTGTTATCTGAAAGGAAGTAATTAAATAAAAGAAAATATTGTAAATAAAACACGCTTAGGAAAAGAGAATTCATAAATAATAGTTTGATTACAAGCTTGCCATTTGATTGGGCTGAATGATCTTCTCAAAAACAATATTTTGTCTGTCCTGTAAATATCGAGATATAAGCCGAAAGTTGATGAAGTAAATACTGTTTTTTCAGGACTGATTTTTGGGCTATATCTTGATATCTGGCAGGATTCATTATAATTATTTTATTTTTAGCCCAAGCCCCATAGCCATTGTCCATTTTAAAGCAACATAAACTCGTTTTTTTGCATTTAGTAGTGGGATTCTTTTATTAGTATGTTATTTACATTTATTACAACTCGATTTTAAATACAGTTATAAGTATGGTAGGTAAAAAATAAAAGTAGGTTTATCTCACGAAGGCTCGTTATGAGACATTTATGACATGGAAATAAAGTTTCAATTGTCCTGATTGACAGGCCTTACCGAAATAAAACCTTGCTCAGGTGATCTAATAGTGTATTCATGCATCACGACACAAATCAAAGATATTTGCCTTACCAAGAAAACTGTTTGTCGAATACGTGATTAGGTTAAACTAATTATACTAACATCTATAATATATAGTATAATTAGTATTAATTCGAATAAATAATCATTTATTTCAAGTAAAAAACCCATATTACATTACCCCCAATATGCGAAAATATGTGTTATAACCGGGTGCCGAAGCCGATCGTTGAATTAGTATAACATAGATATACCAACCTTTTAGCACTTGCTTTTTCCATATTTTCGTCATTTTTGCGTTGTCGTTTTTTCGCTAAAAATAACTTGGTTTTGTTTCCCATTACGTCTGAAATATAATTTGTTGTCACTAAAAAAGTGTATCATCGAAAATAATAATAAAATATTTTACTTACCAAAGTAGCAAGACTTTTCTATCACACTATAAACGTCCGCTATCCTTGTACGCACGGCAAAGGTCAACGCAGGTCAGGATGGAGCATCGAGCGACACGTCCTCACTCTGGAAAGCCTCGTGGCGGTCTGATTTGAATTGATTTGCGCGCAGTGTTTTATAATAGATTTCAAATATTCATAGAAAAATAATTACACAAAATTATTTAAAATTTCAAAGCAGATGTTTTAAAGAAGACTTTATTCTATAATAAAAAGCCATTATGATAATAAATTAAAGAAGATATATCGATGAAAAAATCATCTGAATTTCTGGATATTTGACATTATTTGACTTTTAATTTCTTGTTGTTTGATCGCTAAATCGGAAACTATTTTCAACTAACTATTTACTTGACGATTTAAGTAATTGATTATTATTTTTTTTAAACTACGTTTCCCTGTATTTTCATGAGTTTTAGGCATCGAAACATACGCTGTATGGGGAAATTAAGAAAACCTCTGATCAGTTATCTTGATAGAATTCATAAATACTCTATAAATCGAAATATTTTCTTAACTAACTATTTAAACAGTGAAATTTCCTAAAGTTATTAGTAACTAACATATTTGTAGTACAACTGGTTGATGGTATTAAACACGTTTGAAATTACTGTTTTTGCGCATGGACAGCGTAAACGCTCTTAACCTGACTTCATTTAGGTAGGTATTTATAGGTATATATTTAATAGCGAGGTACATTTCTCTTTATTATAAAGTAGTATTCTCTTTAGTACTAAAAAATACATTTATTCAGAAACTTATCTCTATTATATTTACAATATTTAAATATACCTACTGCCTTAAAATAATTATATAGGTAAGTATATACAAATAAAAAATAAAACAAAACTGTACAGACATGCGCAACAATGAGATTAGGCGTCAAAGTACTCCTCCTCATCGCTGTCACCCGGAAACGTGCCCAGAAGACTTGCAGCATTGCCACGTTGAATGGCAATGCTTATTAGCTGTCCAAAAAATATGCCAGCCCTCTGGTCTCGCGAAGTGTCGACCAGTCTTTTCGCGATTTCCTTGAACAGGAGACGCGAACTCGGACCCCATGGCCCGAGCGTTTCGACCCCAAACGGCTCAAAAGTATAGTTACCCACAAGGTTACTATACTTGCGCCGCTTGGTAGTCTCTGCAGCCGCAGCAGCCGCACCTGCACAGCCTACCGTGCTTGGAAGATGAGAAGGAGCCAGGGTGTCGACGCAAGTTGCGTCCCACACCAAGGGCCTACCCATCTTCCAAGGCAACAATGTCATACCATCTGGTCTCTTCCCATCGTCGCGTGCCAGTCCATTAGGCTCTAATACAGCTGGTACGCGGGCAGTGGAAAGAGCACGACGGATAATATCGTTGATGCAGGCGTGCCGTGCTATACGGCCAGCACTTCTGCAGCACGACAGACCATGGTGCCCGAGGCTGTCGACAGCTTCACCGCAGTGACAACGATGTGGAGCAACGCAAGGGGCGCCTAACCGTAACTCTTTAGTATAATCCTATCTTAAATAATATTACTAATGTGAAAGTGAATTTGTTTGTTTGTTACGCTTTCACGGTAAAACTGCTGAACTAATTTGGATGAAATTTGGTGCGGATTTTAATAATAAGATTTTGTCAGTGGAATCTTTACATGACATATGTACCTACATACCCTTAAATATTATTGCTCATTTTTTTTACACGTATATTTTGTAAAACGTTTTTGAACTACTCTTTTGCATTAGGATACCTACTTTTTTATTCAAATAAATTTGCTTACATGACCTTTTACGTTACCGATATTACCTACTTCGTTCGTGCTAGGCCCACTGTACCAACGTTGATACTTATACAATGCATTGCTAATCGTCATCCAAGTCATCCATAAAATAAAACAAATTTTCATTGCTCGGCGACCCCACGCGTTGGCGTTGGTATGTAGGTACTTTAATTGCAGGGTTAATGCCTACCTACCTGTCTACATTACCGTGCTATCTACCTATGATACCTACATAACACTACATAAGTATTTTTAACCGACTTCAAAAAAAGGAGGAGGTTCTCAATTCGATCGGTATTTTTTTTTTTCTATGTATGTACACCGATTACGCTGAGATTTATGATCCGATTTACGTGATTCTTTTTTAGTTTGATGCGGAATAGATGCCATTTGGTCCCATAAAAATTTCACATGGTTTGGCCCAGTAGTTTTCATTTTGTGAACATTTTTTACATTTTTGTTTACATCGATGACGTAATTGTTTCGGAGTCGATTTATATTTTCCGTTCCCGTTTCTTGATCTATATTGTTTAAAGCTGCACCTTTCGTAGGCCTACCCATAGCTACTTAAAAAAAAACTATTTAACATATAATTATGACAATAAAAACAACGCAATGTTATAGCCTTCCTTATGTAATCTATAAAAATCCTGTAAAAAATACTGTAGTTTACAGAGCAACTTATTACAGACACTAAAAAGTAAAAAATAAATTTAAAAAAACTACGTTTAAAAAAACCGACTTCAAAAAAAAAACTAAAAAGTATTAAAAAAGTATAAAATAACTTAATAAAGATTTAACACAAACCTAATACCTTTAATATTAATAAAACACCATTATTTGTATGTGTTACCTATTGACAGGTTTGAAGTCGGTGCCAAGTCCTAAACAAAATGAAATTCCTAAAGATTAACCTACGTAAATAAACTTAAAGAACAATGTGAATTAATGTGAAACAGATGAAAACTTTTTAATACCTGAATGAGTAACACTATTACATTTGGCTTGGCACCGACTTTAAACCTGTCAATAGGTAGCAAATACAAATAATGGTGTTTTATTAATATTAAAGGTATTAGGTTTGTGTTAAATCTTTATTAAGTTATTTTATACTTTTTTAATACTTTTTAGTTTTTTTTTTGAAGTCGGTTTTTTTAAACGTAGTTTTTTTAAATTTTTTTGTATAAAAAATAGTTCATGCCCGAAAAACAATTGTAGGTACGTCAAACGTCAAGAATGACATTAGTGAATGAGCAGCTGTCAACGTATGACGTTTCTCTGTCATATAATTACAAAATAAAAACAGTGCGCGGGCGGTGGCGGAACAGTGTGTGTCGTTCGTTAGTGTTAATCGCGTGGCACGGCGACAGCGTCCCCGAGCCGGGCACGGCATGCCAGCGATCTAGCGGCGGCTGACAGTGCGACACCGCAAGCACGCAGCCCGCAAGCAGCGCGACGCATCAGGTGGGTTTGTTTACGTCGCGCCATGTGACCTGTGTAACTGCGCCGCGGCCTTCGCTCGCCGCTACACGGGGCCACGTGCTTGCCAGTTTAATCCGGTTAGCAGCGAAGGCCCGCGGCGCTGACGAGCGTGTGTCCACTGCCGCAGGAGCAGACGCGAGCGAGCGACGCGCACCCCGCGGCGACATGAAGCCGCACGACGACTACAGGAACGGTGACGGTGAGCCTACCGCACGCTGCACACTGCACGCCGCACACTGCACACTGCACACATAGCAACCGAGCGCGGCGGTCGCGCGTACCTTCGATCATTAAGATACGCAACGTGACCTTGAGCGCCGCTTAGCTTGATTTTGATTATATTATCGTCACAGAACACTGGCGCACAGTAGGCTCTGGCTGGGCGACAGTGGTATGTAGTAGTTAGCACATAAACTGTTAGTTGACAGGTGAGCCAGCAATACATGATCAGCTGCTTGTGTCGTTGCCCTCTGTCTGGAAGGCCACACGTCCAGCTGCTCTGGGAGTCTGGCCCAGCCACCCAACACGCCATGTTATTGGCTATTGTGGCATTCAATATTGTTGTTAGTTTAGCTACAATGTCCACTGTTTGAAAAGTTGATGTGTGTAAAGATGTAAGCAGGAAAATGATTATTCATTATGTATTGTACAAATGGCAAGTTGGTAGGCAGGTGTCATTACTCATGGCACAGGCTGATCTACATATGTATGTGTTTGTAAGAGCTGTAATATGTGGAAGTGGTGGGTTCTGTGGCGGTGCCAGGCAGTGTGTGCGCACACTCAATTGAAGCAATTGATAATGACACATTACTCTATTGGAACTTGTGGTTGCTTATTGCCATATGTGTGTATGAGACATGTCACACTAACACACACACAGACACAATGCTGGATAAAGTAACTCATAGTCATGACAATAAAAGAGCTGTCTGTATTATGTGGTATCATAGCTGTGTGAAACATATTGCTATACACTGCTTATCACGTGTAGGTATAGCGCCATTTAGATGTTATTTAGTTATGAACATTTTCTATTAAAATGATGTTTATAGATAGTCTTTTACATGGCCTGATACTGAGATATCAGGTTGATATAATTTCAATTATGATAATACATTCATGATCCATATTCCTATACTTTTTTGTTATCTCATAAAGTAATAACCACATAATTATAGGTACTGCCAAGTAAGGCAAACTTTAAACAACAACTGATTAGGAGCCTGTTTCATAGAGCTAGATGTTTCCTGCGGCTTCACCTGCATGCTAAGGAGACTACTTGACACATTAAATACCAGAGGTATCACAGGGATAAATCACAGTTCCTCAGGAAAGCCATAAAATGTTTTTTTTCAATCTGTCTAACTTTTTACTGTGTGCTCCAATTGTAACTGTGTCTACAGCAAAGTTTCTTAGAATTTCCACTTCTTTCATGCTATAAACAAATGATTTGGGAATGCCCAGTGGTTTAATATATAGCATGTCCCCTACATTACAAAAAGATGTTTAGTTATACTATTACTAATATTTTATGGGTAAACTAACTAGAAAATTATATGTAATTCTATTGTAAAAGACTTTTACAGTGTTGCAATTTGATGTAACTATAGATTATCTACTAAAATGTATATATATAAAATGCTTTGTACTGAATGACTGACAGATCAACACACAGTGTAAACTGCTTATTGTAGAGACCTGAAACTTTCATTGACGCTACGCTGCTATTGATCATAGCCTGATGGTTTATATCTCCTCTATCCTTTCTCGATAAGTGGTCTATCAAATATAACAAGATTTTATTAATTCGAGCTAGTAGTACCTAACATTAGCGCATTCAGCCAACTAAACAAACAAACTTTAGCTTTATGATATTAGAACAGGAGTATAGATATGACAATCATACATACGCACCGACGTGTCTATCTGCTTTCGGTTTATGAGACAGCTATTTAGACATTCTGATTATTAGGCAGTCAGTAGAATAGGGACAGGCGTGTGTTCGTGTCAGGCAGAGTGTCAGTGTACGGTCGGCCGCAGGCGGCGCGGCGGCGCTGGACTCGGACAGCTCGGAGGAGGAGGGCTCGGAGCTGTCACTGCGCGACCCCGGCGCGCCCGCCCGCGTGCTGCACGCGCTCAACGCGCTGCGCAAGTCGCGCCAGCACTACGACACCGTGCTGCTGGCGGGCGGCGCCGAGCTGCCCGCGCACCGCGCCGTGCTGGCGGCCGCCTCGCCCTACCTGCTGCACGCGCTGGCCGCGCTGCCGCCCGGCGCCGCCTGCCGCGTGCCCGACGCCGACGCCGACGCGCTGGCCGCGCTGCTGGAGTACGCCTACACCGGGCGCCTGCGCGTGCGCGAGCCCGCGGCCGCGCGGCGCCTGTACCGCGCCGCCTGGCGCCTGCGCGTGGAGCCCGTGCGGGCGCACCTGGCCGCCGCGCTGCTGCGCCGCCTGGCGCCGCACGACGTGCTGGAGCTGCGCGCGCTGCCCGACCTGGCGCCCGACCAGCTGGCCGCGCTCGACGCCTACATCGCGGAGAATGTCGGTTGCCGCCTCGCGCCCGCTGCGTCGTCTCGCGAGCGACTCGTATCCCGCAACGATCCGTATCTCCGTTCCAGTTCGACGAGGTGTGCAAGAGCGGCGCCTTGGCCGCGCTGCCTCTCATTCGCATCGAGATGTTGCGCGAGACCAGCGCCGAGGGCGGCGAGGAGACCGCGTTCGCGGTCGCCGACGCCGCACTGACATGGCTGCGAGACCAGCAAGCCGTCGATGCCGACGTGAGTATCCGCGGTCGTCCTCCGCGGCGGCGCTGGAGTGCGGCGTCATGTAACGTTTCGTCGGCAGCTGGACGAGCTGTGCTCGCGCACACACCTGCTGTACGTGGACGGGCAGGGCGCGCTGCGCGACTGCGGCGAGCTGCCGGCCGCGCGCGGGGACGCGCCCGAGCTGCAGGAGTACCGGCGCGAGGCCGCCGAGCGGGGCCGCGCGGCGCGCCGGCCGGCCGACGCGTCGCCGCCGGGCGAGGCGGGGCCGGGCGCGGGGGGCGCGCTGCGGCTGGGCGCGCGGGCGGCGCGGGCGGACTGCGCGGTGCTGGCGGCGACGCGCGTGGCGGGCGCGCGCACGACGCGGGCGCTGCTGGCGCTGCGCGGGCGGCTGGCGGCGGCGCGGGTGGCGTGGCGCGACGGGGGCGCGGGCGCGGCGCGGGGCGGGGTGCTGGGGGGCGCGCGGGAGGCGGACGGCGGCTCGCGCGCGCGGCTGGCGCTGGGCCGCGCGGCGCACGGCGCGGCGGCGCTGGGCGGGCGGCTGCTGGTGTGCGGCGGCTACGACCGCGCGCGGGTGCTGCGCGCCGCCGAGGCCTACGACCCGCTGCTCAACGAGTGGGCGGCGCTGCCCGACATGCGCTGTGCCCGCGCGCGCTTCCCGGCCGCCGTGCTGGGCGGCGCGCTGTTCGCGCTGGGCGGCTCGGACGGGCACGCCGAGCTGGACTCGGTGGCGGCGCTGGCGGAGGGCCGCTGGGCCAGCCGGGCGCGGCTGCCGCTGGCGCTGTCGCACGCGGGCGCGGCCGGCGTGGAGGAGCGGGGCGAGCTGTACGTGGTGGGCGGCTGGTCGGGCGGCGTCAACCTCAAGCGCGTGCTGCGCTACGAGCCCGTCGCCGACGCCTGGTCCGAGGCGCCGCCGCTCAACGCGGGTGAGTAGAGGCCCGGGCGCGGCGGCCCCGCCCGGGCCGCTCTGACGCCGGCGGCCCGCAGGTCGGTCGCAGTGCGCCAGCGTGTACTGGGACGGCGCGCTGTGGGCGCTGGGCGGCTGCGACGCGTGGCACTGCCTGGCCAGCACGGAGCGGCTGCGGCTGGGCGGCGCGGCGTGGGAGTGGGGCCCGGCGCTGCCCACGGCGCGGCGCTCGGTGGGCGCGGCGGCGTGGCGGGGGCGCCTGGTGCTGGCGGGCGGCTCGGACGGCACGGCGTCGCTGCGGCGCTCGGAGTGGCTGGCGGCGGGGCCCGAGGGGCCCGGCTGGCGCGCGGGCCCCGCGCTGCGGCGCCCCCGCGCGGCGCTGGGGCTGGCCGTGCTGCACGACGCGCTGTACGCCGTGGGCGGCTTCGACGGCAAGGAGTTCCTGTCGTGCGTGGAGTGCCTGTACGAGCCCGACGGCGAGTGGACCACGCTACTGGCGCCGGCCGCGCCGCGCGCCCCGCTGACGCCCGACGCGCCCGACAAGTGCGACTCGGCCGGCTCGCCCGACTCGGCCGGCTCGCCCGGCGCGGCCGACTCGCCCGAGACGGAGTGACGCGGCCGCCGGTTGCGATAGTCTGAGACGAACAGTCCGTCGATGTCGCGACGTCTGCAGCTGCGTGCTGTCGCGAAACTGAACCGCTACCTCAAAATTAGACGCGGGCGGGAGACTGCTCGTGTTTCGATGCCTTTACTTCGCATTTTAATATGTTATAATGATAAAGTAACGTAGGTCTGCGGTCTGTATGTATCGGCCCTCACAAACGTGTAGTCTAAATTATTATATTATGACAGAGTTATACGGCGGGATCGTGGTATTCTTGTTCGCGTGCTTTCCCGGTCTCGTATTATTGTTACATTCCTATGTTGTAAGGCAGCCGGCGGCGTAGCGCGGCTGTGTGGTAGGTGTTAGCTTCCTGTAAGAGTATGCGGCGCGGGCGGCCGCTCGGTGCCGCCCGCGCCTTACGTTAATAAATCGTATCTTCACATTACTGAGTTTCAATCCAATGCATCTCATTCTAACCTAGTTTCAAGCCCAAATCTATAGTTGTTATGTATATACTCGTATACCCAACTACGACAAAGCCAAAAGGCAGGATTATAATAAATTGTAGCAGTCTAGTAATGTCATCAGTCACGAGGTGACGTTATTACGACGAAGAAGTTTGTAAGTATGATGGAGGTTTCACCGTAGCACCTTAACTACCGGCCCACCATTACCCACCAACACCGATGGCTATTACAAAGTACGGCCGGGGGCGTGTAGAATGCGCACGATGGCCCGGCGACTCTCTGCTGGACGTCATTCTACTGCACTCATTTATAAAACCGCCCGCAATAGTTTTGATCTGATCGGTCCAGAGTAGGTGACCTCCCTTCGAACCGCCTGTTGTAGTTTGTGCGATGACGACCTCGTCTTTAGGGTGGCATTTCCCCATTTTGAAAAGCAATATTGTTTACCTATAACCTCCAACAATGTTGTACATACGCGTAATATAATTCTCATGGCCTTCTATCGTGATTACTACGAATGTAATGAGCGCCGTGGTTGCCTGTACGAAGGAGCTACCACGCCGGGCCGGGCCGGGCCTGGCCGGGCCGGGCCGGGCCGTGTCACATGTGATGTCGCGGGGGGGGGGGACAACAAAATGATACGTCTGTTCGCGTGGAGAGACATATTGACTAACTGTTACATACTTACTACTTATGACGACCTGAGTGGTTTAGTGGTCAACATAGAATAATAAATATAGTGAATACCACGCAAGAGGTCCCGGGTTCGATTCTCGGCCGGGCAGAAATTGAAATGATGAATTATAATTTCTGTGACGGGTCTGGGTGTTACTATGTATAATATGTATGTATTTAAAAAGTATATAAGTAGTATATCCGTTAAGCTATCACTCACAACACAAGCATATTAGTTGCTTACTTTGGGGCTAGATGGCGCTGTGTGAAATTGACCAAAAATATTAAAAAAAACACTGAGTACATACCACTACAGCGGTCTAGTGCCTTCCGCTTGCCCCTGGACGACGAGTCGCTCTATGGACAGGACAAGTCATCACGTCTTGAAACGTGGCCAAAGAAAGCTAGAACGTTCTTGTAGTGTGGAGACATTGACCGTCAGACGTGAACCGACACTTGTTTTTTTTGTTCCCGGTGCGCGCGTTCGATTCCCACTTGACCAATTTTCTTGTAATTTCGCCTATCTATCTTACAGACCTATAATAAAATTGGAAATTGTACGTGTCTGTACATTTCGGAATTTTGAGAAAAAATATATAAAATAAAGTACCAATGTAGGTACTGGCGCGCGGTTGTATTAGCGCGCTGCAGCAGTCGTCTCAAAAATGTTTTTCATACAAACTATGAAACCCCTTTTTACCCCTTTAAGGAATGAAAATAAAAAAAACCTTAAATACCATAATTCATGCATTCTTTAATTGTATCGAAAAGCATAAATACTAAATTTCAAGTTATTTGGATAATAAACATTTTTTTTTCATACAAACTTTAACAAGCCCTTTCACCCCTTTAAGGGGTGAAATTAAAAAAAAACTTTAAAGAGGTGTTTTATTATTTTAGATTTAGAAGCTAAGAAGCGTCCCACCAGCGGCTTCGCTCGCGTAGGCTATTCAAATTAAAAAAAACCGGGCAAGGGCGAGTTGGATTCGCGCACCGAGGGTTCCGACCTTTGGAAACAATATTATCTATACTAATAAGGCGGCTGAATGCGCCTTGTTTCTTGAATAAAACTCCGGTTCGGTTTGTAGAAAGTATTATAATTGTTTATCCTAGGCACTATGTACATGTAGGATATGCACAATAAACTAATTTAACAACTATGATTACATGAGCGTCTATTCTACGTAAGATAAGAAAAAGAGACGCGTTCTACGATCCAGTCTGTGATCTCAAATCTGTTCAAGTGCATGTCTCTGACTAGTATATAGTAATCTGTGAGTGCATGGCGTCGTATAAGCATAGACATTTTCTAGCCCCTGCTATAGACAACATTTAAAGGTGTGGTCAGAATGAAATAGTGATCACAGATAATATAATCAACTAAATTTGGGTTAACCCTAGCACATCTTAACTGTGAGGTACCATTGGGCCTGTTTACTGATGCGTCTAGCATGCACATAGGCGCATGTTTACAGCAAAAAGTCGGAGAGGACTGGCAACCTCTTGCTTACTTCAGCAAAAAGTTAACTGCGAAGCAGACTGAGTGGCCTGCTTATTACAGGGAACTCCTCGCTGTGTACGAAAGTGTTCAACACTTTCGCCACATTCTAGAGGTGCAACACGTGACAATTTTCACAGATCATAAAGCCCCTGGTTTACGCCGCCCACTCAGCTCAACCAGCTAACTTTTATCAGCCAGTTCACTACCGACATTCAATATATTAAGGGTACTGACAACGTTGTCGCAGATGCTATGTCGCGAGTTGAGTCCATTTCATTGGAGGAAGACTACCAACCCCTCGCAGAGTCGCAACAGAGCGACGTCGAACTCAAAGAGGTGGCTTCATCTTCTTCTATGAAATTGGATAAAATTCTCATTCCTGGAACCAACATTTCCATACTGTGTGACACATCGACAGGCAAACCTCGGCCATACCTTACCTTACCTTTCCGTCGAGCAGCTTTTGATCGACTGCATGGTCTCAGTCACCCAGGCGTGAGGGCAACTTTACGTTTGGTGTCTGACCGTTACGTATGGCCGCGCATGAACGTCGACTGCCGCAACTGGGCAAAGTCATGCTTACAGTGCCATCTTACGTAGAATAGACGCTCATGTAATCATAGTTGTTAAATTAGTTTATTGTGCATATCCTACATGTACATAGTGCCTAGGATAAACAATTATAATACTTTCTACATAAGGATAAGAAAAAGAGACGCGTTCTACGATCCAGTCTGTGATCTCAAATCTGTTCAAGTGCATGGCGTCGTATAAGCATAGACATTTTCTAGCCCCTGCTATAGACAACATTTAAAGGTGTGGTCAGAATGAAATAGTGATCACAGATAATATAATCAACTAAATTTGGATTACGCCACACTAATATTATAAAGAGGAAAGGTGTGTTTGTTTGTTTGTAGGGATTTAACTCAAAAACTACTGGACCGATTTTAAAAATGCTATCACCGTTAGAAAGCTACATCTTTACGAAGTGTCATAGCCTAGGCTATATTATATCCAGAAATAATTAGGGATCCCTACTAAAACTAAAACTTGAATATTGTAACCCAAGGTGTAAAAAAATGTCCACGCGGGCGAAGCCGCTACGGCGGGAAGCTAGTACGCAATAAAATCTCAATTATCTTGTTTTTTTCCGACCGCATAATTAAGTTTGTTTGTAGAGGAAAATTGCTGATTACTTAAAAACTGTTATACTTAGAATCATAGTTTTATTTTTCTGTTATATTTAGGTAAATCTCTATCAATCCTAATTATTTTAGATTTTCCCTTCTCAAACTTCGGAGATAAGGGGGGGGGGGGGATTTCATTATAATTCGAGAATTAAAAGACATCCAAGAAATCAAAATATATAAGAATGTGCAAATCAAGGCCTTTCATATAACACCCCACATGACCTAGTAACTATACTTTGAAATTTTAAACCCCCAATTTTTTCATAAAAGCAATATGATTTGTCAACTTTTTTTATTTGCAATACGCATGAACAATCGTTCTTTAATTATTATAACTGATCCAAATTTAAAGTCGATAGCATGAGTAGTTCCTGAAATAATCAGCTGTGACAGACGAAGTGAAATCATAAGGGTTCCTTTTTACCATTTTTGGTACGGAACCCTAAAAATGACAGTTTCATACAAACTTTGCCCTCCCTTTTTACCCCCTTAGGGGTAGAATTTCGGAAAATCCTTTCTTATCAGTGGTTTAGGCTATGCGTTGATCAACCAGTCATTCAGGACAAAGCATTTTATATGTATAGGCTAGCTCTCCGTCAGCAGCTTCGCACGCGTTGGCTATACGATTCAAATAAAAATGACTGAGTTTCATACACACTATCATCTCCTATTTCATAACAACGGTTGACATGTCGGGCATGTCATCGTCCAGGTGAGTCTATCAGACAAACATCTCTGGCTGTTCGCGATTAGCTAACGGTGAATACTTTCACAGACATAACCAAGTGGCCATGATCATCCACCAGCAACTTGCTTAGCAGTACATACTCGTGGATCTTGATGTACCGTCCGTACTATCGGTATGCACATGAGCCAGTTCTCGAAAATGACCATGTGACGTTGTACTTGAATCAGTCATACATGGCGAAATTAAAGGGTTTCTTGTCGACTACCACATCGGCCTATATATTGTCCCACTGCTGGGCACAAGCCTCTTCTCATTGAGAATGCACGTGCATTGATCACCACGCTTACTCAAGGTGGATTGGCGATTTCAGACATTTCAAGTCCAGGTTTCCTCACGATGTTTTCTTTCAGCGTTTATAGTCACTGGTGTCTAAGGTACACCTAGAAAGTAAGTATAACTTTTAAGTTACATTAGTGCCAGATTTTGAACCTGCTCACTCGAGATGCAGGTGCCTTAAACACTGGGCCACCTCGACATTCATTTAACTTTAAAATTGGTACCATTTTGAACTTTTTTAGGGTTCCGTAGTCGACAAGGAACCCTTATAGTTTTACCACGTCCACCTGTCTGTCAGTTCGCGGTATAGCTCAAGAGGTTTTTGGTACTAGAAAGCTGAAATTTGGTATGAATATATATATTTAACACGTCAACAGTGGCAATATAAAATTATTTTTTTTTCTAAAATCTGGATGTTTTTTTTTTCTCGCGTATCCCTTCGTGTGGGGTATCATTAGATAGGTCTTTCAAAAGTATTCGTGGGTGTGTGAACACTATTTTTCGGTTAAGTGAGCCATTTGCGAAATATCTATCTTAATAAGTGACCTTCCATGTATTTATCGCAAAAACGGCGAGTTACGATGCTGTTTCAATTCATTATTTCTACTTTGATAATACTTTTCGTATCGGTCGATTGGAAATTGCAGAGGAATAAAATAAAACCAGTCTGTCTTGATTACAAAAATATATTAGTAGCGACCGTCGCGCCTCACTCGTCCAGCTCGGCCGTCGCGCCTCACTCGTCCAGCTCGGCCGTCGCGCCTCACTCGTCCAGCTCGGCCGTCGCGCCTCACTCGTCCAGCTCGGCCTGCGTCTCCAGCAGCAGCTGCGCCAGCGAGTGCCGCGCGCCCGCGTCCAGCGTGCGCAGCCCTGCGGCCCGCAGCGTGCGCGCGCACGTGCCGGCCCCCGCGCCCGGGCACGCGCGCCCGCGCGGGGCCAGCACCAGGGCCGGCTCGGGCGCGCGCAGCGCCCGCAGCGGCGCGCGCGCCAGCACGGCGGCGGGGCCCGCGCCCGGGGGCCCGCGCCACGCCGCGGCGGCCGCGTCCCAGTCGGCGCGGTGCACGCTCAGCACGAGCTGCGCCGCCAGGTTGAAGCGGCCCGTGTTGACCTGCGGCTTGCCGCCGCCCGGCGCCAGGAAGCGCGGGTGCGCGTACAGCGAGAAGCGCGCGAACCCGCTCGGCAGGTACCACTGCTCGCCCGCGATCGTGTTCATGCGCACCTGCGACACTACCTGATTAGACGAGGCTCGCGTAGCGCGGTCGCCGGCGCCGGCTCGGCCGCTCGAAGTTTGACTCACCCTGTTGAGGAAGTCCTGGTTGAACTCGGCGTGCGGCACGAGCAGCAGCAGCAGCGCATCGCGCGCTACGTGCGGGGCGGCGGCCGCCAGCGCCGCGGGGCCCGCCTGCAGCAGCGCGTCGTACTCGGGCAGCTCGGCCGGCCCGGGCGCCTCCGCCGGGCCGGGCGCGGCCTGCAGCAGCAGCAGCTGCGCGGCCGCGTGGCGCTGCCGCAGCGCATCCAGCTCCGCGCGCACCGTCTCCCACAGCACCGTCTCGTTACCGTTACCAACTATCACCTGTGACGCGTTCATCACTGTCATTTATTTGAAATAAAACATACTACTCTTGAAGCGGAAATTCTTCTTTCACCCGAATAAAAATTATTACACCCCAGGATTTACATGATCTCTATACCCAGTTTTCTCTAATTCGGTTGTTGTTTTTTCGCGTAAGGGTAATAACTGGCGGACAGAGGTACTTTTGTATTCATAATACTAGTAAAAATGTAAGTACGACCGCGGGTGCGCGCCGGCTAGTTACCATGACGAGCGCGGTGTTCTTGTCCTGCTGCAGGCACACGGCCTCGTACCGCGCGAGGAAGGCGCGCAGCTCGGCCGCGCGGGTGCGCGCCGGCACGGGCAGCAGCAGCGTGACGCGCGCGCTCTCGGTGACGTAGCGCACCGGCAGCAGCCGCGCCGCACCCAGCGGCCGCGCCACCTCCAGCAGGCGCAGCCCGCCCGCGCGCACCAGCAGCCGGTAGCGCAGCGCGCGCGCCGGCTCCCAGCGCCACGCGCCCTCCAGCAGCCGCGCGCCCCCCGCCCAGCGCCGCCGCGCCCACGCCGCCACGTGCGCCAGCACCAGCTGCGGACACTCGGCTACAGCGCGCGCCCGGCCCGGCCGGGGGAGGGGGGGCGGGGAGACATACTCACGTCGAGCGCCTCGCGGTCGGCGCCGGTGATGAGCGCCACCTCGTGGTGGTCGTCCGGGAAGAATGCGTGGGTAGCGTTGAACGACACCCAACGGTGGTGATCAAACCTGTCGAAGTAAAAAATGGTTTAGCAATAGGAGCGTTCCACAAAAGTAACAAAAGTGCAGGCGAGGTCGGGCACCTGGAGTCGGGCGCGGGCGGCGCCAGGCCGGGGTCGGCGCGCAGGCCGGCGGGCCAGGTGGCGTTGCGGTAGTGCGGCGGGTGCCGCGCCGCGCCGCGCCACAGCTGCGCGCGCAGCCGCGTGACGGCCGCGCGGTCGCGCTGCAGGTGCACGCGCGACACGTACGCGTGCAGCGTGTAGAACGTGTGCGCGCGGGTCACGGGGTACACGGTCACGGCGTCCGCCAGCCGCTCCGACAGCGCGGGCGCGGCGTCCGCGCCGGGCGCGCGCACGGCGGAGTACGTCTCGCCCTGCAACAGGCGCGCGTGAGGGCGGACGGGCGAGGTGGCGGCCGGGCGGGCGGGCGGGCGGGCGGTACCTGCGCGGCGGGCGAGCAGGCGCGGTGCGCGGCGTGCAGCACGCAGCGGCCGATGTTCTCGTGGTGGTGCGGCGAGTAGGAGTTGCGCACGCACCAGTCCAGCTCGGCGTGCACGGCGCGCAGCACGGAGTTGGACAGCAGCACGCCGCCCTCTGCGCGCACAACGGATACTCAACTTGTTGTCACATCACATCGATAGTCACGAGAAGTGATTACACTATAATATGTAACAAGTCTTAATGGATGTTTTAATATATTTTTAACCGACTTCTAAAAAAGGAGTTTATCAATTCGGTTGTTTGTATTTTTTTTTATGTTTGTTCGCGCATAACTGTCGCTTGCCAACCGATTTGAATTTTTTTTTTCTTGTTTGAAAGGGTATACTTCCCAAATGGACCCATGATAAGGAAACCAAGATCTGATGATGGCATCCTAGAGAAGTCCAGGGCAATTTTCGAAAATCCTAGGGGCAACTAGTGCATTCGTTAATTTTTTCATTAAGTATTTTAAAGCACTACAATTTTATGAAGGTCTGGAGCCAATTTGATGATGGAGCCTAAATACAGTCGAGGGAACTCCTCAACGATTTACAGCAGTTACCTTGTGTTTAGGCTTGATTAATTTGTATTGATGAGAAATTTACACCTAGATGGGTTGTGACAAAACAAAAAATAGATAAGTAGCTATGAGTGGTAATAATTATTAATTCGTAATAATCAAATGTGACTAACATAATTAAATGTTAGGAAAAAATAATAATATATAACAGAAATCACAATTAGAAATAACCTTTTCTTCAAGGAAGGGATAATAATTTTTAGAATTTTAGATTTTCAAACGAATTTCACTATCTTTGTAAACCTTATCTACACATGTATGTTATGTATTAGATAAATGAATGTAATGTTATAAAGTAAGTGTAATGTAATAGATCTTATCTAGGAAATAAACTAATAAAAAAAACCAACACATAATGGAACTAGCAGTACTCTCCACTGCAGTAGATTATGTTTGTCATGTGCACAATGGAAGTGAAACAACAACACAAAGCAGACCAGCCGGAAGCTTGTGCAGTGCTATAAAATGAAGCATATTGATGCCTTAGTTCACAATCCCACTAACTACAAAATTTACTATTTTCACTTTTTTAATGCCAAATACACTTTCCCGTCTTTACCGTCATTCCGTCTTTCTACCAAAAACGTAAGTCACAGCTATATTAAAGCTGTGTTTTATTCTACTAATTACCTTAATTTTCGTAAATCCAAACAAGATATACTTCAACTGATTTTAAGTTTCTCAACTTTTTTTTATTTTATTTTTTGTTCCTTGAATCCTGGGATCGGCTTGGGGAGCCTTTAGCAGGTGAGTGTCGGGAGAGATCCGTTCCTCCAGTGAGGAAGCAGTCTCATATTATGTTAGGGCCTCTTTGGTGAAGTCCCATAAATGTTTCCTTTTAAGCCTTCAGTCATGTTGTGGGTTACATAATGCTGATGCCAAGGTGGTGGTATGGACTTCAATCCTATTTCTGTAGGCTAGGGCTCTGTGTTGAATTTCCTCTTTAAGTTTCTCAACTGCAGAAAATTTTATAACACAAATGTATGATATACATTTACAATATCTGCTCATACTTTATAACAATGCTATATGAGTGTATTATGTGTTGGTAGTACAAAAGAATTAAAACAGTTTGATGTACAAATGTGTTAAGTACTTTGATTTACTACTTTTTGAAGGGGTTTGGTAATTTTTAAGGACTAGTCTTATGAATGGATGCATAATTGTTTTATTATTTTACTTTGTATTCATACTGTTCTCGTCTAAAGTTTAAAAAACTTTAAACCACTCTCCTTAAAATTGTCAATTTTGTAGTTAGTGCAATTGTGAACATGTGGATGCAACTCTTAATGAAACCAATGTAGTAATTACCAAGTGAGCAGTAATGGCTGTCATCCTCCGCCACAGTGCCCATATAGATGTCCTGGCTGACACTCAGCTGTGACACCAGCTCTGTCAGACGCCGTGCATTCACGAATGCTGTGTCAGACACGAGAAAGAAGAAGTCATACTCCTCCAAATAATTATCAGCTAAATACTTGAGTGCATGAAAAGGTTTAAGCATTTCCCTAGTGTCAGTGAAGCCCACAACGTTAGCCAGGCCTGGCACAGAACTCATGGCACTGGCCGTGATGAAGAACTTCAGGGCAGGCTGTAACCGTGCAGTCGTGCGGTTCAATGCTGCTATCTGGCTTTTGAGAGCCTCTTCTGAACTGAGCACTCCTGTGAGAAGGGATCCTGCAACAATTATGTAGGTACACTTGAGCAACACTCATCAATCACCAGCGTCCTGTGCAGTTCTGAGGTATCAACATTTCCTTTCTACTGCATTTTCTTGGAAAACTCCTTTGATGTTCTTAGAAGAACATGTGCAAAGTGTGTGAAATAGCAGTACAGCGGGTACCTCGCATGCCGAGCTCGGTGCTGTAGTAGCGAGGCCGCTGCACGCTCCGGCCGGCGGCGCGGCCCGCGGGCCCCAGCGGCCGCTCCTCGCGCTGCGGCTCGTAGTCATCGGGCGCGGGCGGCCCCAGCGCCTCGCACGCCGCGCCCGGCGCCTCGTCCAGCGGCACCAGCGCCAGCGACACCCACAGCCCCAGCGCCAGCCCCACCAGGAAGTACGAGTTGTGCTTCACTTGCGACACCACGTAGCGCGACAGCATGTCGTCCGCGGTCGCCGACCTCGCGCTGCACACTGCCTAAGCTCCCCAGATACTTTGCGCAATCGCGCCTCTTGTGTGTTGTCGTCTACAATTTTGGGATAGACGAACACTATTTCTCACTTAACAAATTGTGTCGATATTTATCATCAATTACTCCACTTAATCTCGAAGTTACATTCGTAGCAAAGCGCTCACTTTATTATTTTGAATAGGTACCGATCACTGTAACTTTATTCTATTAGGATTCGATTTTATTAAAATAACTCGTAGAATATGGAGAATTTCTAATTAATTAATACTCCCTAGTACCTCTACGAAAAAGTATTGCATACACAGACTAGTTAGATTGCATAGAATAAAAATACTCTTGAGCTTGACTGACTTTACCAAATGACATAAATAAATCCAAAGATATACAATTCTATAGTCCGACATGGCTATTTACGAACGTGGCTTACAGATGAACTAACGCAAGCCACCATCTTGAAATGTCATTTTGGTGATACCGGCCAAGGGAAAATTCTTACCCAACTATTAGTAAAAATATAGCGTTATTCAATAAGACTAGATTTTGTGCTTGAAATAGTATAGAAAGGGCAATGATAATCTGCGATGCCTCTGGTGTTGTAGATATCCATCGGCCGCGCTGACTACTTAATAATCAGAAGGGTTTCGGCTTGTCAGCCACCTACCAACATCCAAATGTGTGTTAAATGTTTAAATATTGCATTTTATTGTTTCCAATTTAAGATTATTATTTCAACGTAAATTAAGAATAATCAATTGCTATTTATCATAGAATGATTTACTTAAAAAAAACCGGCCAAGTGTGAGTCGGACTCGCGCACCGAGGGTTCCGGCCATAGGAAAGAAAAAATACGCAATAAAGTCGCAATTATCTTGTATTTTTCCGACCGCATAATTAAGTTTGTTTGTAGAGGAAAATTGTTGATTACTTAAAAACTACCTGCTAGATCTCGTTCAAACCAATTTTCAATGAAAGTTTGCATGGTAATCTACATTATAATTTTTTTTTTAGATTTATCATTCTCTTATTTTAGAAGTTACAGGGGGGACACACATTTTACCACTTTGGAAGTTTCTCTCGCGCAAATTATTCAGTTTAGAAAAAAATGATATTAGAAACCTCAATATCATTTTTCAAGACCTATCCATAGAGACCCCACACGTATGGGTTTGATGAAAAAAAAAAATTTGAGTTTCAGTTCTAAGTATGGGGACCCCCAAAATTTATTGCTTTTTTTCTATTTATGTGTCAAAATCTTAAAGCGGTTCACAGAATACATCTACTTACCAAATTTCAACAGTATAGTTCTTATAGTTTCGGAAAAAAATGGCTGTGACATACGGACGGACAGACAGACAGACATGACGAATCTATAAGGGTTCCGTTTTTGCCATTTGGCTACGGAACCCTAAAAATGGAAATTTTCATTAGTTGGTATCATTATCATTTAAAATGACATTTCAAGATGGTGGCTAGCGTTAGTTCACTTGTCAGCCACGTTCATAGATAGCCATGTCGGACTATACATCTTTGAATAAATCAGTGTGGATGGACTGTGGAGACTCGCCTTGAAGATGACGTTTTTAAAAAGACCATGGTGCCATCTATTATGTGCGGTCCCTAGAAACATCGTCTAAAAAAACATAAATTAAAAAGATCGAAAAACCCGACTGCGTAAAAATACTTTTATTATAAACTAAAAAGAATAAAACAAGTCTGGTTGATCACCACATTGACAGTCGAGTCGGGACCCATATTGGATAGGAATGAGTCTAGGTTATTTAATGGGTCCCGGTCCCGACTGTTAATGTGGTGATCAACCAGACTTGTTTTATTCTTTTTAGTTTATAATAAAAGTATTTTCACGCAGTCGGGTTTTTCGATTTTTTAAATTTATGTTTTTATTTTGAACTTTTTAGTTTACATAATATTTTTGAACTGTTCTTTTTACTAGCTTTCATTTGATACCCATATTGCTACGGTAAGAAAAAAATCAACCCGCCCCCTCCCCCATTCCGCCATTTGCGGACGCCATTTTGAAAATCTATATAGCCTATGTCACTACTACAATTTAGACAAATCCAACGACACCTTATATGTTAAAATCCGTCCAGCCGTTTGGGCTGTAGGGCGTGCCAAAGAAATGGACATACATACATACACTCGAAAAATATAACCCTCCTTCTGTCGCAGTCGGGTAAAAAGTATAGATGTTACTGTGTAAGTGGGTTAAGTACCTATTTGATTTAAATAAAATATGTTTTTAAGTATTTTATTTACATGCTCTATTTATAAGAACAGAATATAGTCCGACATGGTTATTTATGAACGTGGCTCACAGGTGAACTAACGCTAGCCACCATCTTGAAATGTCATTTTCAGTGATAATGATACCAATTAATGGAAATTTCTATTTCTTTAAGTTAATCATGACATGATAAATAGTCATTTATTAATTCATCATTTAAGTTTTAATAATTATCTTAAATTGGAAATAATAAAATGCAATATTTAAATATTTAACACACATTTGGATGTTAGTAGGTGGCTCACAAGCCGAAACCTTCCTGATTATTAAGTAGTCACCGCGATCGATGTATATCTACAACACCAGAGGCATCGCAGATCATCATTGCCTTTTCTATACTATTTCAAGGACAAAATTTAGTCTTATTGAATAGCGCTATATTTTTACTAATAGTTGGGTAAGAATTTTCCCTTGGCCGGTATCACCAAAATGACATTTCAAGATGGTGGCTAGCGTTAGTTCACTTTTCAGCCACGTTCATCAATAGCCATGTCGGACTATAATCATATATCAATAGAGATGCAATCCCGAACATTACGCGGTCACAAAAACGTAAACATTTTTTAGAATGCAGACGTACAGCTCGGCACAAAAGAGTAGAAATTAATAGGGGCGCCACTTTACCGTTCGTGTGGCAACCCGCTGCGACCGTATAGCGTACCAGCCTATCGTCTTGATACTAAGCTGTATTTTTTTCTACTTTGATTTATTTTTAATTTATTAAAATCAGTAACTATTATAAAATGTAATAACAATGTATTCACATCATGTAACTGAATACAAATTACTTATAAGGACTAATAATGTAAGCACTCCTGTGTTTTAATAAAAAAAAATTGGGTATAATAAAAAGACTTATGAGTATAGCATTATTATAATTGATTCCAATAAATCTTACTCTAAATATTCCACGCCCTCCAAATCCATGTCTTGGCTAGAGCTAGCCATAAACTCATCTGAGTCACGCTCAGATTCAAAGGCACTGCGCTATCATGTTGGAGATTGATTCCTCAACATTTCATGTCCACGTACTAGCCCTCTCATAAATTCATAATACTTTTTCTATTTTGATAACGTGCTGGCATGAATTCTTCTGATCCTAGTCGGATATAGATTGAAATGCACGTTTGGTGCTTCCTATAAAGATTAAACATTTGATTAAACCTCTATCAATATTAAATGTAAAAAGTCTACGATATCTATTTTTTTGTAATATTCTAATGCTAGCTACGAAAAGTATTATATTATCTTGTGATCACGCTCATAGATAAAGTTATTTAGAAATCGAATTTACATATTGCAGAGTATCAAGGCTCAAGCCAAACAAGTATCAATTAATCTAGGCGCGCTATACCAAAGTGTCAAAGACAAAACGTAAACATAACCTATATGCTCGATGTTTATTGTTCAAAATTTCACTTATTTCGTATTCAAGCAATTCAAAACCAAATAGAGATCATAAATTAACACTTGATACAACTAAATACAACAAAACAAACTCTTACATACCTGTCATAATGGCGGTACTTTGGTAAATATCGTCGAGATCGGAAAGAAGAGTTTAAGCCTCATGTTCGACCAGATATCGCCTATAAACATTATAAATTGTTTCCTTGCTAGTACTCCCAATGGTTTTATTTATTATAATGTGGTTTTATTAACGTTTTGATGGTCGAAATAAAAAAATAAGTAACTCGCGAACTTTGTTTACATCGAACGTCACAGAACGACATTAATTGCCACAGGCTGCCAGCAATAAAAAAAATTAGTTCCGTTTCTAGACTTTTTTGCCAAGCTGTAGCTTTGAAACTAGTAAAATACTTCTCGTCGAAACAATCCTAAATAAGTAGAGTCGATGTAAATTTGAATGCATTGATTTGTAATTATTAACAACTTAGATATTTTTTTTATTTTACTTATTTATTTGCTTCAGGCAACAATGGCCCAAGCAAGCCCGAGGATAAAATGACTAGGCTTTTAAATTAAAAAATCAAGGCTAGTAAGGATGTGTGACGGAGAACCGAGAAACATTGCGCGTTGCGTTGTATTTCATGCGATAGAGGAGGACGCTGTACAACAGCTGCGCGCGACTTAGCCGAAGAATGTAAAACAGTGCGCATGCTTTCTACTCATAGTAGGCTCCTACAGAAAAGAATAAAACGAAGAGTTTTGGAGCAAACAGTCCGTTTGTACAAATGTTTTTTGAATATTGTAAAAATGGCGAAGAAGTGTTTTTTATGCGAATCAAGTGATTCTATTATTTATTTTATTGGTTGAGGTATATTTTTTTGTTTTTTTTTAATATATTGTTTGGACACTTAACGATTTCATATAAGTCCATCTGCCTAGCCTTTTCCCAACTATGATGGGGTCGGCTTCCAGTCTAAGCCGAATGCAGCTAAATGGAGCGAATGCCTATCTGACCTCCATAACCCAGTTACCAGGTAACACGATACTCCGTGGTAAGACTGGTTGTCAGACTTTCTGGCTTCTGACTACCCGTAACAACTGTCAATGATTTACAAATGACAGCCAGGACCAACAGCTTAACGTGCTTTCCGAGGCACGGAGGTGTCTCGATATGACATAGATGGTCACCCATTCACGGACCGACCGCGCCAAGCGCAGCTTAACCTTTGATCGGTCGAACCGTGCGGCTGTTACTAAGCGACGAGCTCCTCTAACGATTTCATATAAGTATAAGTACTTAATAAAAATAAAAACTTCTGGGAGTTAATTGATATAGGATCAAATTAAGCCACACTTAAAAGATACAGTAAAATACATAGGGTATTTTATATAGGTATATGGTAGGTAGGATACGGAACCCCACAATATCCCGGGTGCGACACTTACTTGATCAGTTTTCATAAAAGGATATCGTGTTCCTTGTATGATTACATTGATTATCTTTTACTATCGCGATCGGATTGCTAAACTAATTGCTGATAGCGTTCAACAAGTTGAAGCTTTTAGATAAAATCTATTATGGATATATATACTCGTATATTGAGTGAGCGGTGTGTCTCCCGGGGCTGAGCCAGTAGTAGAGTTGCACTGCTCATGTGATGGACATAGGCCTCCCCTAACGTGTGCCAAACAGTCCGGTCCTCAGCTTGACGCATCCAACGTCTCTGCAGTCCTTTGCAGATCGTTACTCATTACGACTTTAGATCTCTTTCGGATAGTCTCTTTGCGGATTCTATCCTTCAGATAGACCACGCTGAGTTAACTGTTCATGTTTGGGCTCCATAGGTCGTGACGAGTAGGTCGCACTGATTTCAAAGCTCATACCACAATCCTTACTTCCTTACTTCCTTACTAATATTATAAATGCGAAAGTAACTCTGTCTGTCTGTCTATCTGTCTGTCTGTCTGTCTGTTACGCTTTCACGCCAAAACTACTGGACCGATATAAATGAAATTTGGTACAGAGATAGAATAGACCTTGAGGAACAACATAGGCTACTTTTTACCCGAGTGCGCTAAGTAGTTCCCTCGGGATGCGGGTGAAACCGCGGGAAACAGCTAGTACTATATAGTTATATATATAGTTTTCAGGTATTATGGAGGATATGAAAACCCAACGCAGATTGATGTCACAACTTTTAACACCTAGGTATATTCGCAATAAATGATTGAATTGAATAATTGTCGTTTTCCGAATGCAGTCCAGCTGCCGCTACCCAACTGTAGTATCTGTCCCAGGTATGTGTACTCCGAAACAACTTCAAGGAGGTGGCCATTTAACAATCACAGGTCCCAGACTAATGTGGTCATTGATCATTATTTTGGTTTTATCCAAGTTCATGCCGAGACCCTACCGTCGCGACGCTGACGGTAGGTCGTCTCGCATTCGTTGCAGCTCCTCCAGCGACTGCCAGTAGGGCTATGTCATCTGCTAATCGTAGGTGTGAGATGTGCTCGCCATTTACGTTAATGCCTTTCTAGTTCAAGGTATAGTAAACATAGCTAATAGAGGTATACAGGGTGTTATTGACAGCCCTCCACAAAAACACAGGATTGATTCTGAATCATATCCTACCGGAAATTTTCTCAGAAAAAAAAAATGCCGTTTTTTCTGCTGATATTCCTCTATTTTAATGTGAAATTACATTCTCTGTATGAAACACTCCATTTATGTAAATAAAACAGCTGAATTAAAAAAACAGCAATGGATGTTGAAATACTTTAAACAAACGACGCTTGAAATGCCCGGGGAGAGCGCGCGGTGCGGGAACATTTATATTAGAGATTTTGTTGTTATATCATCTATTTCTTACCCCATATTAAGATGTCTGGCACACGAAATTCTTTCAGGAACATTATGGGAATCCAATGAACCAGATTTGTTTTATTACCTCACACGCAATGTATCGTTACCGTGGCAAAACGCACGTAGCGGACGGCAGCGCAGCGAGCTTGAGTGAGGCTGCTCCCGCAGGAGAAGGCACGGCTCCCTGTCGTTCCGAGTGACGCAGGTGCTGTCGGGGCATGGGTGCTTCGGCAAGTACCTGTGTCGCATAGGCAGGGAGTCGGACGCTCAGTGCCACCACTGCGTCCATTGTAGGGAGGACACGGCGCGGCGCGCGTCGGTGTCCACGCGCGCCCCCGAGGCGTTGCACGGGGTAGGACACCTCACTACCCCGTGCAGGAGACGAGGCCCGGCAGGACGGGCCGGCACCAGTGCGGGGCTGCGGACGAATCCGGATTCCCGCGGCCCCGCGCGCACGTGCGAGAAGCGACACCGGGGTGGTTTCAGCCGGTAAGAGTCCGGCACTGTTCCCGGCCTCCCCAGGCCGGGTTCGTCCATGAGGATTTCCCCCCGAAAAAACTATAAGTTTATTTAATATAGCGATTGGTTAATATAATGAACGATTGATACGATTCTAAAATAACTATTTTTTATAAGCATAACATACATTAAATATAAAATCGTTTGACAAGAAAAGTTTTGAAAGTAACTCTACCTCTCTGTTCCGTTTTATGGCAAAACGGCTGCACCGATATAAATAACATTTTGTATTCTCGGGTTGTGCCGAAATCGCTTTGCCCCACAAAGCGTTAAAGTGTCACTAAGCAGCTTGGAGTCAGAGAGTTGAAGAGCAGGTTGCAGATAGGCAAGCGCACGTGCCCGGCTGATAGCAGTCGTTGGTACAACTCCATGTCAGGGGCTGTCGCGCGGGATTGGGAAAACTCTGATAGCTTGCTTGCTTAGAAAACCTGCAGCCCGCAGGATAAGTAGTATAAGAAGAATATTGACAAGTTCCGTGAGCGACAGATAACATTGTATTGCCTCAACTAAGCAGTCGTGTCTCCGTAAAGTGAACTCTTAAAATGTAAAAGTCCGGTGCGTAGCGCGGCACCAGCGCGCGGTGGTGTTATGTGCGGTGTCGCCATGGCAACCGGCGACATCGATACTCTCTGGCGCGCTGCACGGCTTGCTCCCTGAACTGCTCAGTGACCGCGTCCGTGTGTACCGGAGCCCAGCGGGCCCATCTCCCCAGACGCCACCGGGATCAGGTCGGCACGAGCGCTATCCATTGCCATTGCTTGTGCAATATGCGACGTCGTCACAACTAAAACCGGGTAAGCGACTGTGACTGTACACGTGACGTTATCCTGCAGACTATCTGCTATCGATTTTAATTAATAATGCGCTGCGTGACTGCACTGGGAGACCTGTGCAATATATTTATATATTTATTTTTTTACTTTAATTACACGGTCGAGAACCAATTACAATAATTAAAGATAGTGTGCAAAATACATATGTTAAATATTAACATTAAAACACAAACATAAAAATTATAATACACTTAAAACAACTTTCACGAGTCCCTTTTGCACTCCAATAAAGTAATATCCGAATAGGAATCCGAGACGTCATTAAGTGCGGCGAGGGTACCCGGTGCTGGTGGGTCAGCCCGCGCAACAGTGCGACACGCAGGCTCAGCGGACAGCATGTGCCTCCTGTTGCGACGATAGCTGGCAGGGACGAGAGCTCGAGCCAGGTCAGTGCGCAGGTCGGGCGCCTCAATTTAACCTCGTAGAGTTTTACAAATAGTCGCGAGCTGATCACATCCACTACTTACCTCCAGTAAACCTAATCGCCGATATGATTCTTTAGCCGTCAACAGCATGTGCTCATGAAATGTGACCTTTTGGTCGAATGCGACACCTTTGACTACACATTGCTGTAGTTTGAATGACAACAGTTATCGCCATTCGACCAAAGCATCAAGTTGTTACAATCCATTTTGTTCCCATTGATGCATGGATATGATATAAACCAAAAAGAAAACTTTTATATTTAAAACGATGTGAATACTCGTACTAACACAATATACTAAGTACACTAGCCTAGAAAGATAGCTGATGTTATAAGGACACGGTAACAATAATTCATAGTGTGGTGTCATTTTGTGCGAAACCGAGACGACTGCGCGAATATACGTCAATGGTTTAGATTACCTGTGTGAGCGGTTGCAATAGACTTCAAGTAATTTAAACCTTATATAATTTGTTTTTGCATGATTTTGTTTTATGTTATCAAGAAAATAATTCAGTAATCATATCATAAACCACAAGAGATGAGGGCTCGTGGCTAAGTAACAGCCGCAAGGTAGGATAAGGCTAGGTAGATGATGATATCATAACACCGAAAATATAAAATAGTAGCAAAATTATAAAGTTTGATAATCGTTTGCATCAATTTTGACAAACTTGAATTACTGTTCTCCCGTTTCATATTAATTGTCTCTTTTCCATTGTTAAAAGTGTGTCCGTTCATTCCTATCAAACCTACACTATGACGAAACTGGAGTTGATCTAACGAAAAATAATAATATTTAAGTAAATGTTTACTGCAACCGGTGCAAAGGGCTGGTAGAGTAAAACTAATATGTAAGTGCTCATAAGCAGTGTGGTGAGATCCAGCGATGGGTCTGCTGGACAAGCTGTCGGTGTGGCTGGGGCGCGGGCGCGCCGAGGTGACGGTGCTGGTGCTGGGGCTGGACAACAGCGGTAAGAGCACGCTGCTCAACGCGCTGCGGCCGCCCGAGCAGCGCGCGCCGCACGCCGCGCCCACCGTCGCGCAGCAGCAGGAGCACTTCACCAGTACGTACTGCCCGCGCCGCGAGCGCCGTGTCGTGCACGCCGCGAGCTCACTGACCGACGCTGTCCGCGCAGGTGGCGGCGTGTCCTTCAGCGCGTGGGACGTGTCGGGCGCGCCGCGGCACCGCGCCCTTTGGGAGCGCCACTACCGCCGCGCGCACGCTGTCATCTTCGTCGTAGACTCCGCCGACCACCTGCGCCTCGGTCAGTACTGCCGCTGTCGACTCGTCTGCTGAGGCGGGATCACAGAACAATCAGTTAAGCTCCATCTTTTCATTTCAATCCAGTTGTTGAAGAAAATCCGGTCTTTATCTACTTGATAATTATTGGCTCTCCCAATTTTTGCATATTTAATCACGGAATCTTTATTTCGAACTAAAGTAGAACGAATGCATGCAGTATGCGTATGTTGTTGTTAAAAGGCAGTATGTTAAAAGGTTGATGATAATACTGTATAGAGTGTATAGTGTATGTATCTTTTTTTTTTTTTTTTTATTGATAGGTTCGCGTTTGACCACTATCTCACCTGATGGTAAGCGACGATGTGGTCGACGATGAAGCACGCTTACCTAGAAGTAACTTATTCACTCTTGACTTGAAGACCCCTAGTTTATAGCTATCAGGAAATACAGACTCCGGCAGGGAATTCCACTCCTTAGCTAGCAGTACGCACAATGGATATCAGTCCAGTCAAGTGTACCGTGTGGCTAATATGGCCGAAATAGGCTTTCAAGATATAGTAGGTACAGTACTTACCTACTATAAATGTGCCAGCTATGGTAAAATGTGTGAGCCACATTCATTTATTTGTCATGAGTAACTTGCCAACTGCCAATGATGCATTACAGTCTGACAAGATAATCCGGTTCGCAAGTAAACATAAGTAGCTAAGTAGGCAAAGTTAATTCAAAGCCAAACTTTAAGATGACATTAAATATTATATCACTCATTTGGAGAAACATCGATGTATGTGTTCCAAAAATGAGTTAAATATTACAAAGTACTGCAGAAAGTGTACTACGTTTGTTTTATTTTTTTATTTATTTATTCTTAGGAAATTTATTTAATTTATTATTTAAATTTTTATTTCATTATTATTTAATTCTTTATTTAAATTTTATACATTTTTAAATATTCATTAAAAAAAAAAAACATTTAAAAAATAGGGATCCACCGATGTCGGGAACAGGGTCCAAGCTACCGGTGGTTAGGGTTCCAGAGACAGGAACCTCCTCACAATACGAGCCGTATCAAGGAGAACCGCCTTCTGAATCAGGCTCTTGACCCAGCCGCCTAACGAGAGCCTCCTGAGATGTTGGTCGAGGCTCTTGACCATCAGGCCATTGGCTGTCACGACTATCGGCACAATGACAGCAGAGTCCACATTCCACATGTCGACAACCTCGTGCACCAAGTCGAGATACTTTATTTGTTTCTCTTTCTCGGCTTTCACGAGATTCTCGTCATGGGGAATGGTGACGTCAACAATATTTAATTTATTGTTAGAAGAGATAAAAAAATCAATCGATTTCAGTTGATTTATCAGTAAATTAGGAGTCTTCATAACGATTCGGGAACTCATTACAAAAGATATAATTCAATTTAAATAGCTCTCCTGTAAAATTTGAAAAGTAGCAGTTACGTCGATGTTTCTCCAAATGAGCGATATCTGTATTGTGCAATCGTACATTGCCATTTTATCATTATCAGCAAAATTTAATTATATTAATTTCCATTCATTTTGTACCTTCTATGTTCAGTTCACGATCACCTCACGTTTAATTATTTAAAGTAGTAATATGCAACAACAGTTAATTAAATACTAGTCCTAATTTTGATCATCATCTGCCTAGCCTTTTCCCAAGTATGTTGGGGTTGGTTTCCAATCTAAACCGGATGCAGCTGAGTACCAGTGTTTTACATGGAGCGACTGCCTACTGACCTCCTCCACCACCACCCACTTACCGGGTAACATGATATTCTTTGATGAAACTGGTGGACGATATACAAATATGGGTATTCTTATGCCATCAAAAGTGACAAATTGAAAATTACTACTGATAAAATCCTGATGGAAATATACGCTAACCTAATTACCAGGTAACACGGTACCCCTTGGTAAGACTGGTTGTCAGACTTTCTGGCTAGTCCTAATTTTGATCGTTCTAAATTAAAGAGCTATAAACACCGTATAATTGTCCAAAATCATAAGGAAACATTAACAAAGTTGTTTAGCCAGAACTTTGAAACTGACCCTTACTATGTTCCAGTGGTGGCTCGCGAGGAGCTGGAGCTGCTGCTGGCGCACCCGGACATGTTCGGGCGGCGCGTGCCGCTGCTCGTGTTCGCCAACAAGAGCGACGCGCCGCACGCGCTCGCGCCCATGCAGGTCGCCGCCGGTGCGTACCGCGCCCGCCCCGCCCGCTCCGCGCCGGCCCGCCGCTCACTCGCGCTTGTGTTGCAGCGCTGGGGCTGGAGCGGCTCGCGGACAAGCCGTGGCACATCTGCGCGTCGTGCGCGCTGTCGGGCGCCGGCCTGGCGGACGGCGTGGCGTGGCTCGCGCGCCAGATACGCGACGCGCACCTGCCTCACGCGCATGCCTAGGTGCGGCCGAGCGGCCGGCCAGAACACGGCGCTCGGTGGTTCAACATGACTTGGCAAATTAGAAAGACATTTGGAACGCTTATGTTTGGTATGTCTTTGTTGTCGCGAATGATCATCCTCGCCTGGATGCCAATCTGGTTAAATTAGTAGGCTTAATCAGTGCGAGGTATTTGTATTATTTATGGATTTACTGCTTACATATTTTCGACTTGAATATTACAAGAATTATGACTGTATTTATATAAATTCTTCAGCAAGATTGAAAGGATGTGCTGAGCGGCATAGAAAGTGGGACACAAAGCCGGTATAAACAAGCCGTCTCGAATAGGAGCGCAGTCATTTGGGGAAGGTTAACTGCGCTCGCCGCGCCGCGCCGCGCCGCCGCGCCGACAGTACGTGTTGCGCGAGCTGTGCCCGTAGAGCCCCTGTGTTAGTGGCGTAGTGCAACACGAGTACTGAGTAATCTGTGGTGCAACTGCAACGTTACACATGACGCTAGGCGGTAACATTACATTATTTGTAAACCTACACATATACATACATTTCTCAAAGCAGTTCCAACATATATTCGAAAAAAAAAGAATGTCATTAATACAGGAGGCTATATCACCGAACAGTAAACGTGCATTCTTAAGGAATGACTTGTTGAGCTCAGCTCTATCGCACACGAGACGTGTTCAGCGTGGCGGGCGTGGCTATCTCTATTTTGCTTCGGTTACTTTAGAGAATAGTGAACTTTTGGCAAGCAGTCGCCCACATGCAGCTTGGCAAGGTTTTGGCGCAGCAAGAGTAGGTAAGGTTGCGCTTCTACACTTAGAGCAACAATACAAGTTTGCTTTCATTGCTTGTCATTATCCCATGGACATTTTTTATCATTTATTTTGAAATATATCTGTTTAGCACAATGTTAAAAAAAGTAGAATGACTACTACTAGTTTTGCCACATAATATAATGATGTCGTCAGACAATGTCGTTGCACTATTTCACGAACATTGACTCGGATAAAATAATTGATGTTACTTGTATATTAAAAATAAATAATTGATGTTACTTGTATATTGTTTTGGTTTCGCCTGTGTGTAGTGTGTGGTAAATAGGTGTTGTAATAGAGTAAATTATATTATATTCCTTACAGTTGGGCACCCTGTTTGCCTCCCTGGTGCCTCAAATGTATCACAGTAACTCTACCCTTGGAGTTAGTATTTCAACAACTTGTTTGTTGTACTTACATTATTATTAGAAAACTTCAATCAAACACCAGGAGACCACGGCGCGACACTAGCTGGCCGCGTCGGCTCGCGTGGGCTCACACTGAGGAGCTACGAGCCATGCAGTAGGCCAGTAGAGAACCTTTTGCCTTGCTTTTCACATCAAAGGCTCCACGAATATTATTTATTTATTAAACAATTCATGTACACACAGAAAAAAATACAAACAAATTGAATATAAAAGTGAAGCACAAAAGCAATAATCTCTTCCAGCAGACCCCCGGTGGGAGAGTTAGAATAAGGAATTTATAACTTGACTTTTTATATAAATCGGTTTAAATGCTATTGAAGCTGTTGTAAATGAATTGTGTATGTAAATTGGAACAATATCATGAAATATATAATTATTACAGTTACTTATGTCGTGCTAAGGGGATAACAAACAGAATTCAGCAAAAATATTAACATAATATAATAGATATATTACGTACCTATAGGCGCTCTTTACAACAATAAACAGATATCGAAGTATTCTCCTTCTGAAATCAATCGACTATATGTATCTATATCTATAATATCCCTATATAATAACTTACCAGTCCCCGAGTGTCGTCCTGTTTGAGTGCGGACAAGTCGTGATGGTCATTACCGCTGACGAGGTGAAGAGAAGACCATCCGACTGGCCGGTGTGGGTCCCCGCAGTAGCAAGGACCCGCGGCAGACAAATCTGTTTGTTGCGTGGCACACGAGGACTAAGCTCTGCCGACATGCTGCGGTCCCCACAGTCCCCAGCGCCGCCGCCCCCGCCCCGCTCCGCGCCGCCCCCGCACTGTCCCTCATTATTTTGTAACAATACCGCCGTTCATTAACAGCTTCACCTCCTGGAAAGACGCCAATCAACGTAATTGGAGCTATTTTAGCTTCTTTTCGGAATATCAGATAATAACAAGTCCGCCGATATCACCAGATATAAACATGCAATATCATAGAACGCAGCTTAGTAGGTGCATTCTATGATACCAGTGTTTTATATGGAGCGACTATCTATGCGACTTCCACAGCCTAGATATGGGATTAAACCATACATACATACCCCTTGGTAAAACTGGATGTCAGACTTCTGGCTCGAGAGAGAGAGAGAGGAGGGAGAGTCTCGGTATGACAGTGACCGTCACCCATCTACGCAGCTTAACGTTTGATCGAGCAATACAGCGGCTGCTAGTCTGCCACGATTTCTCCCTATATAAAATAGTTATAAAGTGTATCGCTCCCACTGTACAGCTCACACATATTGCAACTCAAACAGCCCGCACCCCCCACCTACACACTCACTCTCACTCAATAACTCACACGATCCAGATGCACAAGCACACAGCATTAAGATTTTCACACAAAGATATATTATTATATAAAAAAAAACATTTTTTTTTTCATCATACCCATACGTGTGGGATATCTATGGATAGGTCTTCAAAAATGATATTGAGGTTTCTAATATGTATTTTTTATAAACTAAATAGTTTGCGCGAGAAACACTTCCAAAGTGTTAAAATAAATGAATAATAAATAAATAGAATGTCTCCCCCCCCTGTAACTTCTAAAATAAGAGAATGATAAAACTAAAATACGTCATAAATCGTAAACCAATTTACCTTTTATTCAATCAACTCAAATATATAAAAAAAAACTATCACGGCTTAGTAGGCTTAGCCGACAAGACCTACTACGGAACCCTACTGCGCGTGGCCTGACACGCACTTGGCCGGGTTTTTCTTTTCCCGTCTTCAGGGTCTCATTATCTCCATACCAAATTTCACCTCAATCGGTTCAGCCATTTTGCCTTATATTTAGACACATTTTAATTTATAATTATACCTAGTTAGGATTAGGATTTAATTTTAGTTTTGTACTTTTAGCGTAAACAAACCTAATCTGATTTTTAGAGGCAATGGTAAATCCTCTGGTATTAATTAGCTTCCAACAAGGTATACCTTTGCTTGCCTAGCTTGAAGCTAATACTAATTACATTATCTATGTATTGATGTATTGTTTTAAAATAAAATTCTAATTCTATTCTACATCTAGACTAGAAGATTGAGAAAGAACAAAAACAGTCTACTGAAAAATCATAGGTCCTTTGCTCTATAAAGTGAGAGTGACGACAGCGGCATCACATAGACACTACTGACGTGTGAACAGAATAAATACTTATTCTGACAATTGTGTAGCAATTTCTGTCGTAGTGTACATCAGGCTAATAGTCATGAGCCGACTGAAATTAAATAAATAATACTTTATGTTATTATGCTAGGTAGCGATCGGAGATCCACACCAGTTATGATTCACTCGCCCTAAGAAGGGCTCTTATTGATCTTTTATTAAAAGTTCAAGGGGTTATTACTGATAACAATGAGTAAAGTTAATGATTTGAATAGTTTGAAACTGCTGATTGCGTTGTTTACAACAGAGATTCGGGGTGTTATATGCAAACAAACCCGTGTTTGTTTGATTATATCCTAAACAACCTACTTATAGACGCACAGGTTTATGGTTGATATATATATATAATTCATGTCAGACGAAACTTGGACTATCAAGTACTCAGAGATCCGAGTGTGCCTACGGCTGTGACGCTGATGCCGATTATTGTTTTGGAAGATAGATATAAGATAAGAGACACGGATCTGCAGTGGCAGCAGCGGCAGCGGCAGGCGCGCGGCGCGTGGTCGGCGAGTGGCGCCAGTCGCCAGTCGCCAGTCGGCAGCCGGGCGGCGAGCGCGAGCGGGCGCGTGTGGCAGCGCGGGGCGCGGCGCCGATCGACACTTGTCGCTAGTGTTTGTGAACTATTTACTCGATACTTAACTGTTGTTTTTTTGGTACTGAGTAAATTTCATTCATTCCGACGGCGCAAACAAAGTCATTCTTTTTTAATAACAATATCTGACCTTTTTTTAAGGAGGTGCAATAGTTTTGCCTTAATTCTTAAAAAGTAATCGTGGTCCTCGCACAATTTTTAACAAAAATAATTATATTGGTGTGTGTTACTGTTAACTGCTAATTCGCACCGGGCCAGCATAGTCAGTCCAGTTCAGACCCACTATCAAATAGCAGAGCTGAGTCCCAACAGTGGAAATATTTTGGTGACCAAATTGTATACATAGGGGCATACTTGCGTCTTCTTAGCTCATTGAGATGTTGCTCTTGTAATGTTCCAAATTGCGTTTGCACTATTCAGTTCCATGACAAGCATCGAAACTCAACAGGAGGTGTACCACCTGACAAATATTATATTCACTGAATGCACGTACTTAAACTGCTTTGCAAAGTATCCCAAATGAGTTTAAACCTTGTATAAAAACCACAGTAGGTTCAACTCACAAGCCGACACGTGGAGCTGGCGCGGCTACCTGTTGGCGTGGCCAGCTCGGCCAGGAGTCCACTCTGTGTGGACCACGATTAATATCTATTTTCGCATTGTCCGTATTTCTTGCATATTGACGAGACTCTTAGCTGGATACACTACATCCGGAGGTTGTTCTTGAAGCCATTACCGTCGGGCAAAATTATTGTTTGTTTTTTTTTACTTAAATAGAATTACCCTACAGTTAAGTGAATTTATGGTGAATCTTGTGCATAAAACAGTTCAAAAGAACTATAAGTTTAAATTCTAAGCCTAGCTTGGAAAGGTATGAAGGTCCAGTGTGGTGTGCGCCGCGTAGTGCCAGTGCCCGTGGCCGCCGCCGACGCCGCCGGAGTCGCTGGGCGAGCGAGAGCGGGTGAGTTCGTTATCATGTAGATTGAACATCTCTTACAGACAGTACAGCAGAATATACTATAAAACAAATGAAGTTACTATACGTGAAATGGAAGAAATGTTATTCAAGATCTGTTAAAATGGATGATAGAACTAAATAATATAGCTCATCAACAGCCTCTATATTGTCCCACTGCTGAGCACAGGCCTCTTCTCAAACAGAGAAGGCATGAGCACTGATCACCACGATTGCTCAATACGGATTGGTGATTTCATACTTCGTAAGTCCAGGTATCCTCACGATGTTTTCCACCATAGTGACGTCTAAGATACACTTAAAAAGTATATATGACCGGCAAGCGGAGAATATTTTCGAGAAAAATTCCAACGATAATCCAAATCCAGTCAGTAGTAGTTGCGTGCCGGCGGCGCGCGCCTGTGCGGGGCTCGGCCACGGGCGCCGCACACGCTGCTGGCGAACACTCCCGCTCCTTTATTGTATGGTGGGACTCTAGATGCACTAGATAGTAATCCATGTTGATTCATGAACTGTCGCTTCAATGTCTACTGCAACATAACATACTGCAAAACAGGCTTTGCAGAATAATATACGAGTACATACCTAAACTAACATATGTAAGGTAAGCCTATTTAAAACACAAGACAAGTTTTATATTTCGAGTAGTCAAAGCCAGCGCCAGGCTGCATTTAATGTGAGGCTGCACTTTCCGAGCGGTTTACTCTTGTTCCGGAGCGGGATCCTGTCAACATATAGAAATATCGAGCTCGGTCGCGCAGCCTTGCCGGTGACGTCACATTTCTCGAAATGCAATCAACAAACACGGGCCGCCTTCAGGCTCCAAGGACCAACTTGTTAGCACTGGCCCACTACTGACAAACTGGTCCTTGGAGAGAGCTCTTGCGAAGTAAATACGTTTATATCAATGGTGATACCTACTACTAGCTAGCTGAAATACAGAACTAGTGATTAGTAGAAACTAGTGTTTCCTTTCACTTAGAGGTAGTTTTTTGTTATATTTGGAGCGACGTGGATTAGACGTTCCGAAGTATAGAGTACAGTGTGCAAATGTTATCGCCACCAGCACGTAGCCAATTAATCAATTAAATGACTCGGTTGTAATAATATTTCAACAAGATCTGTCGACATCGCTTTGATTCAACTCGTACCTATGCATAGACGGCGTCGTATGTGCCATGTGGGAGAGCGTGAGAAAACGCGGCAAAGTGCTAGTATTATATATAAAGAGTTTTAGAAATTAATAACTGATTACTAGAAGGATGCGCAGTATTGTTATCCATACCCACCACACGATACGCTATACCCGCTGAACAGTAAATGTAATGAACTTGCTGACCCGGCTAACTTCGTACCACCAAATTTTGTTAACAATAACGAACACTAAAAAATAATTATTCAATTTGGTGCAGTCTTGCGGAAATTATGCTCGTATATACATTTCGGAGATTCACTTTTTATTCGCTATACATAGAAGATAGATAGATAAGACAATCGCTTAGGTATTAGTTACATCGCTCGCCGACAGTACCGCGGCGGAGGTTGCGGCTGCACGTTCTATTGGGTATGATGATATAGTTTCGTGCACGAGGGCGAGTGGCTCGCCTGCCACATTCAGCTCAGGTGCGCGCTCTCATTAACACACACTGTCCTCATTTGTTCGTACACCAAACTAACTTACTGTAAGAGAACTTTACCTACGCGCTCTCACGACTTGTGTGTGAGCAGAAAACTTGTTATCTTATTTGTAATAAGAGCAAAATGTTACACAAGTCACATACAGCAGACACATTGGACCGATAAGAACGGAGATAAAAGCTTCTTAAAAATAACCAGGGTCAAAACAAACAAAAATATAAATCAGATGACGACGTTACGTCATCCGAACATTGAGTGGACTACGCGTAGCTACGAGGGCCGTGGACACGTAGCGCTGCTACGACCGCCTACGCCGCTACGAATCCAGTCATACATCATAATATTCACCTTATCAATACGCTATTGATATAAATCGCTGGGCGGTATTTGCATGTAAATTAAATCGTAGTGTAATATTACAATGGGCTGTATATAAAAGCAATAAGGTTCACAATACCATGGGCGCTAATCGTCGCCACTGTACGTGATAAAACGCTATAATAAATAAGGAATAATGGATTTCTAGAGCGAGCTCAAAGAGGTGAAGCAAACTATGGTACGTTATAATTGAGTAACCAACAGTGGACCAATAAATGTTTAGACACTGTTTAGTGTAAGGGTGTATTCACTGAATCTGATCGCCATTAAAAACTTTCTAATGGCGGATTGAGTCACTACGAGGAATGATATCCAACCGAATGTGATGCGTACCATGCACTGAGACATCACTGTACGCTCGTGGAAGTGGCTTGTGTTGGCGGTCAGCTGACGCGGCGTGGCGACGTGGCGACGTGGCGACGTGGCGGCCAGTAAGCAAGTTACAAGTTGCAACACGGGCACTTACCCGCGCGGTCGGCTCGGAGTGCTTGGCACAGAGTTAAAGTTGATCGAGTAGTTTGTTCCCGAGGTTAGTTTGCAACATGTGAGCGCGACACAGCGAGCCACGTCGGTAATAAATGGTGTTCGACCTGAGTTCGTATTGTGTTCTAATGGAAACATCTACTCGTAAACACAGCGCTGGCGGCACGGACCGCCGCTATAGCTTCACTTCATGCGGTGGCGTACCCGGGCGGCCATACTACATGTGCAGCAAAGCCGGCGGGCCTACAAGCCGCCGGACGCGCCGCGACGTGCCGGCGGACAGGCTTTTTCAGGATGTTTAAAACTATTATATATTATATATTTAATAATGTAAAATCGTAGCCCTTTATACATTGCCAGGTAACGAAACCATAGCGCGAATTTAAACAGGCCAACGCCATCTATCGAGCTATATTACAACTTGACCTTTATTATTACGACATTAACAGTGTGAGTGAAGATATTTTTTTAAATGATGGTAGCAGCATTTCCGCTAGGGTTGCTATCTATGCAACAGCTTAAATAACTGCGACATAAGCTGTAGCCCGTAACATGACATGTGCACTGAAGCGCTCTCTCCCTCTCGCCGGACAGCTGCGACACACTCTTGCTCACAAGGAAGTGGTGCGCTAATAACGCACCTCGCTAGTCCGCGAATTCATCATAATCTCCATTTCCTTAAGCACCTCTTGGAGGAAGTCCGGGCGGCATTAATAAGCAATGACTTACTTAGTATTCGCTTTTATTTATATATTTACTTGCTAAGTTAATACAAATTTGTGTTTGATATGATTGGGGGACTGGGCTACTGAATTAATTACAATAACGTAATAACATTTCTGTGAGCGGTAGAGCCCGCTCGGCTCAAACAGTCGGTGGGAGGCAGCCCAGCTAGTTAATGTACATATACATAGGTAGACTACTAGTATTCGATGAAACACAAAACGTGCATACAAATCCAATACATTGAAAATAAAACAAAAACGGGCGGCAGTCGTTAGCGCCCGTACGGCGTACAGCGTGGCCACGCGGCGAGCGGCATTCGAACATGCGATGACGTCACACCGCATGCTGCAAATGATTGCTAACAGTGTTACGTGTCTGATTGCCTCTCTGTTGCAATTTGCACTGTTACATGTGAATGTTTCATTTTAGGGATGCAAAATAAATTGCATATGGATGTGTACCTAATACTTATAGAAGGTACGCAACGTAAGTAAATTTATATAATTGTAATTTATTTGAGGTTATTGACGTAGGTTGAAAGTGCATCGGTTGAGTTTGAAGGAGTTTCACTACTTGCTTTCTATGCTTCCCATGTAATCACTCACCAGTTCAAGTAACGTAAGCTGCCGATCCCGCATTCAACCATTCAAGCAGATGGTATTCAACAAGTCAAATACTTATGTATCTGGTTACGTGTTAAATTTTCTATTATATTGACGAATTCCATTTTTTCAGTAACTCGGAGCGGCGAGAGCGAGCTACAACAGAAATGCATGTCTCCCCTACGCCCTTCTAGTGTACCTACCCCTGTCGCGTCCTGAATTGTGAACTCCCAGAGCCCCAACATCAAAGTGTGGCATGTGAGCCACGTACGGCACTCCACCGCGGGGGAGCGGGGGAAGAAGGGGGCACAGGGTGGCTCCAATCATAAGGTTTCATCAATTGAACACATTACAGAGCTTCATCGCCTACATCAACATCATAGTTTACAGGCTGCCAAGTACCGCGCAAACAAATCAAAGATCAAACATAAAAAGAAGGCACTGAATAAAAAATAGTTTAATATTAAGTCATGAACATTAACAATTTATTTATGTCTGCTACCAACATAGTCATTTTAGTCATTCAAGAGACCTAGAATATTCTGAACTTTAGTGTCGTGTTATGACTATTGAGTGGAAATGGAAGTTTGAATACCGACGGGAATGTAAATGGAAATTCTTTTCGCGCGTGTACATACGTATACCCGGGGCACACGGCGGCTCGTCACTCGGCCGCGTGCACTCAGATTGCAGCCGCGAGCCGCTTGAGTGTCGGCGTCATCCCAGCAGCTGTTGTGCTGCCCGCCGGCCGCATACAGTATTCATCGCGCCACACGCGCGCTGCGCCCACACGGTGTCGGTAAACATTCACACACGTTTAGACTGGTGCTAAATATAAAGAGCCGTGTTAAGTTTTTAGCCTTGACTACTTTATAGGAATACCGCAGATATCTCTGTCACAGTATGTTCACTCTGAGAATAAAAGTGTATTCATTAAACAGGTGGGAAAACTAAATATTGTGTATACATATATTCGTGATTCGTATATTACACCCCTTCAACCCAGCAAATTATTATAAGTCTGTACAACTGAAATAATCATTCTAACACTAAATTCTCTCTAATGATTGTGTCTTGTGTCTTTTCTAGGATTGTGAACCACTGAACTATGTGTGGTTGTGTACCCATGTGAGAGAGAACCTGAGCGCGAGGGCGAGCGCCTCCTCGCGGCGGGGATGCTCAGCGCCCGGTATGTGCCGGGAATGGCATGTGGTGGGAGCGATACCACACATTGTTCTGAATTATTAAAAAACGGCCAAGTGCGAGTGCGCCTCGCGCGCCGTGGGCTCCGAACCGGAAGGTAAATATACGCAATAAACTCGCAATATCTTGTTTTATCCGAGTGCATAATTAAGTTTGTTTGTAAAAGAGAATTGGCGATTATTTCAAAAGTCTGATGTTTAGAATAATAACTTTGCTTTTCCTGTAATCTATAGGCTAATGTCCATCAGCCTTAATTGTTTCGGAATTTACGCTTTGCAAACTTTTGAGATAAAGAAGTATTGTTTGCTTTGTACAAGAGAACTAAAAGTATATGTACATTTATATAAAAATATATATTTCAATTTATTTATTAGTTTTAGGAAAACTTACGGACTAGTGAAATTGCTCTTACGTGCCGTCTGAGATAGCTAAATTATAAAAAAAAATCGCTTAACTCTTTGTGGAGATAATAACACTTAAGATTATTATCCTGAACAACAGCAAAGGAACAAATTACAATATTAGTCCGGAGCCCCGGCCGGCGTGCGCTTGTACTGGCGAGTCCCACCGCCGTCCCACCCGTCCACCATCTCTTCATCAGGAGCTGAATGACATAGTGGTGGCTGGCCACCATGTGGTTCAGCTCCGATGATGAAGTTGTAGTCACACCGGAGGTTCTAATTAACCACTACTTAGATATCAATATGAAGTTTCGGCCTATAGACCTTTGTCGGCCGGCCGCGTGGTGACTGCAGTACCCCGCGTGTTCTGGCCGCACTATGTTATCGTAATACGTACAAAACTACATAATTGCAGTATTGTGGTTAATATGAATAGTATCCCGCGTTGTTTGAAAGTGTCGGGTTAAATGGTTGCTACAGCAGAGTTGGGAACAAATTGATTAGAACTCGAAAACAAAAGCAAATCGCTGAATATACGTCATGGTGTCTCCGTGTGTACATGGTATCTAGATTTTGCGGCTTGACGCCAAAAGATTTCAAAATTACTTTTATTCATTGACAGTTTCGCTTGATTTCTTTATTAAATTTAAACACGTATCCGAATGTACTAAATAGTAGAATGATATTCGCATGGTCTCATTCCACCAGACCTCCCCGAGTGCCTGGGCAGGCGGTGTATATCATTTCCGCGTCGTTACGGACGCGCAGAGCACAGCGAGCGGCTAACGGACCGCGACGCTCCGGACAGACTCGCCAGCGGTCACAGCTTTTTTGTATGTCTCTCTTCTGAGTGGAGGCACGCAGCCGGGTACTGATTAGCTGGTCAGACAGGCTCCTCTCGCCGACATCATCATATGCCGATAAAGTATTGGTTCACAGTAATTGCACACCGCCTCCCCTTACCTCCTCAGCTTACCCCACGCTACGTCTGTCGACAGCCGTTCGCTGGCGCTGTACATCACTGCACGTGCAGGCTTCTTTCATCATCATTTTATCCTACAAAACATAAGCTTCATAAAATGAAACTGCCACTTGAAATTCAACGATCACGTAACGGCTACGACAGTCTACGGCGTAGCGCTACGGGCTACGAGGGGTATGATTGTGTCCGCTCGTATTTCTGCACACTATCTGTTTACGCAGCAAGATACACGGCGCAACATTAACATTCAGTTCTGAGATCACTATAAACTGTACGGGGCACCGTCCCGGGATTGTAGGGATAAACGCGCCGAACTTGGAGGCCATAGCCTCGAAGTATGAATAAAACAACTTCAAAAATGACTGAAACAGTCTCAGAAGTGTTTTTTACCTACATACATTATATATTATGTAAATTAGCTAAAGTAAATCCAGTATTATTGTACCTGATAAGAATATATATAATTTTTTTTAATCTTTTATTTTTTTGAGGCTTTTTACGAACAATATTTTTGAAGCGTTAATTTCACCATAACATTACGATCTTTCAGAGTATACATACACGTCATTGCCGATGCCACTTGTCCTATCATACCTTGTCATATTAATACTCAGCATGCCAAGGATAGCACCGAGGCGCTGACGTCACCGGTGACGTCACCGCGCTCGGCATGTGCGGCGCTTAGTTAGAGCGAGCCTGTTTATCCCAACTGCTGTGGGGATCAACTTTATTGCTACACAAACATATCCTACGTATGTAAATACGCGAGCGTTTGTCTTCAGCGCGACGTTTGTATTGATGATACTAAAATCACGGTCAATGATGAGCTGGGTGGGTTATATCGTCCGTGGTGATCTAGGTTCGATGTTGACGTCGTGTACAATCTACACAACACTAATGTTCATGTAATCTTTTTCTTTAAACTTGAAATAACAGGGTTGAGAGACGACAGCGCCGGTGGCGGCGTGCGCACTACTTATACTATATTTATTAGGCACTTCGCTCGAATGTGCGGCCTAAACGATTTTATGTGAAAGGAAGGCTTTACTGGCAGAACTCATAAAAATGTCATATAAACTATCTGGGGACAGGAATACTCTCGCAACGTATGAAAGTCAAAAGTATTAGGTTTTACAAAGTTATGGAGGTGATTTGGCTATAGATGTAAATGATAAATTGTTCACAAGTTGGACACAAGGAAGTAAAAATAGCTTCGAAACTTATAAGTTTGTTCCAGTTGTGTACACCATATTGCGCCTGAGTACAGAGCAGGCAGATGTGACGCGTATGTTCTGTTGCGTGCTAACAGCAGCCGCAAGCGCATGGCAACGTTGCGAGTAGAGCAGTCAGCCAACATATGATACTGTAGGTAATGTAGTGGACAACACAGCACGCTATGGACACAGTGGATACTAGTGGAGTGGAGATATTTTTCTTGATCCTTATATATAAAAACATTTAGAAAATCGCTCCCGATTTCAGTTATCGATTGCGGACTCCGGCAAAGTGTGATTGGCAATCGAGTTCTCTTTATAAAACTGCTGAGATCGGGAATCAGAACATTGAGAGGATTGTTTTCAAGCCGCAGAAATTGTTCTATTTTAACCAGTATTCCAAATCTACAAGTATTTAGTGCTGACCCGAATACAGTTAAACGTAGTTCAACCTTGATTACAATGTAGGCTTGTAGGTAATTTGAACCGGCATCAAGTGAGCCAACTCACTCGGGCAGGCTTCACTGCTGCGCGCTGCAATTATACAGGGGGATTGAAATGCTGTGATCTGCACACTGTGTACCTACTGTGTACACACACCGCACGACGACTTAGAGTGCACAACCAGAATTAAAATAGATATCGCAATAAAACTAAGGTCTCTAGCGCCTAAGACAGACCGTTACTTGTATGACTATAACCACTCCAGTGGTGGCGTGCCACCCAAAGAAGAAGAAGATACTCAGTTCATCATAGCACTAAACTGTTTATTTATATCACACCTAAAGGCGTTTTCGTGTGCCTCATGTCGAGAGAGTAGACCACCGAACAGCATCCGATTCCATCTCTGCACTAGTTGGTACCTACATACTTACTGCGCTTACCATTACTACAGTAATGTGGTGAGGTGATCGCGGCACTTGTAACTCGGCGTCAGCAATAATTTAACGTCTCACAGACAAGGAGAGAGGGATGTGAACACTGCCTGTTGCGTTAGCGCGTGTCTCCGTGTCTGTCTTGCGGCTTGCATGCACGGAATGTACACGTAACTCAATACACACCACACAGCTATCGTTCAATGCACTACACCGGCCGCCATCGGCTACTGCGTCACGTACGCCAGTACGCACACACGCGCCTGCGCCTGTGTGCGTGCGGTGCGTATTCAATCCCGGCCGCGCACTGGAGCGCCACTCGATTCGATTCGATTACTTTTCGTGTGTATGAGTATGAGTGAAGTTGTCTATCTATACACCTACGTTTATTTATCAGTTCCACTTCTAGCCGCAATCATCTAGTTGAAAATAGTGGGAACGAATACCAAAGTTGGTGCAAGTTGACGCTATAAAAAATAGGAAAAACCGACCAAGTGCGAGTCGGATTCACGCGTTCCGAGGGTTTGAACTTTGAAAGGAAAATTATACCTGCGTATGATTTTTCTTTAAAGCGGCAATTAGGTATCATGTTTTATTCCGATCGCATAATTAGTTTAGTTCGTTTATAAAAATTAAAAATTGCTGATGGCTTCATAACTACTAACTAATGTGCTAATTAAAATCAGAGTTTTATTTTGTCTATATTAATGATATTTAGGTTACTCTCTGTTAACAGAGATAGAGCGGCCCTTGGAGACGGTTGAAACAGCTAGATCATTAAACTTCCACATTTTATGATGATAGGATCAGTAGTTTCTGAAATAATCAAGTGTGATAGACGAACTAACAGACGAAGTTAAATCATAAGGGTCCTTTTCACCATTTTGGTTTTGAAACTCTGAATATGAACGCAGACTTAAGCAAAAAAAAATATTTGTAATATTTTGTGTGATATTTTTCATTCGGTAAGTCTACTTAATAAGAGAGTAACTACAAAAAAAAACAAATAAGTTGAGTTGTGTGCACAGACTGGTCAGTTACTCCATCCAATCCAATATGACCAGTAAGTGGGCCCTTCAAATGAATCCGTCGGCCACTGGAGTGACAGTATCAACGCAAGGGCCCGCTCCGCGCCCCGACAGTACTCCATCACGCGGCGATAATAACTTGTTGAAATTAATAAGTGGCTCGAAAACACAACTTAGCAAATTATCTAAATTTCGCTGACGCGTCGTCTGATGTGACGTTTTTCGTAAGCTACCTAAGAGTTACTCTTTAAAAAAAACTTCTGAATCGTACACACATTGTTTATAACCTTTTTAACATGTTTAACACATAGGATAGTTTTTGTCCAAGTATTTAGAAACAATTCTAGTTCCACGCAGGCGAAGTCGCAGGCAGAAGTAGTTTTTTATATATTGGATGAGGAATTGTCCCGACAGTGTGCGCTGGCCGCCATTCATCGGGCGGCGCTCTGTGCGGCGCGCCGGGACTCAATCCAAATTGAAGTGACAAAGTGAACAGCCGCTCACTGGGCGAGCGCACATTCACACGAATTAATTGCGAGCCAGATATAATGGTTCCAAGCGCTCCAAGCGTCGCTATTCATTGCGAACCAATCCTAATGAGAATCGATTCACGAAATTTTCAATTAACATCTCTAGAATTAATATGTTTTTGTTGTGTTGTATACATTGAAACGTGTTCTGTAAGCTCTAATTCACAGGTACACTTGACTACTGCCATTGACCGTGTCTAACAGTAACGTAAATAAATGCTATCATTAACCAGAAAGAGTTGAACGTATGTTAAAATATAGAATGGGTGTCATAGATAGATGGGATTCTTATCTTTGACGACCGACATTGATAACGAAAATAAAATCGAATAAATCCCTTAAGAGTGAAAACGAAACGGAGATGAAATAAAATCCACATTCCATTTGTGACAATAGATCGCACGACGTTAGTGTAGAGTAGGTACCCCGCGATAGCAACAGGTCGCCGCGGCATCAGCTATCGCGCTGTACCAGCTACATAGCGGGGTAGGCAGGAGCCTGCGGACACACTAAAACATAACGCAAAAACTAATTAATGGGTAATAGATGTTTGGTACAGACATATTTTGTGAACTCGCAGGTATCAGCTATTTGTAAATTTTAACCTTCTTACATAACACACACATCAGTTGATCGTGTCTGGTGTTCAATGTCTATCGTGTGGAACAAACATCTGCCGTGTTAATGTGAATCTATTGTGTGCATAATATGGCGAGCGATGTTGTACCAATGTACATATACTGTACATACATAGACTCCACGAGACTAATAGAAGCTTTAGAAATGTTGTATGCAGATAGTTACGCCTCGGTCCGGAGCCCTGCACCTTTTATCCGCAGATATGAATTATGACGCGCTTTGTCACTGTCGCGGCAGGCGAGACCGCTCCGTGTTGGTTATTGCCAAACAATATATTGCGTATACGCAATGACGTATCACTTCATACCGTGACACGAGATAATGAAATCTTAGGAGACCTCGGAGATGGCGTTGGCCTAGAGTAAAAGTTTGTATAAATATAACCAAACTTTTATATGTATGTAATGTCTAAATTGTCGAATATTTTTTTTTTTTCAACGAGTTTGGCGATAATTTTAATAAAGAAATTAAAATCTTCACTCGTGTTCGTTCTTTTCCCTTAATAGTAGTAGTAATATTTGTATTACGACTTTAGATAATGGAACATTAAAATGAGCTTATTTAATAATGCTACGCATTATGAATTTAATGAAATCAGTAGCGTTAATTATGTCACTAACGCTACGTAATGGGGCATTAATATTATTTGTCTTTCTGCAACTGGGTTATATGTTTTATGTCTTTCAAAACAAACAACCAGTCGTTGGTCTACGGCTTACTTACCACTTGTAGATATAACGTGTGGGCACACAGCGAGTTGTTCTTTGATCGCAGCGAACTACGAGCTGTGAACGTGTCTAATTAGCGGTGTGACGTCACGCGGCCCGGTGCCCAGGCACCGCCGTGCTCCGGCTGCGGTCACAGGCGCCGGAGGAGGCAGTCTGTGTAGCGAGGTGTTAGTATGCAGGGCCCGCGACTAGGGGACGCCGCGCCCGACTCAAATTAAATAGGTTCTAAGGTGCGTGTCGTACTGAAGCCGTGTTGTCGGTTACAGCGCATTCCTTTTGAAGGCACGTTCACATAATACACTCATCCTTAGTAGTTTACGAACAGAAGTTTAGAGGAGCTCACTTTTAAAATATCCAGTTAGGGTTCAAGTAATTCAGCTACTCGAATATTTGTGCGATGGTTGGTTAAGAGTAGATACCTACTTATTAGCTTTGCAATACACTCTAAAACTATTACTGACAATGGTGGATAATGCTAAAAAAATATTCGCATATTTGCACAGCACAACTAGTGGTAGTGTACACAGGCGAACATATACAACAAAGCATCCGCTGCTGGTTGAGCGTTGGGTGCTTAATGCGACTGCTTTGTGACAGGTATAATAAAAATCAATCAATTTTGAGATGAATTGACTCTATTCTGTTCCTTTTTCCTCGGTAAACATGGATATAGCCATAGGTATACGTATGTAATACATATGTGTGATCAGTGAGCGATGGCAGCAGTCCGCGCGTGTCCGGGGCGCCGGCGCCGTCCGCCCGGTGACGGAACATCTATATAAACTTTGTTGTCTTACGTTATCTGTTGTGACCTGTTTGTTAATCACAAAAATCTGTGACAAACTCGCAAAGTTCGAAAGTTCAATACTAATCTATATTTGGTGATTTATCTTGTCATTAATGGAAAATACTTTTATTATGTAATAATTTGTTATTAAATATTTATTTTATTTTAATATAAATATCATGTTTTGTGACGACATTAAATATCTAATTGTAATAAATGTGTAAAAATTACGTAGAAGGACATAATTCATGATAGAGTTCTTCATACTTTTGTAAGCAAATTATCTCAAGTAACAAAATAATTACGATTTGTTACAAATTTTCAACCACTTGATCAAATTAATTACAAGCGACGCATTAGAGCCAGTGACGGAAATTGAGCGTCTTACTAAGCGCGCAATGTAAAGTGTACAGTAAGCTTCTGTCGTATGTAAACACGAGACTCCGCAAACGCCGGTGAGTTAACATTTTGTTAATGAAACACCTCGCGCTAATTACTGTAATGAATGGGCGACTGATAATGAACACTCGGTGACGACGGACCGCTCTAGACCGCCGCCACCCGGTACAGCTTGTGTTTCTAGGTAGTGCTCGTTAGTTATGTAGATATTTATTTATGGTATTGAAAATTAAACTTTATTATCACGCCTCTTTTTTAATTAAACTGAATTGTTTCAAATCAAGCTATATTCAAGCGTATCTTTAAAAGTGTATCCAAGAAGTTTCTTGCCGGTTCTTCTCCATAGAACTTACTACATGAAGTCGAGCAACTAATTTGACCTTACGTTAGCGCTTTTCATTAAAAAAGGGCTGCCTTTGACTACTACTAAACTAATGGAAAGACGATGCACCTGGCTGTAACCGCACGGCGGCTGAGAGCACTACACCAACGAGTCCTTTATTTTTATTAAATAAAATGAAAGTATATTAAACAAAATGACTACAAATGAAGAAACAGTTGCATGAATATTGTAAGCTATTTTACAAACAATTTACTAGGTAGTGTATACGTGTCGGCTGGCTCGTACATGTCAGCAGTAATCGATCACCAGGCTCGCTCGCGAGAGCTTATCTCACTTAGCGACGACTTACGTGGCTCGGGGCGCACACCTGCGTAATCTACGGAGATTACCGGTATACCGCGGATACCGGTAATCCTGGCTGACTGCAGTGCTTGATCTCTTGATCTGCATATTTTAAAATTTGTTGTAGTATTCTTTTATCTTATCGTTTTATCTCTTCCTCCCTATACCAAACTTTACAAAGCTTAAAATCAGATATTATTGGGGTTGATAGACAATAATATTACCGTAAATATAAATCTATAATAAACACATTGCACAACGCTACAGTTTTAAAGTGATAAGCACAATTCTTATACAAAGTTAATAATGCACTCGGAAAGAAACAAGGTGATTGCACTTGACTACGTCGATTATATTATTCATTCCAAAGTTCGGAGCCCCCGGTGCCCAAGGTTTTTTCATTGACTTCTCATTTAAGAGTACGTGAGATACGAGTTCTATAGAATCTATAAAAAATCGCCTGTCAAGCTTTCACGGGAAGGCGGCTAAACCATGTAAGATGAAAATTGGTATAAAGATAGAATCAAAACCTGGGGAAAGACCAAGAATAGTTTTTATGTACGTGCTTGAAGTATGCGGGTGAGCGCCCCTCAGGAAGCGAGCGACTCCGAGCTGCGGCACACAGCGACATGCTCCTGGCCGAGCATTCGAAGTAGTGGGCACCTGCAGCCGGCACACGCCAGGTGTTGCGTAACAAGCGGTTGTGTTGCGTATGTTCGGTCCCTCCCTGACATGCGACAGTAATGTTATTCATGGCCCCGGCGCGCTCATGGCTGCCAGTGCCACTTCTTTGTACAGGGAAACTCAATTTACAGCTCAACGTGATGTCTGCTCGCAAGACGACCGCGCGGAGGGCAGAGTGAGGGCAGGGGTACAGTGGGGAGGAGGGGGGGAGGAAGGATAAACTTAAAGAGCTGGTGTTTTAATCAGGCACTTGATTTTTAAACAGATTTAGAGGTAGCATAAGAATTACTGCTGACGGATAAAAGGTATCAAAATATTTGATAAACTTACAAAGTATTTTTTTTTTATAATCCACCAATATTTGAAGAGAGTCTTTCTCGACCAATGTAGACATACATGTGTACGTTACCGGCTCTCTCCCGACATCCTGCGCATCTTCCTCGTCCTCGAGTGGCGCCCGCTCACTCCGAGTGAAACAAGTGTCGTATGTGACACAATTCAAACAGATGACCACGCGCGACCTGCGCACACTGTGGCCATGTTCAATAACCTGTACCTAGGCAGGTTAGAAAATTTTGTTTTATCATAATCATAATAGTATCCAGAACAAACGGAACAGTGATGAGCTATGAGTGCATTTGAATTAAAATGTTAACTGTATTTAACAATATAAAAGCACACTACTTTACAATAGGTATGTAGGTATACTAGGATTAAGGATTCACGTGAGTTAGTTAAATACTTGCCCTAATTTAATGAAATGATAAAAATTGATCTCATTTGTTTTGATATATTGTGTACAAACAAGCTGTCTGCAAGCACGTTTCAAACTACAATGTAGACTCTGACGTCATTCTTTGTTTTAGATTAGTTGAACTTATTTTAAAATAATTATGTCACTCACGTGTAGTGTGAGTCACTATGTTATCGCCTCGCACTGGGCAGATCACGCCAAACATAAGGTCGTACTAATAGAGCCCGGGTACTACAATTTTCTTTACTTGTTTGGGTTCGCTGTGTTCATTACGTCTTATTATAGCAATTTGTCACGTACGGTGGCGAATATTAGCAATTGTTGTATTGTGAACTTTATTGCTTCGATTCAAGGTTCACAGTCAGTTTTTCCCAACACTTTAATTTACATGCAAACAGTGCCAAACAATTTATGTCAATAGCGTATTGATAAGAGTCTTATGAATTATTAGTATGGCGGGCTTCGTACTGGCGCGTAGGGATCGTCGTAGCGGCGTCGTAGCGGCGCTACGTGTCTCGTAGCTGTGCGTCGCCGCCGTCCACTCAATGTTCAGATGACGTCATATTCTGACTATATTGTTTGTTTTCCCCTAGATTTGAGAAACTTTGAATTGATCCAATCGAATGTTCTAGATTTTATATGATTCATTGAGTAGGAATCTAATCTAATATGCTACGTCTTCGTAGTTCTACTCGCAGTGAGATTTCATTTAGAAACATTATGTAAGAAAAAAGTTCATGGTAGGTTCTCGAGCTAGACTTAGGTAAGTTCAATATTAGCGAGTTAGTTCAGTGGAGCTAACACTGAGCTGGCAGTCTGAGTGAGTGGCTCCGAGCGACGTCGGCCCGCGAGTGTGCCGGCGTGCGCCGCGCGTCGCTCCACCTGTGCAGCTGCTAGATTATAGTCCTATATTTACAATATACATATATGGGAGATTAGGTTTTAATAAGAAGCAGTATAATTCAGTGTTAATTATGTTTATTATAACACGATAAACCATGTTGAGTGGCAACTTTGCCTCACTAACTATTGCTCAAAACCCATAGTTAAATTATTAAAAAATGTGGAAAAAATAACGCTATGCTAGTACGAGCATGGTTTTTTAGTTGCTTAGCTTTAAATGTTGATCATCAGTATAATAAATAGAGCGGCCGTCGTAGCCGTCAGTAAGCGGAGCCGCGAGGCGTTGTTGTGGCGTGTCGCCGTCCTCGCGGGAAATCAGCGCATCTGCTGAGACGCCCCCCGCGCCTCCCGCGCCCCGCCTGCCCCGCCGCGCGCTCATCAACATCATTATTGGATGTTTGTGCCAGCAGCCGCAACATAACGTCTTGTCTTCTAACCGCGAGTTAATAAAAGACAGTCATGTGTTTAGAACCCGCATGTTGAGTTACCTTGCCACGTTAAGAACACTATTCCTTATTATACAATACCTTACCCATACCTGCTTCAAACCACACAAACCATGTTGTTGAGCAAACTGCCGGCGCTGCTGAGCACAGCCGAGTGGCGCGCTCAGAACGTTTATTCAGATGAGAACACTAAACGCTTCGCCACAGTCTTGCTCTGCGCTCTAAGAGAAGCCACCGCCTGACAACAACACGCAGAAGTTCCACGGCCAACTAAAATAACTAGGTATAAGTTCGAACTTGATTTGCTCATAAACTTCGCAATAAATTGACAGATGTAAACCGATACCGATATACGTATTTGAGTTAAAAGTTAAGTAGTAACTCGGGTAGGATGGGGGAAGTAATTATACTAAGTATTATGTATCTACATTAGTTAGTACTTTTCGTATAGACTGCACTGTGGCGCGGCTCAGCTCCGGCCGCGCTTCCAGCTCCGTTACAAAGCGCTCAAAGCGCCGCAGAAACACTTTGTATGTAACCATATCTGCAGGTAATGTTCGCGAAATCTTATCACACTACTTCTACTGAAAACGGATATTTAGTCGCAAGAAATTAAATGCAAATGTCTTCTGTAGGTGTGCCGGGTGTATGTGTGACACAGCGCTTAGTTTAGGCTGAAACACTATTATCTAAATGTAAGTTTCGTTTGGATAAACTTACTGACTTTTGTATATTTAGTTCATATATTTGGTAGTGTTATTACTATAGCTTAGCACAGTAGGATATTTCTACTTTTTGACTATTTCCCTTTTTATAATGTAAAAATGCTGGACCGCCGCCGCCGGGACCTGTACCGATGTGAAACAAACTGGTAATAAATAATAATTTATTGGTGGAATAGTCCCGCCCAGGCAGCACTCGGGACGGCGCAGCTAGCGGCAGCTAGTGCGCAGCCAGCGGACTAACCTACTTGATTTAATGCTCGGTAGTGCGAGTTGTGACAATGAACTGATTCAATATTCAATCAATATAAAGTTTATCAGTTTTACACTAACAAACATAATCCGTACATTAATAAACCGTTAATGTTGAAATATTCATATTCCATCTGTTAGTTGACACACACGGCCGCAGGGCTGTAATCACTATATAAGCTCGTATGTATATCGTTATGGAAATATTGACAGGTGGGCGCGGTCAATCACATCGGTGTTTTAAGTGTTATGTATACCTAGGTAAAGAGAATTGTGCTCTGAGTCCTTAGTGAATGCTGCCTGTTCAGCATAAACTGTATACAAATACGAGCATATCAGTTGCAACACGGGTGGAGCTTGCGTCCGGCAGCGTACGGCCTTACATGAAGCGAGAGCTTTAAGGATAGGAATATGAAACTGCCAGTAGATACCTCACAAAATACTAAATATAAGAATACATAGACTAATTATCTGTCTGTTTAAAGTGTTGCACGACTGCTGAACATTTGGTCCTGAGTTTGAAGAATTTCTTAGTAGCAGATCGGAATCTGGATTTGTGTTCGGTTGATGGCAATAAGCTCACTCCTGTCACATACAACTGAAACATCACTGAAGAAATGTGGGCGTAACTATAGGTACTATAGCTACACCTCTGTGTAACCCTCCGGGGAATACAGAATGTTATGTTATGTCCGTGTGTACGGACAGAGCATGTTCCCGTGTTGTCGTCGTTAGAGGAGCCCGCTCAGTCGGCCGCGGTCGAGCCGGCTGCTGGTGCGGCACGTACGGGCTGCGGCGGTCGAGTGTCGCCCCTCTAACAACTACATCATTAAGACTCGTCTCTCCCCTTCTTACACGGGAGACGCTATGAATTTGTGAGTAAATCAAAGTGACTTGAAATAGTAATTAAGAGTGTTATCTCCGGTCTCGAGCTGTCGTTATAAAGTTACAGTGCTTCGCTATTAAACTTGCTCGTACAAAATGCCGTCGTCTGAGCGATGGTCGACCTGCATAACTTTTACTTCCTAGATTTTGTGTTTCGAGTAAAGTTTTCACATTTGACTGTTCTGAATGGACGTGTTTTGTGACTACGACTTACCTGCGCCACAAGTTGGCCGCACTCGTCACACGATCAGAGCTAAGTTGTACGCGTTCACCCCCCCCCCCCCGGTCTGCATGTTTTCGTGTAAACTTAGCTCATCGGGTCGGGATGCTTCGGATGTAACAGTGCCGCTATCACATTACTTACTAAGAGTTGTGTATGTTTCCAATATAGTATATGTGTGTGTGCGAGATAACAACAACTAGCGCAGGGATTGCATGGCGAAAAGAACAGCTTATTTCGCTTATTTAAAATTTATCTAGAAATACATTGTTGAATAAAAAGAAATATAAGACTGCACGCATTCTAAAGAAACATATAACGTGCACAGAGGAACAGTAATTGAGTGCATAAAGGTTCCTTTCCTTTTAAACCGTAAATTCTTTTATATTGTAGAAAGCTGTGTGTTTCACGCTATTAAGGTTTATGTACTCAGTTAAGTCCACACATTGCGAGGCGCATAGTGCACTGTAGTAGTTGTGTGCGCGTGCACAGTGTACAGTGTGTGCGAGCCGCTGCTACTGCCCACCTACTACCGCGCCTCGTACTTATGACAGAAAGACATACCTAAGTGTTGAGACGTTGTTGCAATGAAAATATGTTCAAAACATTGCATAGGATACATTGAATTATAGAGAAAAATCCGTCGGGCCAAAGGAAGTACTAAGCAGCTTTTGCCTGTTATAGGCCGCTTGAGAGCTACTGCTGCCGCTGCTCATTGTAGCAAGGCTCACCGCACACAGGCAGCATACGAGGTCGCGCAACAATAAAATCGATGTATTCTAGTAAATGGTTTTAACAAAGAAAATGGTTTTAGCTTAGATTAAGTTTTCTAGCGTCACATATTCAAAAACACAGAGAATACAATCTGTTCTCACAAGAAAACGTATCTGTGTGTATAAACAGCCTACAGATATTAACCGAACCTTTTTCCGTCCCGAAGGACCAAACTAACCAGTCAGACCTTAATTGAATGATATCAAATAAACCCATTGTGACTATTGCCCCACTATATTAATGTTTACTTAGGTAACGGGTTCCGGAGATTAATCAGTTAATGTAGTATGTCTCAAACTATATGTTGCGTAAAAAAGCAAATGTGCGTAATATATTGACCGTCCGCTTTATGTATGAGTAGGTCACGAGGGAACTCATTGCGTAATGGATTGGAATGTAAATCATTTGTCGGGAGTTGAGACGCCGTCCTGCGTTAGCGCGTCGACACTGTCTAATGCTAACTTATATTATAAATGCGAAGGGCGATTTAGATGGAATTGGGTTGAAAGTAGCGTGGAGATCATAAACACCGAGGAAACTTAAAGGAGAGGGCATCGCTCGGCCATTGTTAGGAATAAATAGTTTGATCGATGTCTCTCTCATTTCGATGGCGCGCTGACTCAAATTGTTTGTTTCTGTTCCTGATATATGATGATATTGAAGTTGTAACTGACGACGTTAGAGGTTCGACGCAGTGCCTGCAGATGTACAAGTACAAGTAATTAGTGATTAGCGCGGGCCCGCACAGAGAGCTGCTGCTGAGCTGACTGACGGCCGCACTGTCCTGTGGTACTCAGAAATCTGAATATATAATTTTTTTACCATTATTCTCCCACCAGTCGAAATTCGAACTATTATTATTGACTTTTATTGATATCGCTTCACGTATAGAGTTAGATAGCGTATATAGATAATATAATAACATTAAACTATATGCCTGATCTCAGTGAATGGTTAGACAGTACTGAACCGATCGTAACATATACCAGTTATATTATAAGTCTCATGTTATAAGCCCTCTGACCACTGCTTTCGAACACTCGTATATCACTTCGTTCGCTAGCAGTTGAGCTCGCAGCCACTGGACCAAAGATGGGCGTAGTACTGCCTTTATTGATGAGATTCTATACATTTACACATATGTTAATGCACTACACTACATATGAGATACGGGATACGATACACGCTAATACAATGTGGTAAAAATAATTAAGTAACACGAGACTTATGCTATTGTAATGACAATGTTGTAATGAAATATTCGTTGTCTTTTGCAAGCGACAGAAAATTATTCTAATAAGTGATAGACCTTGTGACAAAGCAGTCTAGCGCCAGTCCGAACTGAGCCGAGATGAACCAAGTTGGTCCTTTATGACATCGTAGAACTCATTACAGATTAGAGCCTAACTTAGTTACTTACAAGTGCGGCCCTGGTAATGAAGGCTAAAAATCTTATAAAATATCTTCTAGGAGAAAAATTGTGGCAGCTGAAGACTTCTTAGAATTCAAACGTGAAACAAGCAAACTTGTTTTTAATACTTGCCTCCTGAACACAATACCTAGCAGCAGAGCAGACACTACAAGTATACACAATCCTCTTTACTGAGAACTATTTTATCGTTTAGTGCTCGTGCTCGTCACGTAGAAGGAAATATGAAATAAATAAAAGGGGTAGGTAGGTAGGCTTACCGTTATTAAGTAGGTATGGTTTACTTTAAAAGGAAATGATGTAAGGTTTAAGTTACATTCTTTTTTAAAAAAAATGAGGTAGGTTCAGTGCGAGTCAGATCTATTAATAGTGCCTGTTATAATATAGCTAGCCATTTCGATTAACATTTGTTAGCTGTTTTTTTGGGTAAGCTTTTATCATTAGAATAAATTATAATTTTTCAATCTATTATCCAATATTAATTTAGCTTTAATACTAACAACATTCCAATGATTCGTTCGTAAGAACGTGTATCAGAGTTTGTCGGATATTATGCCGGTCATTACTCCTCTCTAATGGAACGATTTCAGTTGTAATGTTTCAGCGCTATTTACTTTGTTATTTATTGTTATTGTTTTACCAGCTTGTTATATAACTGCGTCCCGCGGCTCTGCCCGCTGCTCTCGCCTACATCATGTTGTCATCCTCACACAGGACTTGCCCACGTTTTGTTGTAGCGACTGCAGTGGAAGCTGCCGAGCGCACTTCAAATTATATCATCTCACTTGATCTCGCTTAGCTAGCGATGTTATCGTGTCACTTCACTGCTATACTTAACGTGTTCGCAGAACTGTGGCGCTAGGCTACCGACGGACTTATTTGTTACTACTTATTATTAATTTATCGACTCAAGGGATTATTTTTTTTTATTTTACATTAACGCACCCGGATAAAAGCTATGTCCTTCCTCAGGGTTCAAGCTATCTTCCCTTTAAATAAAAAAAACACTTAAATCAGTTCAGCGGTTTAAACGTAAAGAGGTAACATACAGACAGATACACTTCACTACATAGTATAAAACAAAGTCTCTTTCTCTGTCCCTATATCCCTATGTATGCTTAAATCTTTAAAACTACGAAGCCGCTGGCGGGAAGCTAGTTCACTTATAATATTATTATGGATAGTTTGTACGTACCTACTTATTTTAGCGCTGGATTGAAGATCTAATGTTCTCGCAAACGGATCGCTACCGTGTGACGTGCCTGTGTGCGTGTCTGAGGGCCGCGCAGGAATGTCTTTGATTATGAAGGGTTTATTACAATAGAGTGGGAGCGGTGCCCGCGTGCCGGTGCGCGGCCTCTGCTTATAGTACTGGTGCGGTACCTACTGATGTACCTTCACACAATTAGTCAAGTCATATATGTATAATGTATACGCTTGAAGGACTACTCCATAACCTCAGTAAATGGTATCATAATCGTGTACGTATGCATGACTGTTCGATTTAATGCTTTGTCCCAAACTATGTAGATAATAACTAGTCTAGTCTGTGCGTGAATAATTAGCAAAAACTTAGACAAACTACGTAACTCTGTAAGCGAATCATTGCTATCATGCGACACACACACACACACACACGCACACACAAACACATACACCAGACTGAGGGCTGCTGCTGAATGTGCCACTTGGAACAATTCGAGTGCGCTTGGTTCGCTCCGAGAATTGAATCCAATACCTCATCTCTAGACCGCTGAGGATGTCAGATTGTTCGTTTCCTTAACACAATTACGGGATTATCACCGACACTAGGTGATATACATAGTCATGACGTCACGACTGTACGCCCGGCCACACGACACAACCATTTCGTTATTCTTTCGTTTTATGCGGCGTCGTATTCTCTGTATACCCGCTCACATTACATTTGTTCTAGATATTACGCAATGGATACAGAAAATATCTGACGATTTTCTGGTATTTACTTTGTATCTTCTCTTATTTGGCAATTGAGGTTCCTTTGATATACCCATATATAATAAATGATATTGCATACATATGTATTTTGATATTCGTCGAAAACGACTTGACGTTGGCTTAGATATTGATATAGAATGTCCGTTTCGCACGTCCTACAATAAAATGTACAAATTTAAAGTTTATACCAAAGTTATTCCTATTCTCTTGATATTTTAGTTATTTAATTTCCTATGTATTGAATGGTGCCATTATCACCCAAGCTTTTACTTAGTGACGAAAAATGGATGTTTATTTGTTAAAACCAAAAAAATAATATAAACAACGTACCTATTATCAAAATGTATTAAAACGTATTACTCCCTCCAGTGGTGTAAGAACTAACCTGGCAGATTGAACACGCTGTCGAAACATCTAACATTGGTTGTTAACTTGCGCAGACTAAGGGCGTAGTGTCGACAGATCAGCGCTCGTACGTGCTGCTGGGACTTGCGTTCAATGAGAGGAGCGCTTGGGAACAGCCTCATGTAGACCGAGTCGTCGACTCGCGCTCATTGCGACTATTTGCACTCGACGCGGATTTATGGTCGACTGTGTGTACGTATGTATGTGACGCCGGAGACTCGCTCGGGTTGCACGCCGGGGGGCAGGGGGGGGGGAAACTACCGAGCTTCGTTATTGAGGAGAAAATGAATGTGAGAATGAGCGATAGTTCTATTCTGGTCCTCGCTGTGGCTATGATCGAGGTTGTGTATCTTTTTGAAATAGTTGTCACATCTACTTCTTGTTATAAACGTAAGCTGTACTGTCGGATGTCCTGACTGTATACTTTGATATATTATTATAGTCTTTATTACCACTGAATGGTTTGTGTAGGCAGCTTATTAGAATAACTGCAACCGGCTCCGTTTATCCAATTAAAATTGAGCATAATAAATACGTTATTAACATTATACGAGTACACTACCTTGAGTAAAACCTTTGTTACGTTTTGAGGCAATCTTACTAAAGCATGTCTGCTACTAGCGAGGCGGCGGCCATTACGTTAAACTCGTCTATTTAATATGCAGAGCGTTTACACGAAGCATGTTCAGTGTTCACATCCCCGCGATATCGTCGCGAGTTAATTCCTTAATCAGGTGCGCAACAGGTAGCCGGCTCGCCTCGCCGCCTCGGGCCCGCGCCTCGCGCCTCACGCCTCGCGCCCGCCGCGGCGGGATAACGAACCGATATGTATACGGGGTGGATGTTCAGGGCCGGGAGGAAAGCTCGGCCTGCCTGAGGCTTCGCATTATTCATGAACAGCTTAGTTGACATTCATGAATTAGAGCCTTTTGTCGAACTTGTGTGCCATTTGTCTGTCTGTCATTTGTATTCGTGACGCGGACACGGTTTAGTGTAGTACGTGACGCAGATAGTTCTGACACGTGACACATACTCACAGTCTGTGTATGTATCGTAGCTGAAACCGAGCCAAAAACTAGCTCCGCGACGAATAAACAAAAATTGTAACTCTTCTGTCGTCAAATGGTCCATACTAAACAACGACTGAACGGAAATTATCACTAACAATGAATTTCCATTCATAGTCTAAACTTGTGTTGAAATACAAATCCTCTGTTAGAACTGATGGCAAAATCATTGGTGCGTGCAAATGTAGCGCGGTCAACAGCTGAAGGTCCCGAGGCGGTGCAGGCGGGCGGCACCTGTGGCGGCTCCCGGCACCTGTCCGCGATTGTCCCGGCTCACTGAACTGGCGCCCACTCACAGCGGACCGCAGCGACTGTTGCAGCATATCACGGAGATTATTATAGAGTCCGCGTCCTTAGGTAAAAAGTATACACGAACATTAACCGAGCGCGTTTAACAGCTGTTCAGAAATAAAACGAAAACATATTTAAATATAGCTTACAAAGCAACTTTCATGAAATTGATTTCACTGTGTAATTATATCAACCGAAATAGAACGAAAACAAAAGTACGAACAATGAATATATCAGATTGTAATTAAATATTTTATGAGACATGTCGGATATCTATGTATTGATTTGAAAATGTTTGTTCATAACTACGTCACGCGTGGACCAAATGTCATGAAAAGTTATAGAACCAAGTTGAATCCTCATAATTATTAGGTTCTCTGTTCCTTATTGTTCTGTTGTGAACAACCAGAAAACCTACTTACTATATTTATTAATTGTACATAAGCAAATTAGATATTAATCACTGGTATATAATATTATTTTATCTGGAATATTCGACATTTATTATGTCGATAACCCGTACTCGGTATTTACGCTACCAAAATATTTATTTAACATCTATAAAAGAATTTCATATTATAATTGTATTAATTGGGAATAGTAATTCAATCAGTAGGTACTCAGTAATGTTTACCATTAAAGTCTAGTTCTAGGTACTTATCTGTATAGTTGTCCTCACTACTGTTTCTTTAAACCTATGTTAACATCAATCAATGATTTTTTATAGTTTTATTTTGTCACTAACCGGTTGGCTCAGAGGCTTTGTCATTCGGCTGCTGCTACATGCAACAGTGGTTCAATTCTGGCACGCTACAAATATGTTCTATGATTATTGCGATTTTTAAGAATCTGAGTGGTTTAGCAACTGAAGATTTTCACTATCCACCTCTTGACTCCATCATCAGATCACTTTCAAGATAAAAAAATTATAGTATTGTCATCCGAACTAGTTAAAGTTTAATTTCGAACCAATCAAAAGTTAAAATTGATTTCCAAGATTTTTTACATTGTTTGCTAGTTACAAGTGTAGTTTATATAAGCTTGTTAGTGAAATATATTGATTCGGCTCACAGTAAGCGATCAAATAAACAAATATAAATTTCAATTCCATCTGTCGACGGAGTCTTGTGGTTCCGGGGGCACAAGCGGCGACAGGTCCTGGCGGCGCGCCTCTCGCGGCTTGCCGGGACGCGCCGGGCTCTGGTGACGCGTCTAATTAGTTTTGTAACGATGAAAGGTGCTTATGAAATTGCTTGTAATTAAAGGTATCTTTGTCAGTGTATATAGTTTAGGAGGTTGCAGTTGCTCGCATTCCATCCAAGGACTGCTTGATGATGTTCTACATTAACGGCCAAGTCTTATGAACTTGTACAAAGATAATAAAATATATCTTACCACATAACTCTCACGGTAAACAGAACAGTTGGGAAACCTAATGGTTATATGAACATCCTGAAACTCCCGGTAGGTACGTAGCATAAGCTATTTGCCAATTGTGTACAATTTGATTGCCAGCATAAATTTCATTAGCACAGATAAATTGCACTGGTAAACAGAATGATGGTCCCCAGCTCCGCATTGATACGTATTGTGTGCCGTCCACAGCTTATTATAATCACAATACAGATAATGGCAGCAGCTGATGGTTTCCCCGGGGGTGTCAGGGGTGAAGGCCGGGGGGGGGGAGGAGTGGCAGAGGTTCCTCCGCAAGCGAGAACCCAATAAATTGAAAACGATTGTATATTTTTATCAGCGGCAACGCACGACGGCACGTCGACCCGGTGGCGATCGTAAAATATTTAATAAAGCCTATTTTCAAGCTACGTAAGTACAAAGTTATAAATATAGGTGCAGCTTTCTATATTAATTAAATGAAATATATTATATACTAAAACTAAATAAAAAAGGAAAAATATGTGATAGTTTCTCAAATATACAAGGTAAAGTATATTGTAGATATCTGATTAATACATGAAATACAACATTATACGTTTTGTACGCAATGTTCTGAACACACACACAGCATTACTAGAACTGTTGATCTACACCGCAGCGTGGAATGGAATTATTGCTATAATTAGATTATTATAGCTATGATAGAAGATTCTGGTTATAAAGAAACAAAGAGATGATTTTAATGTAATCCTAGTGGATTGTAAATGTATAGTTCGTCGTTTTTTCTTGTCTATTATATGTTGTGCCGTTTGGTTAGAGCATTTTCCGATTCAGGAATCCATATGTAAATTACGTAATATAGCACACAAAATGTAATGTTGTGCTGTAATCTCAGCTCACCACGGTGTTATCGCATGATCCGTCGGTATCCACCCTGCTTAACATATGTATTGCGTGGAGCCCCCGCGGCGCGCTCGCACTCACTAGTACATGCCCTTATTTACATGTGACACAGTAGCGCACGGCGCGCGTGTGCTGAGCTAGTGTGTCGCACACTAGGAGACACGCAGTGTGTCTGTGAGGGGACGAATGTTCACATGAATGTTAAATTTGAGAATAGGATAACGTTACTGAATTATTTACCGTCTAACTAAATCACTAGCATCCGCACGCGGGTCGCGTCGCACGTGTTTGATGCATGTACCACCTAGCCCATAGACTATGGGCTTCATTAACTATGATAATATTAATGAAGCTTCCCTTCTTGCCTACTATTACATACAAGCTTACAAACTTAACCTAATTATAAAATTAGTGTAGATTGAAATCCGATCTGTACGGTCTGAGTTGTCGCTCAGCGTAACCGAGGGAGAGGATTCTGTTGGATTCTTATTTAAGTAGAAATACTATTTGCAAGGAGAAGAAGACAGTGCGTAGGAGAATTGTCCGGTTTGCTGGTGCAATATTTGATCTTCCCTAAACATTATGGCTTCAGTGCATAGGAAGATGAATATGACACAGTAGTACCTTAGCACTGCACGTAGTGACGAGAGCTCAGTTCAGTTTGAGTTAACACCACAACTTTCCAACTGAAACTTTATCAAAGCAGTCTTTATAAATATTTTACGTTGGAAAAAATATATTTGGTAATAATCCAAGTAGACTCGCTAGACTATTACATTGCTTGCTGTAGATGTAGACCATAAGCCGAGTACCTAGTGTAGCCATGGTGCAATCTCAAGCCAGCACTAACTCATTTTATAGTCTACATCTGCGCTGCGAGCTGATTACTAGACATTCAATTCGGAATACCCAATACGACTGCCCGACCCGGGAATCGAACTCAAGCATGTGATGAGGACATCATCACACATTTTTTTATGAGAAATCATCAAATGACTTCTCTTCATCCATTGTCCTTCCTTCGCCCTGCGTATGCCGGGGGCGCGGTAACTCTTTCGAACATCCAGCAGCCCCACTATATCAATAAGGTAGTATTTTATACATAAATACTCTTATTAAATATCATAAAATAGCCCCATACTATGTGTTTTTTAAAGAATTCTATATAATTAATTCTCAGTTGCTGTCTTGAAATTCCTAGTAATCATTTGCTAGAATTTAAAATGATATTTAAGAGACCAATATTTAATTTAACCTATTGAATAAATGTACTGACCCAATTCGTGTATTAGAAATACTATTAACTTCTCATTTAGTTACAAATAAGTACGCTCTAAATATAACGCGCCGGATGCCGACTAACATTCGATGCCTTTTGTCGCAGAGGATAACTTTTCCGGAGGCGGAGTCGCGGAGGTCGGCAGTACTAAATATACCGTGCAGCAACAAATGAGTCTCGATAACAAGATCTACATACATAATAGATTTCCTTTCATAATGTTTTCCGGGACGCGGCCGGCGGCAGTTCGGGCGAGGCTGATAGTTTCATAGGGAATAATATATTACTGTCAGATACACGGCCCAGCTTGTGACTCTCGGCTTCAAGGGTTTGTTGAGCGCGCTTTTTACAGCAAAGTCATAAGCAGAAGTATCAGTGGCTAGTAAGTACAGAAGGAGATAAAATGGCTGTGACAATTTTTTACACACTATTAGTATTGTCATGTGTCTACTTAGCTCATTGGTTTAGTACCTACTCATTTATTATTACGACTAAAACTTCTGAGCGTTTTGTAGCCCCTATTGTGTGTACATGTAACATAACTTGACATTTAAGATAACATTGAATAAGAATCGGTTACGGAATTTCAAAGATTACTGATTACAAAACTAACAAAATAACATTTACCTCCCTAAAATATCAATACCTACACATTTAAAAACATTGAGCTTAGAATAAACGAATATTGATTACCTCGCTAGATTTGTTGACCGTCAACTCAGTATTTTTGAACATATTTTACGGAGTATGTCGTAAATTAAACCTGTGAACAGCTCAGGACAGTAAACAAAGCGCCCCCGCCAGCCCTGCCCGTAACGATGCAAATCAACGAAGTAATTCTAAACAAAAAGCTGTTAGCAGAGAGTGCTTCTCTTTTCCTTAATACATTTGTTAGTCCGCTTCAATTGTTACTCGTCAATATATCAGGAGGCTGAGTGCCGACACTCCGACAGACATGCCGATTTCACAAACAATTTGCGGTGATTTGCTTTGAGTGTCATCCCTCTTCCTTCGTTCAGAGAATTGTCGATTGGTGCGTGTAAGAAAGAATGTATTATTTGTCAGATAGTTTAATACTGGAGTTTTTAAAAGTTATATCACCGACACTCTAAATAAAGTGTTTACGTCTAGAACTGAATCTTTAAAAACGGTGAAATCCTGTTCGCAACACAATACAGATCTGTGATGGCATCAAAGGCTCTCTAACAAGTTGGAGAAGTGTTGACGAGTTGCGGGCGACTCCTCCCGCGCAGAGCGAGCGCTTTGATCCGCGCGTGTCGGTGACCGATGTAGCGTCCGACAGCTCCGGTTCAGTGGGGCCGAGTGACCGATGTGCTGCTCCGCGGGAACTTAAGTGAGGTCATACTTGTCGATTGTTGTCGAAGGAAAGCGTTTTCGTAAAGGTCACAGAGATTTATGGCTGACCAATTATTTTACCGATAGATGAAGTGCTCCAGATGAAATAATTGAACGGCCCTACCGTTCAAATAGACATATAGCATGCTGTTGTAAGTATACAACACTGACACTTTTGTATAATCCTCTTTCAATTTTTCAATGCATACGCACTTTACATGAAAAGTGTTTTGAGTGTTTTACAATTGCAACCCCTTTCTGTCCGGGTGAGCTCGGAATGTAACGTTACTTAGGCATTTCTACGATATCTAAAAGCAAAATTATTATTTACTTATTCTGTTGTAAATCTTGGTTGTTGTTGAAAAATGTATGAACAATTGTTTTTGTGAAACAAAAAATATATTTCGCCTTATTACGAAGTTGGAATCAGTGTTTTCAGATAACAAAAATAGCTCAACATACGAATGTCGACTGCTGTGTAATGACGGTGTCATATGTTTTGAAGTAAGCGAAAAGATTGATAGACTAGCTCGGAGACGTTGAGCGATGAGATTATTATAAACAAGACATATTCCTCTAATTTACTTGCTAGACGAATCGCGTGACAATTTTGGAGCAGGGCCAGGCGCATCGTGTTCCATTGACTCGCCTGTGATCGGCAAGTGTGGTCGCTCGGACACACGGACTGATGACTGACCACTTGATACAGCTTGCTCTAAGTAATCTCGAGAAGAAGTAGGTAATTTAGGGTATATGTAGTAATTAAAATACTTTTAAAAATGAAAATAAGTTTTAAAATTGTTTTAACTAATAAAAAATAGATTCCTAAATATTGCAGATAAATGCAGTGCTAATGCAAGATAGGTAATTATGGACTTTAGGAATCTTCAATAACTTAATACGAATGAATTGTTGGTATAGGGCGGCAGTGCATGTGTCCCTTGGTTCAATTCCCAGGTCGTACAGAGAGTTATTGAGTATTTTCTAAATAAACTTCGCAATCAGTAGTTGGGATATCTAGTCAGTTGATGGCAACACGCACGACCCTTTCATTACATGAGGCGTGATGAAATGTGGTAGCACTATAATTGCATCGAAACAATCGTATCATCTTTGGATGTAATGACGTCATAAAATCATGTTGACTGCGGAATATATAATTTAAAAACGTGAAAATATCACACGGGTATCACGAGCATCGGAGTGCTCGTATACTGTCTAAACGAGCTCATGACAGCGGCGCCGCGCTCGCGTGTGCCGAGCTGCGGTTGGAGACGATAACGGTGGCGATGCTTGGCGTCGATCATAAACACATTTTAATGTCAAAACACCTGTATCCTCCATCTTCTAACACATGTATCCTTCATCCTCCAAGATTTGTATCCTCCATGCTCCGTTTCTATGAAACAGCCCATCTGTTACCTCTACCAAACTAAATATACATGTGAAATCACAAAAAAATTGTCAGTAGTTTCGGAGATTAGCACGAACAAATAGATGGATAAAACAGAAAGTAGATTTAATTTTCAAATTCATTTATTTCGAGTAACAATAGGACTCATATTATGTTTATACAATTAAATAAAGGATATAATATAATTAATGTATTCATAAAAATAAAATTAAAATAAATAAATAATAATTACAAATTGACAACTAAAAAATTACAAATAGAAAATTTAAAAATAATTACTTTAAAATAACATTATAATTTTCTGACAGGCATTTGAATAGCTATATGTCTCCCACAGCCATGCCGGACATATATGCAATCTAGCCTGTCAGCAATCATTGCCAGGATGGCATTGGAGCTGGCCCACACCCGGCGCACCAGGGACACGCTGCGCTTCCGCATAGTAGCGTGAAAACAATCTGTGCGTGCATCCGCGAACATCCCTGATGCGCTACAGAAGCGGGGCAGCCCCAACACCGCCCGGAACGCATTGTTATACTGGACACGGAGGGCACTGTATGCCTTGTCAGTATAGTTCACCCACAAGCTGCACGTGTAGAGGGATGTGCAGTACGCTCTAAATAGCGTAATCTTCACACCATCAGAACAACGCGCGAACCTGCGGGCTATCATATTGGCTCGTACTGACAGCGCCCTCCGCTCCCGTTCCATGTCGGGCCGGTCATTCAGGTCCTCGGTGAGTAGATGCCCTAGATATTTAAATTGATCCACGCGGTCTAGTGGAGTACCATCCAAATGAACAGCTGGTATGTTCATAGGGCTCGACCCACCGACAGCCCGGAAGACCATGTACTTCGATTTTCTTCCATTGTATTTTAACCCATGTCCACGCGCGTATTCCGTGCAGACACTTAGTAAACTTCTCAGCCCACAGATCGAAGCGCTTAGCAGCACCATGTCGTCCGCGTAACTTAGGTTGTTAACACATACTCCGTCCACAAAGCATCCGACATGCTGGCCGCTAAGCGCGACAATCAGTTCGTTCATATAAAGGTTAAACAAAGTGGGTGAGGTCAAGCCTCCCTGTCTTACGCCACACTCAGCACTATAGGTATCCGACATTGCCCCCGCCCATCGGACACTGTTAACCTGGTGCCCGTACCAGTACCGTAGTAAGCTAATGAGTTCCTTTGGTAATTCGGTATTCTCCAGCTTCTCCCAAAGGACATCATACGAGACCAGGTCAAAAGCCTTGGATAAATCTAGGAAGCACGCGTATATTGGTGTCTTTCTCCTCGTATAGTAATGGACGGTATGCTTCAAACCCAGTATTGCACTCTCAGTGGACAACTCAGGCCGGAACCCGAACTGGTTACTATGGAGTTTTATGTGTTTACTTAACTGGGTGTTAAGCACACCGTCAAACACTTTTGCCACTACAGTTGCAAGCGATATGGGCCTGTAGTTATTTTTATCTGTCAAATCTCCCGTTTTATTTTTAACCACAGGCACTACAACTGTCCTCATGAAGTCAGCCGGCAGGTAGGAGTGACTTACACACAACTCGAAGAACATCGCAAGAACTCTCGCTAAGTGTGGTCCGGCGTGTTGCAGATGCTCAATGCTGAGTGTGTCGTGCCCAGGAGACTATAAGGTTGGGCGTTTAGAGAAACACAGCTCCTCACGAGTAACCATTTATTACTGAATACAATATGAAATGATACATGATTTAATAACGTAGATAGACACGCATACATACATAGGTAATAGGTATTCATACATACACTACATGCCCATCCAAAAAATAAAAAAAAAAAAATAAAGTACATTTTTTTTTTTTTTTTTTTTTTATATAATAATCTGTGTATTATTCTAATGCTTAATTCTACCTAGTACAATCTAAACTAAAAATAACTATAACATAGTATCCGATTGAACATAGGGCCTAGTTCGATTCTTATGGACTATTACAGGTTTTCCTTTATAATTTATTTTTATATTTGGTTCTGAAATTTCTAGTACTTGATATGGACCAATATATAATGGATCTAGCTTATTTGATATTTGTTCGTTTTTAAGAAGTATTAAATCACCAATTTTATATATAATAGGGTTCATATCTTTATCATACCTTATCTTTCTACACTGTTTACTTCGAATTAAATTCTCTCTGGCATCATGTTGCGACTTTTGTAATCGATATCTAAGTTGTTGTGGATAATCGTAATGATTGTATAAAGGTTCTATATCACACGTTAAGTTACTTGGTATGCGACATTGCTTTCCAAACACTAGTTCATAAGGTGTATATTGGGTTTCCGTGTGTACCGTAGTATTAAATGCAAAGCACCAGTAGGGTAACCATGCACTCCAATTCTGCGGTTCACCGTTTGTTTGTATTCGAAGGAAAGAAACTAAATTTTTATGCGTGTTTTCCAATGAACCTATAGACTGATGGTGATAGGCGGTAGATGTTAGCTGTTTAATGCCTAGAATTTGACAAACTTCTTTCATAATATTAGATACAAATTCAGTACCTCTATCAGATATTATTTTTGATGGTATACCATAGCGTAAAATAAAATTATTCACAAAACATTTTGCCACTGAAATTGTATCCTTATTATTTAGAGGATACGCCTCTACAAACTTACTTAAATCGCATTGAAGCGTAAGAATATAACTAAAATTACAACTATCTTTATATAAGGGCCCGACTAAATCTAAGTATACTCTATCAAATGCGGATGTACCGGTATCCGTGAGAACCATTGGTTCCCTTACGTATCTATTCATATGTTTATACTTTAAGCATTTGTCGCATCGACTAACAAAATCTGTCACGTCCTTGTATAATCCTGGCCAAAAATATTTTTTCTTAATATTGTTTATCATCCTTCTTATGCCGGCGTGGCCACTCGTAGGTAAAATATGATAGTCATTTAATATAATGCGCTTTGTCTCGTTATCAATTATCTTATGGACACCCTTCAATATAAACAATCGTGGTCCGGACCAATTTGGTGTCTCATATATCGTACGCGTTAAGTCTTCTATTAATAAACTGTTACAATTATTTTTAATTATATAGAGACTATCTAGTTTTGCTTCTTTGCAAAAACTCTCCAACTTCCTCACAAAGGCAGCTCGTGCGCAGTGTGATCGGAATGCTGGATTGACATATAATATAAACTTTGAAGGGCAATATATAAATAGTTTTGATTTATTGTTAATGCTATCATCTAGCTTTCTCCACTCATGGTCATTTACAAATAACAACTCAGTACAATCGTTTGGTTTTTTAACAATTCCCACAACTTTTGGGTGATCAGTCCAATCGTTCGTGGTAACCTTATCGACCAAAGGATTGTCATTCTCCTCTGTCATACTCTTATCTTTCAACTTCTTCTTCTGACCCCGTGTCATCACTGAAATAATGCGTTCATTCATTTCTTTCAACTCACTACTAGTTATTTGTATACGGGATAGGGTATCTGCTACATTCGATTCTCCCTTGACATACCTTACTTCAAAGTTATATTCTTCTAGCAATAACCTAAATTTCATTAACCGACTGGATGGATTGTTTAAACCAAATAAATAAACAAGAGGTTTGTGATCAGTTTCTACTATGAATTGACGCCCATACAAATAAGGTCGAAAGTACTTTACGGACCACACTATCGCCAAGAGTTCTTTTTCGATAGTGGGATAGTTCCTTTCGGCTCTATTTAATGAACGGCTAGCGTACGCTACTGGTAAACTGTTATCATTACAAAGTACAGATCCGATAGCGTAACCCGATGCGTCTGTTTTTAGTATGAATTTGTGATTCTCATCAAGGTTAGGATATTGTAACACTGGAGGTGTTGTTAAAGCATGCTTAAGTGCAGAAAAAGATTTTTCACAGGTTTTGTCCCATCGAAATATTACATTTTTGCGGCACAAATTATTTAAAGGTAAAGTGATTTCGGAAAAACGGGGGATAAATTTTCTATAATAATTCGCGAAAGCAACGAACCGTTTGACCTCCGCTACGTTTTGAGGAACAGGATAATTCTGTAAAACTGATATTTTCTTAGGATCTGGTTTTATACCTTCAGCCGATACCACATGACCAAGAAATAGAAGTTCTTTCTTAAGAAATTGACATTTTGCGGGACTGAGTTTCAAATTAACCTTGCGTAAACGCGACAAAATATCGATTAAGTTTTTATTGTGCGTATCTAAATTTCGTCCAATACAGATTAGATCATCTGCATATGTCAGAACTTTATCATAAGTTAATCCTGCCATTGCTATTGTAATAGCTCGACTGAAAGAACTGGGGCTTGTTTTCAGACCCATCGGCATTCTGGTCATTTGGTATTGTCCCGACGGTGTAGTAAATGCTGTATATTTTCGACTATGAGAATTTAAAGGAAATTGAAAGAACGCTTGGTTCAAATCCAAGTGTGAAAAATACATAGCTCCAGATAAGGAATCTAATACATCAGTAATACTGGGTAAAGGAAACTTATCGTCAACAATACGATCGTTCAACTTTCTAAAATCAATAACTAATCGCCAGGATCTGTTCTCGTTGTTCTCTGATCCTTTAGGCACAAGAAGAACTGGACTCGACCACTCACTACAAGCTGGTTCAATTATTCCATCATGTAGCAATTTGTTTACCTGTTTTTCCATATCTCCTCTTTGTGAATATGGCAATCGATATTGTTTTATATAAACTGGTTCACTATTAGGTTTCAATTGTATATTCTGTTCATATAAATTACAAGTCGACAATTTATCTCCCGGTAATATAAACACATCAGAAAACTTCGCGCAAATATTCATTACAGAGGTTCTTTCCTCTTTATTCAAATGGTTAAGATTCAATAGAGATAACATTTCCTTTACTCTTTCCGGGCTAATTACATCTTTCTCAAAAGAGCAGATTGAATATTTGCTGAAACTGTCTAGTTCCGGCCTAAAATAACTAAGATTGACTTCACTTTCTCGCGTATTTAATATTTGTATTGGTATTTTTCCCTTCTTCACACTTGCAATTCCACCAGATAAAAATACACCCTCGCATAGTTCTTTCGGAAAAATCACACAATCACCCTTCATCTCTGCATTTATATAAAATATCTTTTCACACCTTGGGGGTACGCTTAAATAACTATTATTTCCTAACTTGCCCATACTCAAAGGTAAGCTAATGTCTTTTATCTCATTCTGTAAGGTTATATAATTAGTTTCTAAATCTATTCTACAATTAAACTTGCGCAAAAAATCTATGCCTAATATTCCTGCTGTGGGAGTTGATAATTGTTTTATAACGTGAAACTTATGTCTAAATTCCATTCCACAAATAGACAAAGGTATGTAAACATATCCATCGGTTTGTAGTCTACCACCAATACCATTTATGTAAATTCGATTCTCGGTAATGGGTATGTTTACATTTGCGAAGACTTCGTACCTTAACGCGCTCAACGATGCTCCGGTATCAACTAGCCATCTATATTTGGTGTTACCTACCGCGAGCTCGATAGAATTACTAAACTCACAATTAAAAATATTATTGGAAACGAAAAAACTCTAATGTATTAGCATTCGCATTATTTGTTTCCGAAGTCCCAAAATTATGAACGTCGTTATTCGTTTCGCGGGTGGGAGTGACAGAGCCCGAATTAAAGAAATTAATTCGGCCACCATCCCTGCCCCGAAAATTACCACGGCGTCCATAATTATTACCTCTGTTGAAAGTTCGAGTATAGTGCTGCTGTCCCCTTGAGGAATTAGAACCGCGTGTTCCACCTGCAAAGTCATAATTCTGTACCAGTCTATGCTGTTGTTGGTATCCCGAACGCCCAGCCTGATAACCTCTAAACCTACCACGGGATCTATATTCACCTGTTTTACCTCGATTCACAAAATAGGCAAAGTCCTCTTTATTCTGTGGGCTACCCGAGGCTTCCTCGTCTTTTGCTGCCCGAATAACATCCTTCAATGCCGTATAGTTTCGAGCTGTTAAAATAGTACTTATTTGGCGATTTCTCAAACCACTGACGAAACTTTTGATGGCAATTTTTTCATTTAAAGGACGTAGTACTTTAAAAGCATTTTGATCGCCATCTGCTTGCGAAATCGTCAAATCTACGAACAATTTTTCTATTTTACTGGCATAGTCGTCGAGTGATGAACCGTTTTGTTTTATTTTAACCAATTCTTGATGTATTGCGGTGTCCGATTTTGTTGTCAAAAGGTGATTCCGCATATCACCTAGAAGTTCATCACACGAGTCATATGACTGCAAAAGTCTCATCTTAGCATTCTGTGTCAAACGAGTTTTCAATACGAATTTAACTAACATACTCTTACCTTCATCGTTGAGTGTGCTACTGTATAATTCGATTGCATCCATCAAGTTCCTGGTAACATCCTCGTCACCTGTCATTACAGGGAGCATAGACACGGCTGTTTTATAACTAAACTTCTCCATGGTGTTGATTTCTGCGCCTATATACACCTTTGAACTCGATTGGGAGCTGTAATCTTTAGAACATATGGTTTCAATTTGCAAATATAGATCCTTAATTAAGTCGCAATATGATTGCACCTCAGTTAATGCCTGTCCTGTAACCTGAGTTATTAATACATTCGAACATTCATAACATTCTTGTTGTAATTTATAAGCTTCGCTTAATTTTAACTGTAAAACGTCTCTAGTTCTCTTAGGGTAACTTAACTTAATTAGACTTTCTTTAATACGTTTCAGATTATCATATATATTTTTTAAATCACTAGCCATCGCAAGTACTCAGAAATATTAGATTAACATGCTAATTACCTTAGATTCTACTACCGCTATCATTGTTATTTTTCGACTTTCACTCAATATACACTTTCCACTTCACTTGTCGGTCAACCATCGGCTATTTACCCAGCACCTCAGCCGCTGTCTCATCCCGACGACCATCGTAGAACACTCGAGGTTGCGGACGTAGTCCAACATCCGAACGCCTGAAGGAGCGCCTCAAATTCTGGATCATTGTTTCCTCTCTTATCCAAGCCATGTGACACCTCTTGTACAGCTTGAATACAACATAAAGCAGTCCAATGCCCAAGATCGTGCAGATAATGATGAGTACTATACTTATCCCCGAGAGATGGGATTTCAATTCTTGAACCGATGCAGTGTTCGAACCCAGCGCATTTTGGATTATAAAAACGTCCTCTTTTTCCACTTTTGACCGACACATGGTTCACTTTTCCTTTACACTGGGCACCAAAGTTTATTTAAAGTTCGTACAGAAAGAAATAGTTTTGGAGTGTCCCATCACATGAACGATGCTTATCCGAACCCGAGCCACAGACCGCCATCCTGGCAGGATCGCCATATAAGGTTGGGCGTTTAGAGAAACACAGCTCCTCACGAGTAACCATTTATTACTGAATACAATATGAAATGATACATGATTTAATAACGTAGATAGACACGCATACATACATAGGTAATAGGTATTCATACATACACTACAAGACTTTCCCCTCGCAATCAGCCTTATGGCTTTCTCGACATCCTTCGCGAGGAATCGTTTACTAACAATTTTATAGCTTAAGTCAGCATTCAGCATCCCACACGCCGGACCAAGCGGCGACCGAACCGAAAACTGTTCTCTAAACAAGTTTGCAATGCTCTTCGCGTCATTCAGACCATCAACACTCACAGGAAGGCCAGGCCGAGAGTTTACTTTTCTCGTGTTCCGCCAGAATCCCCGGAAGTCACCTTTTGAGTGTTGTTCAGCGAGGGCATCCATCCGAATCTGGTCCTGATTATTTTGGCACCACTTCAGCCTGGACTTAAAAACTCTCCTACTCCCTCGCATCTCTTCAAATACTGAACCAGACGTAGGTCTGCCACACATAACCCACTCATTAAATCTCTGCCTGGCCACCCTATGAGCCTCTCCCACGTGCCTATTCCATCCCGCTAGGCGGGCCCCACGTCCGCGCCCCCGCGCGCTTCCCCCACTCGCCACAGCCGCATCCTGAAGGGCGGTCACAATGTCGGAGTATAGTCTATCCAGGACACGCGCGTGATCAGGGTCACTACATAAATAATCCGCACATTGTGTACATTCCGAGGGGAAATCTATTAACTTTAATCTCCTATGACACTCCTCTTTATACATCAAGATTTGCTTCTCATCTCTTTCTCCCCATCTAATGTCATTACTAATGTCAATACTAGACACCGAAAAGCTTACAATCTTCGGCGTTAATACATGTAGATTGCATTCAACAATAAGAGGATAGTGGTCCGACCAGATAGTGTCATACTGTACAAATACATTCGTAACAGACAGCTTTGCCGCGTGAGTTACTATACAATGATCGAGCCAACTGGACGTTCCGTGCACGTCACTAGTATAAGTATATGTACCGGAATTTCTACCCAATACATCCACATCTATACACGTCCAATTCTCCTCACTACAAACATTAACAAGTTCATTATAAAATAACTCACCCGGAGCCGCATTAAAATCTCCCAAAATAAAAACAGACTCGATGTTACTTTCATCAACAATAGCACTAATCTCACTCATACAATCAATAAAATCCGGCAAATTGTTCACAGAGTTCGTTGGTAAATACGCACTTATAACTAACACAAACCTATCGCCTTCCGCTATTTTAATGGCACAAATACGCTCACTGCACTTAACCACCGACACATCCCTAAAGGCACTATACCGCCACAGTACTGCTACACCACCATAGGGGCGTCCGCGCAGAATGCCTGCTGACGTATCCACCGCCGACGTCGCCGTATAGCCAAACTCACTATCAATAGTGCCTACTAAATGTATGTCATGCGGAAGCAGCCAGGTCTCCTGCAGGCATATCACGTCACACGTACTGCACAGATCCCTGATGTCGTTGATAGCTCGTTTTACACTTTTACAGTTGTAACTTACTAAACGATAAGTCCGACTAACCATTGCTTGGTTTGTTGGTGCCGTTATCAGGAATGTTCTCCTGACTCACATCTCTTCGCCTGTAATGTATGAACCGACGGAATATGATACCTGAAGGCCATATTTTCTCGTCCATATATAGAGCTAGATTAGACTCCAATATATAGAACTTGTACGCTTTATACCCCCGCGACACTCGCATACGTATATCTTCTAACGATACAATTTCCTTTGTTCTTTTTTGTATATATTGAACTATATCGGCCTCCTTAGTCGAAATATGTACATTCGTTATAAACATCGGGATTTTTCTTTCCGCCGCCTTAAAAGAGCATTCCATGTCCCTCGCCACGCCGGCCTTTCCCATAAAACGATATTTCCCCTTTCGCTTGCAGTACGATACTTGCTGCCATCCCACTGCGTCATCATTATTGTCATTCTTCATAGTCAACGCATCGCTTAGCCCCGTTGCCGGTCGGCTTCGCCACTCTGACTCACGTTCGTTTGCAACCACCGTCAGCTGATGGGATACCTGTGTCGCGGCAAAATCATGTTTTGATGACATCACAGCAGTGTTCGCTGCACCGAGCCGTGCGCTAGTCGGCTGACTCACTGGTATCGGGCTCTCCCTCCCCGCACCGCCTGCACTTAACCGCTCACATTCCGTTGCTGTCGACCGTTGCCGGTGACTCTCTTCAAAAACGCACCGCTTTTCGTTGTCTACCGTCATTTCTCTATATTGATGTAAATCCGATAAATTGTTCATCAAATCGTCTGTTGAATTGTTGATGTTCTCATGCGACAGTCCCACTGGCCCACTATCTGGCCATGGTCCACGGTTTTTATTTATTTTAAAAGCGGACGACGGTGGTAAGGAAACGTTTCTTATTCGCAGAACTTCAGCTTTCACATCCTGCACACTGTCCTTGGTCGCATAATTGATCTTTATGTTCTCAATTTCCTCTTTCACAATTAATATATCCTTCAGCACCTTTGAACAGTCTAAATGATCCCATAGTATTGGTGGCAACTTATCCAACTGTCGTGCAACAAACACCGGGATGTCGTCTGGTTCCGTGGATTTAAACAGAGTAATAATATCCGCCAGATCACGCTCCTCCTTGCCTTTATTTTTACACATATTCGAACTAATGATACTTCATCAGCAATTGAAATCTTTTGTTGCACATAACACAGCAACTCATCCACTATTAGATTACAACCGGTATATTTAACTATATTCGTCATTGTTATGCCAATCGACGCCACTACCCGATAACACACAACCGTCACCGATCGGCGCGTGCCCAAAACCACATTAATGGTTTTGGTCATTTAGTATCCATGGTTTAATTGTTATTAAAGATGTTTAAACTCCAGTCTGTATGAACTACGTCCAAGGACTGGCTAGTAGGTACACCACACTGCGGCTCCTCGCGGTACAATTTCCTGTCCCGTCGCCCGGTGACTACTCGCTCAAATGATTTCATTTCCCGCCGCACTTGTACGACAGACACTTTGCTTACTTGACACTCAAGCAACCGCTATATCTTGCTACGACATACACAAATGCAAATAAACACTTTACCCTCCTTATCACCGCAGTCGGGTAAAGAGCGAAGAAACTTATATTTCTAGAGAGAGGTTTCATATAGCTCACATTGTCATTTATCATTTCGGCGGCAGTAAAAGAGTTAGAGGTTTATGTTTAAAGTTACAGTGGAGGCGATGCCCTCTCGGTTAGTTCCCGTCTTACTAGCCGGGTTTATATGTTTAGTTTGCTTGTCTTTCCACACGCAGCGAATTGGTCTTTCTGATTTTATTTCGTGGCCTATTTCTTTTCGGATCAAAGAATAAGTTATATCAGAGTGAACTTGAATATATATGTAGCTATGTTTATGGCAATGTTAACGTTATTTTATGTTTATCCTTAAAATCCCGCTTGGAATGTACCCATCGATGTCACAATTAAAGTTTAATAAGTTAATTCGGTGATATTGACACAGAACAGTTAAACCTCCTTTATCTGTTCTGTGGATATTGACATAGTGCATATCGCTTGTCCCACCGAACATAATTAGTGTATGATAATATTACATTATAATTACTATCAGTGTAATTAGCCGCTTTCCACCGTAATCCCGGGCGTCGAGTTAATTGCACGCGCCGGCCGACACTAGCCGCGCCCTCTGGCTTCACATGCATAATCCTTACTAATATTGTAAATGCGAAGTAATGGCTAAACCGATATGAATAGAATTAGTATTGGAGATAGATTGAAGTCTATAAAAGGATAGTTTTTATCCGGGTGCGTAAAGTAGCTAGTTCTTTGAAGATACAAGTGATAGCGTTGCAAACCGCCAATGTTCAAGTATTTATTATACTATTGTTTCGTCTCTTTTGTACATTTACCCAATAAGCTATTAGGGCAAACTGGCTGTCCCCAAAGTCCCCGACAACTTGCGCAGAGACAGCTCCAGCCGACAACACAGTGCGACTGTGTGTACCAAGCAGCAACTCTCTCCGGGGGCGCGTCGCCGGCCGGCGCGTAATATATGCATTAGCTTGCTTGTAATTAGCCGCAGTACTCAATACAAAATGCTATGGCGGTCTAATTAGACGCTCGATGAGTTCTCTCGCTGTGATCGGCGCGCACTCACGCACTGTGGCTTTAATTGTTTTAGTGTTTATGTATTAAAAATGAAAGTGCTTGGTGACCTAACTATTGTGTTCCATTTACCAAATTTATGAACAAAATGAAAAAGAAATCTCTTATATAATTCCATGTTGCGTAAGAATGTCACAGTGCCAAAATATAACATCATTCTATTTGTAAAATTTTCAAGCAAAAGAATCACTTTGGGCAAACACTAACTACAGTTGAATACTTTTTTTTATTATGTAGTAACTTTAATAGTTATGTAAGATATTGCGAAGAAACCAAATGGTTATCGGATTGTTATCTTTAGTAAGAGTGTTAAATCCATGTCAAATACTTGGTGGCCAGCTTGCTACTGGACTACATACAACAACAAGATTAACATAAAGATACAATATGCTTTTTTTTTTTTTTTTTCGGATGGGAAATCATCAAATGACCCCTCCCGCCGTGGGTGGGGCGGGTGGTAGTGTCAGACTCTTACTGACTAAAACCCATCCATGTTCCTTCCTCAGCCTTTTGTATACCGGGGGCGCGGTATCTCTTTCGAACGTCCCGCAGCCCCGGCAGGCTATGGCCCTGGGGGAGGGCCCCGTCAATGATGCTGACATCTCTTTGAGGCGCGCGTGGAACACGAACGCGCCGTCGACGCGGGTCTGGTCCTTGCCGGACGGCGAGCCACCCATAGCTCACCGTCCGCAGCCCCGCGCCTACGGTGGCCGGGAGTCGTCTCGCGGCTCCCGACGCCCGTGGCGTCTCCTGCGGCGGCTGGGGCGTGAGGCCTGTCGCTCCCTCACGCGTTCCGCCGCCTCCTTCTCCAGCATTACTGCTTCGCAGAAGGAGGCGACGGCGTCCCATTCCGTCTCGCTCCGGACCATGGCCTGAACCAGGGCCGGACGCGAGAGGTCGCCGCCGCCGATCGCCCCTACGAGGACACGGCGGTGCTCCGCCCAAGCGGGGCAAACCCCCACCGTATGCTCCACCGTGTCCTCCGGGCGATCTACACAATGGTGACACCCGGGCGTTTCCTCCCGCCCGATTCTGTGCAGGAACCTCCCGAAGCTTCCGTGCCCGGTGAGGACCTGCGTCAGGCGGTAGGTGAGGACGCCGTGGCGTCTCCCTAGCCACTCCTCAAAGAGGGGACTTACCGCCGCGATTGCGGCGTGCCCTAGATACAATATGCTTGACTAAGTGTTTAGTGAGTTTATTATATGTTGCTGTCCGGCTGATATAATAAATTGTTGTTTGTGATATAGTGCAGTTTTTTATTTAATAAGGTTCGCTCTTGACTCTAGTCTAGGTCAGAGGTGACAAAGACAAAGTCGACGACGGAGCGAGCTTACTCAGAAAAAGTCTGTTCACTCTAACTTTGAAGAGATTAGGGTACATATGTTTTATGGAGAATGAAGCAAAGTATTTGTATTTTAAGTAGTGAAAATATAGGATATTTTTTTATTTTATATTTTATGTATAATGCACACCATAACAAACAGTCATAATATTCTTGAATTTTCTCGGTTGTCTGTAACGAGCCGCGACGAGGGACTAGATGCCTAATCTCCCGAATAAGGAAGCAATATAACAATACATTTTATTGTCTCCCGTCCCTTCGTAATGTCCGCGGCTTAGTACAAGTGACCCCTTGAGACGAAGCCGCCCTGCACGGCGGCGGCTTATCGCGGCTAATGGCAGGACCTTCATAAGCCGAGCGAGTTCGCGCGCCATAACTCACCAGGCCCGGACTGGCGGGTAAGCCGCCGACACACCGACACACCGACAGGACAGAGCAATCGTTTTTATTGCATTACCGTGAAAACTAGAACACCGTAGATAAGAATCGAAGTTGTAATAAAAAAGATTGGTGTTTAAATAATCCGCTAAATAATAATTATATGATTACGTTTGTAAATATTCACAAATACCTGCTCGGACTTGGTGCAGTTGTCATTGGGTGTTATTCGATAACTCAGATATTAACTACGCAACATTAACTTCTATGGATTGGTTAGGTTTTGACTTACATTTATTGCCGCTATTTGAGTTCAATCTTACGCCTTGTTGATCGAAAATCTCAGTCCGCGGTCCAGACACAATAGCTAAACAATCTGACTGCTACGTTACTGCTACCGAGTTCACCCACACTCAGATACATGTCAAGTACTCACATATATAGCGCGAAGTTCGAAGAAACAGTATCGAAGTACACTTTATGTTATCACTAGCTATTTCTCTCGGTTTTACCCACGCCTTCAGGGAACTATTTTACGCACCAAGATAAAAGCCTATAAGCGTCCCAGAGACTACGGAAGCACCTATTTCCTCACCAAACTTCATTTAAATCCATTCAGCAGTTCGACCGTGAAAGCGTAACAAACCAACAAACAAACTCATATTCGCATTTATAGTATTAGTTAGGATAAGATTTACAATGGTATCTACCTTTCATCCTGTTTACCAAGTCGAGAATAACAGCCTTGTGTCGTGAGCTCGCACATTCCTGGTGTGTATGACGCAATGAGTGACGTCACCGGTGTGCGACGACCCCGCGGCGACTGTCTACTGTTTACAGCGCTCGGCAACTGAATCTTAATGGCTGAGCGTGTTATGAAGCGCCGCTTTATGGCCTCCTGCTAGTACAGTTATTGTTTGTTTAGTGATCATATTTTCAGTGACAATCAATCCGTTATAGGATATTTACAGACATTGATTCGAAAAAGGGTATTTTTTTGGTTTTGCTTTTTATTTTACAACATATTTAACCAATTACGACAAAGTGAAATGGTTATGATTTTCACAGTATATATATGTTTGACCTTTGTACCTAACCTACTGAGCCAATTTTCATGAATCTGTTATTAATCGATTAATTATTATGACCCGAGTGACATTTTATATGATCAAAATCAGTATGACGGATATCATATCCAAGAAACTGTAAAATAATAATAAAAGGAAATTTCCGAAGTTTTATTATTGGAAAGTACTTTAGTACATAAACGAATTACATTTTTGACGTAGCATCTCGTAGCGCTCTGCTACGCCGTAGACGCAACATAGCAGCTACGAGGCATCAAGTTCACTGTGCAATATGGAGGATAGATGGCGCTACTCGCCATGTAAACAAGTGCTCCACGTATTTTAAATAATTAAAATAGTTAAACGAAGTAATTACATATAATTTATACCAAAATAGAAAGCAAAAATCCTAATTCCAATGGATAAGTGTTATCTCTGTAAAATAATAAGTATAAGTGTCTTTAAAACTGTATAAAAACCAAGTGCAGAACAATAACTGTAAATCTTAATTATCTAAAGTGATAAATACTATTATGACCTAAATACCTAGTGAAAACAAGTATAAAACTAAGTGTTGTGAAATTATCATACTCATAGTGAAGTTTATCGAGAATAATAACAAAACTGTGAATCTGTTTAATGCGTTGTTTACAAAACATAAATTCAAATTGGCACCTAAATTAACGGCTATTAAAGAAAACGTAAAATCAAAGCTTTATTTTTGTCAACCTAAGTAAGAGCTAGTTGGTTCATTGGCCTCTTGCAGTGGATGGGATAATTCGCCACGAGATTTGCCTGAGTTCGATTCCCACTTTAACAAAATACTTTTTGGACATTTCTCACAAAGTATGTCGTGCATTTAAAAACTGCCATCTAGCGACAAAAAACAATATCAAGTATAATAACTATAACATCGATCACATTCATATTGTAAAGTGGCCTGGTTTCAACGACAGGTGTCGCTACAGGTGGGTCATTGTTCCTAAATCTTCAAGTTGGTTCAGAATATTGATAACAATAATGTCAGACGAATATGTAACACTACGTCGGCATAAAACCATGATAAATGAGTCACTTGATCTGTCATTCGAATCAACAAATTCTGGAATCAGAAGATTTAGTCTTCCGGACCTGTCTACTGGATACGACAGTGATAAAGAAGACTTGCAAAAAGAATTACTACAGCTCAGAAATGAACTCGAGAGTGCCCATATGGAGATAGCAAAACTTAGTGAAGAAAACATGACTTTGAAAAATGCTTTAAATAAACAAAAACATAAATCAAAAACATTACAAAAAATTTGTTCGGAACCTAGAGTAAAAGCTACTTCATCTATGAAAAAACATATTAAAAAAACTACAAGAAACCTATGTCTTTCCTTCGAAGAAGAAATTAATACAAGCTGTATGGAGCTTGGTCTCAAAAACAATAACAGCGAGTCTCCAACAGATGGCGCTGCTAGCCTCTCATGTGAACCCTTGCAGGAGACAAGTGGAAATTGCGTTCCAGTTTCCAGTACTCATCTTCTTCCCAAGTCTTTAGGTAAAGAACGTCGAGTGGTCGAGAAAAAACTACAATTAGACAATAATTTTAGCTTATCCTTGAAACAACAACAAATGGAATTAGCGAATTCTCGCCCTAAAATTTGTGTCATTAGTAGTAATAAAGTAAATACTATTTTATCCATAGCGCAAAATACATTTCCGTGTCATAATGTCTGTCACTATATCTCAACAAACTGTGGAGTTAAACAACTACTGAATAATTTAAAACATAAACTGTTATACTATAATAAACATGATTACTGTCTGATCTTTATAGGTGAGAAAGATTTCGAGCAAACTGTAAATTATTATGAATTGGTTACTAGTATACGCAAAATGTTAATGTCAGTAGATTATACGAATGTAATTCTATGTTTACCTACTTATAAATTTAATGGTCACAGTGACATTTATAACTCAAGAATTGAATGTTTTAATAACTTATTATATTCTGATATTTTCATTTATAATTATGCAATGCTTTATGACTCTAACTTAAATCTTAAATACGATGACACAATGTTTTTTAAGCACAGTGGAGTACTAAATAACCATGGCATGAGGCATATTTTTGGTGATTTAAAGTATTATTATTTAAAGTATGACTTTCAGAATCTCTCAACCTCAGTCCTACCAAGTAACCCTAAACCTCGTAAAGGCACAATACCTTTTTATTTCCCAGTGGTTACTAAAACCCTTGATGGAAATGAGTTTTCTGTAAATAATTCATCTGGAGACACTGTTAAGAAATCATTTTTTCGTCAGCAATCATAAAAATAGATCATGTAGTATCTTACACCAGAACATCGCAGGGGCACTGAATAAAATGCATGAACTAGATATAGCCCTTAACGAATTACACGAGTCTGATAAAGATGTCATAGCCATATGCCTAACTGAACATTTCATAATCAGGGGCGAAGAACTATTTCTAAAACTAAATAATTTCCATTTATCATCCATTTATTCTCGGCAAATGCAGCGGAGAGGGGGCTCTTGTATATTATTAAGAAATGATTTCCAGGGTGTTGATTTACTCGATATTAATCAACTCAGTATTAAAAAACATTTCGAAATTTGTTGTCTTGAAATTGTGCAGTTAAAACTTATAATAATTTGTATTTATAGAACTCCAAACTCTAACGTAAAATTATTTTTTGAAAAAATTAATGAAACATTATCCATTCTTCGACGTAAAAAACATAAAATAATAATATGCGGTGATTTCAATATTAATACATTGGTTAACGATAACATAAGCACTCAATTCTTGGAAATTCTATCAAACTATGGGTTTCAATGTCACATTCGGGAACCAACAAGGTTGAACAAATGTATTGACAACATTCTAAGTAACATCTCAACAGCCGTGGGTAGGACCCATAATTTTTGTATTTCGGATCACAACACAGCACAAACAATTCATTTTGAAATCCAACCAAGAGAAGCTGTAGTCAGACACTTCTTTACAACAACATATGATCTCAGTAAAAGTAACTTAGCTAAGTTTGTTGAATGCATTAGTAGTATGACTTTTTCAGAAATATTTACCATGTCAAACACAAATGATGCTTTCAATGCGTTTCACAATGAATTGATACTGTTCTATAAACTTTGCTTTCCCTTAATTAAAATAAAGAATAGTTTTAAAGCTAGTAGATTAACTTGTGTAACGAAAGGCCTAAAAATGAGTTGTAAAACTAAACGGACCTTACGATACAACTATTATTTAAATAAAAATAGCTCAAATAAAATTTCATATTTAAAATACTCAAAATTATTAAAAAAATGTATTACTGGCATTCAGACTCTCTGCAACCGTAAGTATATTGCTAATTCTAAGAACAAAGGCAAAGCCACGTGGGATGTAGTTAAACGTTATATCGATAATACAGATTTTGGGGCTAGTTAGCTACATTGATAACATTGTCGACAACGGCAATCTCGTTTCAACTGGTTCTGATATAGCCAATTTATTCAATAATTTCTTCATAGATGTAGTTCATAATAATACAAATTTTAATATTAATAATAAGTCTGAGCACCTTGCACATAATTTAAAAAATAATGATAGTAGTATTTTTTTAAGCCCTACGACTGCAAATGAAGTCTTCAATACAATTTGTTCGTTAAAAAACTCCAAGTCTACAGGATATGATGATATCAATTCAGACTTGCTGAAAAGTATTGCGTTGTTTATATCTGAACCTTTGGCATATATTATTAATCTATCCCTTGAACAGGGATGTTTCCCAGATAAACTTAAACTTTCTGTAATAAAACCTCTATTTAAAAAAGGTTCAAGACTCGATATAAATAATTATAGACCTATTGCTCTAACCCCTGTTCTATCCAAGGTCTTCGAAAGGATTATGTATAAAAGAATCTTATCCTTTCTAGATAAATATGAAATTTTGGCAAATGAACAATTTGGATTCAGGAAATATAAATCTACGCAATTAGCCACTTATACTTTAATAAACCGTATCATCAATAATATAAATAATAGAATTCCCACATCCGCATTACTCTTAGATCTAAGTAAAGCCTTTGATTTTGTTGATCATTCCTTGCTCATTTCAAAATTGGAAAATTATGGTATAAGGGGTTCATCCTTGTCATGGTTTCAGTCATATTTGCAAAATAGAAAACAGCTCACTAGAATAACTAAATTTGATAAAAATTCTAACCACGTAGTTAAATTCGATTCTAAATTGAGAATTAACTATTCTGGAGTGCCCCAAGGAAGCATCTTGGGGCCACTATTATTTCTTATCTACGTTAATGACCTCCCACGAGCACTTACACATGACTGTGTCTTGTTTGCAGATGACACAACAATTATCTTAGATTGTAAAAATAGGAACACATATGAAGCTGAAATAAATAAAACCATAAACGATGTAATTAAATGGCTTGATGTTAATAAACTAAAAATAAATATAGAAAAAACTAAATTAATTAATTTCAAAACATATAAAAGTAAACATACACAACTAAATATAGGTTATAGAAACACATTAATACAACAGATACAGAGCGCAAAATTCTTAGGTATAACTCTAGACACACATTTCTCGTGGAAGGAACACATTAATAGTCTATGCATGAAAATTAATAAATTCGTGTTTGCACTTAAAAAAGTAAAGGACGTAACATCAAGACAAACATCAATGATGGTTTACCATGCCTATATCTGTTCCATAATACGATATGGCATAGTTGTCTGGGGAAATTCGTCAGATATCGTGAGGGTTTTTATAGCCCAAAAAAAGTGCATTCGTGCATTATTTGGCATGGAATGGGCAGAATCATGTAGACCGATATTCAAATCAAAGGATTTATTAACTGTGCCCAGTATTTACATTTATGAAGTGGCAAAATTTGTAAAAAGCCACAAATATCTGTTTGTCAGCAACGACAACACACAAAAACGCCAGATCACTCACCTGCCCTTAAAAATGCCAGTCCCTAAATTAGAACTTTATAGGAAAAGTTGTACCTATATGGCGCCACTTATATTCAACTGCTTACCCAAAGGGATTATCGATTTACCACACAAAACTTTTTGTCATGCCTTACGACGATGGTTAATTCAAGAGAGTTTTTATTCTACCAAAGATTTCCTTAATAAGAGCTCTTGCAGATATGCAGCTTATTAACGCTTTGTGTCATTGTAATAATTAATTTACTATATATTTTTTTATTAATATTCATCGTTTAATTTTGTATGTAGTCGCTAGTCCTAGCAAAATTTAATTGAATATAATGTTTGCATGCCCGTACCAGGGTGAAATATGTCATGTTCAATGTATTATTTAACATCTTATGTACCATATTTCAAGCAAATCTTATCTTATCTTATCAAATATCAAATAGCAATAAAATTCTAAATTTGTTTCAGTATTAAAGTTTGAGAACTGTTATTAGATATGCATACGTTTGAAACTCTATTTCATGGTTCCGTGAAGTTGGAACGGTTCCGCGTATAACGAGTTTTATTAGCTCAATCAAGAGCCCGAGGCTATGATTCCTTTTGACGTAGCTTGTAATTAAAGGGATTATATTAATAGAATTAGTTGTAAATGCGCATTAAGCAGCCTGATATTAATTACTAACTATAAATATAACACATCACAATACATTCAGACTTAGAACAAACTTAACGCTAGCTGGAATCGGACCACCAAAATACAGCGCAGCAGCCAATTTGCCAATCGTGCCATCTAATTTAATTTAAAACAGTAGAGGGAAAATTTAAAGATAAAGTACTACCCACACTGTACATTTCATGCGCACACTATACAATGTAATGTATGAGTGAATACGCAAGACTAGCGGTCACTGGCGCAGTCTGTGGCTGAGCTAATAGTTGCGCTGTGGACTGTGGCGCGACTGATTGCTCGCTGCAGCGCACAAAAGATACAGAAACGATTGCCGATGACTTCCGAGCGACGCACGGCGCGGCGGGTAGGAGGGGGCGGTGGGGGAGGGGGTAGAGGGGAACTACAAAACAACTTTGTTAAGCAGCGGCTTGTAAGTCAGAGTCGGTAATTAATGTTGGCTTGTTCGCTCGTAAGCGTCGCTCTGTCTTTGAAAATGTATAACTGTACTAACTCTTTCCTGTGGTTTCACCCGTACCTTGATTGTACAAGTAGTTACCCCTCACGCACATGGACAAAAACTATCCTAGTCCTTTCCCAGGGTTCAAGTTATCTCCATTTCAAACATCCAAATCATTTTATTATGAAAGCGTAGCGACAGACAGTTACAGGTATATTTTCAGATTTTTTTGTATAAAAATGAAAATGTGCGTTTGTTTATTAAATAAAACTGCAGAACCGATTTCGATTACATTTGGTACGGAGATAGACCTTGGTGAATATTGTAAATTAGTAGCTGTGTCCCTTGGTTTCACCCGCGTCCTAAGGAACAACATCGCGCACCCGGATAAAAGGTATCCTATAAACGTCTCCAGGTCCCCTCTATTTCCGAACCAAATTTCATCTAAATTGATTTAGCCGTTTTGTCGTAAAAGCATAACAAACAAAAAAAAAACTCACTTACTCATTTATAACGTAAGTTAGGATTCAGACTAAAGCTGCGTACAAATAAAGCGCCCCCGGGGAGCGGAGAGGCAGAGAGACTGTCTATCGGCGCAGAACGACGCGGAGGTAAATTATCCTCGTAAGGAGTTTTGTTTCTTTTCTTGTTGTTTACGACTTCATCAGACCCGCTCTCAACTTTATAGAACTCCTTTGTTAGCGCCAGGCCACGGAAATAAAGCATCATTCACTATTTAATTACTTATTTGCTGCATCATTGAGTTTACAGGAGACATTTCTATAATGTTACCTTTTGATATTCATTCCTTTAAGTTTAATTTTCTACGAATTCTGCGTATCGCGCCCGTATCTTGTATTCCGGGCCACAACACGCGAGTCGTAGGCGGCACTAGTGTAAAGCCGAGTGTGCACTGCAGACATGATGGATCGTTTCCCGAACGTCGGTACCGCGCGTGTGCCACATGCCGTATAGGTATGCCGCTAAGTGCCACATTACGGGGCTCGCGTTTAAAACGTATAGTAATTTTATAGGAGGAAGCATAAATAAAGTACTTTACCCAAAAATATTTATGACTGTATTTAATTTCTATGCGCACTTTACTTAATAAATTGTAATATAAAGGCTTATATCTATCAGACGTCAGTCAGGAGATCTTTAAACAGAATCGCATTTAATTATTTTATAATAGTACTATTATCATACGATTTATTAAAACTTGATCAGACATAAATAATACTGTGTCAACTGAAGAATAAATTGAATTTTCTCACTGATCATTTACTTCTATCATCATAAAAGTTTTATTCTTAAAGTGCATAAAGTGATCTGGTTGATGGTCAACTGATCGCTAGCGGAGGGTGCAGAGTGCAGAGTGCGGAGGGCCGACTGCACTCCGTCACGTCACGCGCCGCTCAGGGTGTCACTCGGCGCAGTGCGTGCTTGTATAAAGGGAGTCGTTCTTGTCAACTACTCCGCTAATCTGATCAATGATGAGCCTGTGATACGACCAAGACGGAAACATCTCAGTTGCTCTCAAAATTATGTTATTTTGTATTCCATCTTATAGTGTGGGGCTGTCAGCATGCATAAAACTTGATGTTTAGTAGAAATCATCGCACATAAATACATAGAACTTGGAATACATTTAAACTGCTTGAGCGAATTATGATTTGCACCCGAATTCATTTGCAACATTAAAAGAATCTTCAACAGTGAAACATGGTAAGGCAACTTGGCTTCACTAAAGGAATGTCAGAGTAAATATGTAACATATTATGTCACAAATCACATACAATTTATAGGTAACCCACACGACATACTTCCTCTTACTTCAAAGGTTGAGGAAGCGCGTGTGTGTTCAGTAACAGAGGTTCAATTACGTGTGCTGTTCAACCTACAGAGAATTTAGCACTGGCCGCAGTCGTGTGTCACGCGAGGCTCGGGTGACCACCACGCGTGATAGTTGTAGTACTACCATTAAAACATACAAACTATTTTATTAATATATTTTTTACATCTATACTATTATATAAAATGACAACCTCATACACTGAATGACTGACTCATCAACGCGGAGCCGAAATGGCTGGACCTAGAGTAATGAAATTTGGACAGGAGGTACCTTTTATGTCCTAGACAAGTAATAAGAAAGAATTTTTGGAAATTCCGACCCTAAGTATATTAAAATAGGCTTGAAAGTTTGTATGGAGTAAGTTTTATTTCTTATTCGATTAAACTCAAATTTTGTAGGGACACTCTAAAATGAAAATAATTAAACACGTGTTTCACAGTTTTTCAAGATTTTAGCCCTAGGGTGAAAAATTATGATTTTAAGTTTGTAAGAAAAATAATCTGTTTTAGCTTTACGCCAAAAGGTCTGAACAGTTTTACTTGAAATTCACCAAAGATGTTTGTTATGAATCGGTTCAAGTTTTAGGCTACAAATCATCACACTAAATATTATGGGGAATGAGCAGTGAGGTATTGAGATAAGTTTGTAATGGGATGACCTATCAAGTTTTTATAATTACCTATATGCATTTTCGCTATTATCTTTGACATGAAAATCATCACGCCCGTTTGTAAAGAAGATAAGCAGTAATTCAAATTGAAAACACGTTGTGTAAGAATGTCAATTTTACCTAAAATGTCAAGGAGCGCTGTAGTGGAGGGGCTGTATTCATGATCATGCGAATCGGTTACATCGAGTTCAAATCCCACATATTTTTGTTCCTTTTTTGAGATTGGTATTTACTATTTTTTTATTTTTTTTGGTTGATATCATATTATAATATCTTTCACCTTAACGGCTTCAAGAATTAAGTTACGAATTTGTTAAAAGTAAGCGCTTTCAAGTCATAATGTGTAGACGTTATTCCATGGTGATTAATGCCCATGCGTTCCATGTATGAAAAGGGCCTCTTTTCATACATAAGAGCGGGATAATTATAAACAAAAAAAAATTGCCCTTTCCATTGAATTCATTCTATTCCACATTAATATTCAGAAATTAAGAATCTAGAATTCCCTTTGCTAATAAACAAATCATAAGGCCACGGATGAACCTGCGTGGGGATTGTTGTGGCGTTAAATCCTCTCTTCGCGGAGTGGCTAAGGAGGCACCACGGCATCTTGACCTACCGCAGATCCAATGCCTACGCCTGACGCAGGTTCTCACTGGACACGGTTATTTTGGGAGGTTCCTGGATCGAATCAAGCGAGTGGAAATGTCGGGGTGTCGACACTGTGAGCATCACCTGGAGGTCACGGTGGAACATACGGTGGAGGTCCGCCCCACTTGGGCGGCGGCGATCTCTCACTTTCGGCCCTGGTTCAAACCATGGTCCAAAGAGAGTGGGAATAGGAAGCAGTCACCTTCTAATGCTAACCAGTCATGCTGGAAAAGGAGATAGCGGGTTGCGTAAGGGAGAGACAAATCTCACGCCCCAGCCACGTCATCAACATTTGGAGCCAGGAATCGACTCCAGGCCACTGTAGGTCCAGCCTGCAGACTTTGAGCAATAAGTGGCTAACCGTCCGGTAAGGATTAGGACGGGCCTAATCAGCGGGAAGACTTGGGACATGATTTTTCATTCCTAAAAGAAAACATTTTTTTTTGCAAAAATAGAATGCAAATACACAATACCTAATCGGAGACACCGACTTCTAGAATGATGTCTATTAGTTATTTTTGAATTTGTATTGTGTTCCAAGCCAGTTGTTTTTTGAAAAAAGTTTTTCAGTTCTCTTTTTAGTGGCTCAGTTTGTAATTTAGATACATTACAATATCCTAATGTCTAGACAAATGTTCATCACCTTTAATAAGGGTGAACTCTATATGTCTGTTTTCTCCTTTAAAGCATAGAGGTTTTTTTTTTTTTTTTAAAAACGTAGCCCCACACTAGGAATTACTCCTGTATCGTGGGTGCGTTTACAAACATTCATTACACATGCACAAACACCCAGACCCGGGACAATTTTAGTTGTCCCGTGCGGGAATCGAACCCGCGACACGCAGCGCAGCAGCCAATTGCTCAGCCACTACGCCAAACGTGCCGTCATTTGTGTGTTGTTATGTTATAGAATAGTGAAAACAATCACAGGCATACGATCGCAGCAATCGTGGTTCCTTTGCTATTAGTAATTGAAGAGTTCCATTGGTTATTTACAAAGAAATTCAACAGATCCCAATAATTGTATATATTGTACTAAAACCTTTCTTGAAAACTATGCATTTGAAGAACGACAACTCTCATCCAATTCAGATCAGTAGTTTTTGAGAAAATCGGGGACATACAAACACATGCATACCGGTCAAATACAGAACCACCTTTTTTGAAATCGGTTAAAAAACAAAGACTACCTACCCGTGCGAAGCCGGGGCGGGCCACTAGTACAATATATTTTTATTGTAGAAATTTATAAAATTATTAGCTGATTCTCGCGGTTTCACGCAACTTCTCAATGAATCAGTAACCGTTTCCCGAGACCCATCTATCTTTGTACCAAATTTTATCTAAATCGGTTCAATCTTTTTACCATTACACCGTAACATATAAAGTTACAAACAAACTCATTTTTTTCAGTCTCACATTCATATATACTATTTCACAAGCCCTATGTTTAACGCACATACTATGGATGTTCCCGCGGGCGTGTTTAGTCACACCTAATTTGATAACAACCTGCAATATCATAATTGATATTAAAACTCGACACGAATGTCATCCTATTATTGCCACCCACAGGTGTATAAGCTCGGTCATAGTTTTTATGTGTAACATTATGAACAAATCAAATGAGCTGTAGAAACCAGTTTCATTCAAGATTTGTTTCCCGTGACAATGGTGGACATGGACATACTATCCGAACGTCTCGGGAATAATTTTCAAATGAACGTTTTGCCTTCTCGCCGGAGTACATAGTTGCACGCCAGTTACTGGCTACTAGCTGTGCCAGCTGTAATAACAAGTGGGGAGGAGAGCGCAAGCCCATTACACTGAAAGGTAATTTATAAAAAGTTGCATAATAAGCTACCTCGCTTTACGTTACTTACATACGTCGGGGGAACTGGCGGCAAGGCACGAACGTATGTGGGCGTCGTGGTGATTTGAGCGATAACAGTTGACGTAGGAGGAAGAAACCTGCTGCGATGAAACCAGATCTAATAGATAAAGATAAGTAGGGAGAGAGAGCGAGTTATTTTTAAATCATTTCACGAACACGTTATTTAATTTACTGGAGAGATTCATGCGGCGCTCACATTAGCAGGTTTCAGCAATCGAACCCAGAACCTGATTATCAAGCAGACAATTCTTAATATTGTCATCATTTTTTATTTTTCTCTTTTGAGCCACGTTGTTGATTTATAAACAAAACACGTTACGTCACTCCGCCATAGTTCTCGACTTGTTGACATGATTACATCATTGAACGATGTTCTAGTGAGAGAATATGTAGAAAATGGAAGTTTCGTTTTTAATATTTTAGTACTAAAATATGGCGCTAAAAATACGGCAATGAATCACTAAGTACCCGCGCACATGATTGCCTCGTGAGTACTTGTTGAACCGCTATAACTCAGTTTTACTGAAAGCGGCAAACGTTCGGCGGCAGAAGCTCAATACATCAACGATTTTAGGCATCATTGGGCAGCGATGTATTGTGATTGTTCGTCAGAGTAGACAAGCCGTGTGGAATACTTTGCATTACTTTGTAAATATATTAATAATATTATCCTAGTGACGTCTTCATTGCATGACTGCTAGAACACAACTGATGCAGTTGACTGGATTTTTTATGTTTAATTGATGTGTAAATATTCAATTTATTATTTTTTTTGATGAAACTTATCTCTATTATATTTACAATATTTAAATACACCTACTGCCTTAATATAATTATGTATATACAAATAAAAAATAAAATAAAACAATACTGTACAGACATGCGCAACAATGAGATTAGGCGCCAAAGTACTCCTCCTCATCGCTGTCACCCGGAAACGTGCCCAGAAGACTGGCAGCATTGCCATGTTGAATGGCAATGCTTATTCGCTGTCCAAAAAATATGCCAGCCCTCTGGTCTCGCGAAGTGTCGACCAGTCTTGCTGACGGAATCGCCTGCAACCAGAGGCCCAACTTCCAATCTCCCACAGCCAACAAACGGGCACGCTCGACAGTATTATTTGATGTATTAAGAAGGTTATTCCGTATAATACTGCAGAGCGACCCATCCCATTGTCTCTGAGAGGAGGGGTTACCGGGCAAAACCATGTTGGGACAAGCCATTTTCCAGGCATTCACCGCATCGGTCAACACGGTACCTCAAAATCAACCAGTGAGGAAGATAAAATTTTCCTGGTTAGACTTAGTCTATAGATATCTATCAGTACTATGGACCGAGGAGAGGAAAGCCGGTAAACTTGTAATTTTGCGGACGACGAGACCTCCCAAGCGAATAGGAAGTGAGGCTTGCTCCCAGGCTCGGTCGTCCAGTGCCACATTCAAAATCGAAGAAAGGGTGTTTCTGATAGTTTTTTTGATTGATGTGTTGTTTAATTTACTGTATCAAACTTAAAACTGCAATAAAGTGTAAACGTCACCGTAATTGTTTCGTAGCAACATTTGCTACGCCGTAGCAAGCGTAGGCGACGTGTACAGTATCATGGGTCATAAATATATTTCAGCTCTTACTTACACATAAAATGTAATATTATTTAGTTATAATATTCGTAGGTATATCTTGGAAACGCGTCTAACGATTTGGATAAAATTTTGTGTTAATTAGATAATGTTATGCCATATTACATATGTAATTTCTGAAATAAACGCAAAAAACGACGCATTAATTCGTGATTGTTAATTTTATGTATTCCATTTATATTTTTATATTTAACCAGAGAAAAAAAAACACCATTTTATAAATACCTATTCATATTTTTTATGCTCATTTAGATAAAAAAATAACATTACTCTTGTTTGTTCCAGGTGACCACGCGCAGCGTTAACATATGAAATACGTCGAGATATAAAATACGTTGAAATACGATACGGCGTGTTAAAGTGCGCGTTTAACTGCAAATGAAACCGTGTGTGCGTCGTAAACGTACGCGCGACAAGTACGCTGTAACCCGCTGCCTCGCTGTAGCATGCACTTCGAACACACCGCGTGCGGGCGTGCAGCGCTGGGAGCGCTGGAGAGCCGGGAGACTACTGCGGTCGCCGTGCCAACTTATGAATGAAACATGAACAGTTGATGTGTGCTTTATGGGATTTTTGTGAACATTTGGCAGTAAAACACGGTGACATTGAAAATGTAACGACTCATCCTTATTCAGTGAATTCATTCAATCGTGAAAGACTTCCAGTATATAGACTGAGATATTATTTTAATAAATATTAAAAGTGAAATGTACTAGTGTGTGTGAGTGCGTGTGTGCGCGGGCGCAGGATGCAGACGAACGTGCAGATCGACACGAAGGCGCTGCGCCACTCGCCCGAGCACGGCAAGGGCGGCAAGGGCAGCAACAGGTACACCGCTGAGGTAAGCGATATGTTACCGTATGTACCAGTGATTAGGTAGATAGTGCCTTAATTAACGTAAAAGTCAATTGTGGAACATTTTAAAACATGATTAGAAAAAAAAAAAAACGTGTTTGTTAGATATAAAAAAAAGATTAGGTACAATGTATATCTTATAAAAAGTTTCATACTCCTAATATGAAAATATCAAATAAAACTCCTGTCCTCATTCGAGTTCTCTTCCCCTCAGAACTGGAGCGACCTCAATGAAATTATCAATTTATAATATGAGGCGAACATTCACCTTCAAACTTCTCCACGGCGACTGCGGAGCCATTTTAATATTTCCTCGAATTCCTTCAGATAATCGAGTTCAGCGCTCGGCAGTAAAAGATTATTTGCTCGCAATTAATTGTCCGCCCCAGTTCCCAATCTATTTTAGTTAATGGCTATGTCACGATTATGCATATTAATTGTATTTGAGATCTGCATAAACAGCGTGACAATCAAAACTGCTGAGAAGGAGATCGTCGGTATTTAGTACAACAGCACTACTGAACTCTAATAGTTCAGTAGTGCTATGTCACATGAATTTATACAGCGCTAACTTTCTGAATCTAGAAATTCTTAAATCTAAATTTAAAACCTATTCCTTTATTGACATTACAGCCTGGTAAAGCAAAGTTGCATTTCTAAGTTTGTCAAGTGTGTCGCGTGTAAATTATGCAAATGTCGCGACGTGTGGCGAAGTCGTGCAGCTGACCCTAATAGAGGAGCTGCTCGAGCTGCAGCAACGAGAGTGCTCGAGTTTGCCTTTTTCAAAGTCTCGGATATTCTCATATATCGTGGACTTGCTCGTCTTTAAACTTGTGTCGTTTGGTTACTACGTGTCACGGAATACTGGCACGTTTCATGTCAGGACAAGTTTTTATAATTTGAACAAATATGTATTCTTATGTATTTATGATCGTGCCATCAATCTTACTACAGTTTAAATGCAAATAGGGTTCTTCAGTCAAGTGAATAAGGTCATAAATATTTTGCCACGAGTAGACGTTACGACAAGCAATTCTTCTGGGTCGACACAACGGCAATTTAAATTCTTGTCGAGAAATATTGAATGTGTCGGAAGCAACAAAACTGTTTACAGGTAGAATACAATCGAAATGTGGGTTCTATTGATAATATTACACATTTAAATTGGTTTATTGATACTAGAGTAATTTCAGTCACAAAATAATTGATAATAATTGCAATGAAAATATTTTCTATATTTTCCGTTAAGAAAACAATGTTGGAATCAAATGATTTCTCTCAAATAGTAAGGACTATTTCTTCTAAAACACAGATACTACAATAATAGGTACGACAAATTAAGATTATTATTTCGTGTGTTATTAATGTGAGCATTATTAGGGTAACAGGCTATTAGAATTGTGTCCAAAGCAAACAGTCTCCGAGCTCGCTCGGACACGCTCATAATTGAAGACACAAATCGAAGCGCAAAGCTATTAATTCTGTTATTTCATTAAACCACTCGATTGTTCAAATAATTGCTTTTATCGAGTATTCGGCGTAATATCCGATTTAAAATAAAGTGACGTAAAATTAAAACGAAAGAGAGTTTGTTTGGGTATTAATTACGAAAAAAAATTGAAAAGAGCAAAATATTATAATATGTCCTTCCTTATGTAATTTTCATAGACTCTTATTTTATAAAAATACAGTGGCTTCACCGTGATAATGTAACAGGCAGACAGACATACAAAGTTAGGATTATGCCTGCCAGCTTGTCTTTCTGTGTAAAATTTATTTATGGGTTTCTTTCCAAAAGTCCAACAACCATCCGTAAAACTTCAGTTTCTATTTTCGATTTTTTACCGATATTAATGTATGTGAGTGAATTATAGTACTAAAGAAAAGAAAAGCCTATTCAAAATATAAACTGCAAAAGTATGTAAATAAAAGAATACAAGGACGCAGCCCCGACTAATTTGTTTAGCTATATTAATTCGTCCTTAAAAAGAAACCCAAAAAACAAACAACGCATGACCTAAATAAAAAAGCCATAAAACCCGCAGATTAACTGGCTCTCAGTCATTAAGGAAGTCTAAAAAAGCCTCCGCAACACAAACACGCGGTCATAATCCCACGTCCGTTACTTTACTTTACTTTACTTCACTCGACCGCCGATAAAAACGGCATCAAATATTTCCGACGACAAAAAAACGGCAATAAAGTTTTATTTTATGTTGTAATGTAATGAAATCCACGGCGCAGAGCGAGGCATAAACGATTGCGGCGGCGGGCGGCGGGAACCGACACACTACTTTATAAAACCGGGCTTTTTACCGAACTTACAAGGATTTAAATGGGGAATTTTCTACGATTGAGTCACGGAGATTTTGTGGGAGTGTGGGGGTAGAAACATAAAACTTAGCCCAGTAACAAAGTCTGATTATGGCCGCGATAAGTCAGGCTTCAGTTAGTTAGGCAGCCATAGTTGAGATTTGGCCCAAAAACAAATCATAACAGTCTTCTAGAATCTCACAAACGACACGAATTTTCTAAACGATTGACTGATAAACAAGTCAAGACTGAGATTTATATCGACCAAGTAGGTTCTATAGAAAATATATATTTATAGAGATGGAAAGCGTGATTTTGTATTTAATCCCTAACTAACCCAGTCTTACGGGTGCTTGAGCTAAAGTAGCGGGTAGCAGCCAGTACACCAATATATTGTTCCTAATATTATAAATGCGGAAGTACTGCTGTCTGTCACGTTTTCACGGTAAAATTGCTGAACTGATGGAGATGTAATTTCGTACGGAGATAGATTGAAAACTTGGGGAAATACATTGGATAGTTTTTATTTGGATGCTTAAAGTCATTTGTCAGCGCGTACAGTTGTGGATGCGCTGCAGCCGCACACTAACAACTCAGTATATTGAGTGCGCCGCGCGCCGCGCGACACTCGATGTAGTTGCATCAACCGAGCTCGAGCGTAGCGCGCGACACTCGCTCTAATTCCATGTCTTTATAAATCAATAATATCTTTACTTTGACTTAAAAATAGTCATCACGACTTTCATTTAATATTTTTACATGAAGATATCTTATAACTTGTCCATAATATTAACTTTATGTATGTTATGTATTTATATGTAGGAATTTGTTTGTCGTGTAGCAGTCGATGAACCTTAGCCTGTTTATTACAAAGCTTCTTGGAATAAACATGCCAAGAGTAGTTTTTAAGGCTTTAGAGATTTAAGTACACGAATAGAAGCTGAGATGCTGGATACATAAATATATTTAAATCTACCGTCAAGATCTTAGCACAAAGAATGATCAAAATTAGAACTTCTGAAACAAAATAACGTTTAATTAAGCGACATCGATTCTAATTACATTGTATAATTTGGGAGCAAGTAAATGTTGAATTGTTGTTCGAAACAAAAACTTGAGGAAGTTCCCAACTTAAACACAAGTAGTATCGGAAACATCAAAAGACTTGAGTTTGTTCAGCGCTCAGCGGCACAACAGCCGACACTTGAAGATAAGTAACGATATCTTGTCGACTGCAAACAAAGGGAACAGATTAAATTTAAGCGCCGTTAAGTGAGGCGCGGCTGCCGACTTCACGCGTTATCTCGCGTCACGATACGGCAGGGGATGATGATGATGATGTAAGATATGGTGGTGTAGAACAATAAAGTGGTTTGCGCCTTTGGGGGTTAAATAAGTAGGTAGGAATTGAAAATTGATATTTCATTAAAACAAGTGAAACTGTACCAACTAAGCCTACGTCCAAGACTCATGCGTTGACATCCTACTAATGTTGTAAATATGAAAGCTTGTGAGGTTGTATGTTTATATCGTTTCAACTGCTAAATACTTTGGATAAGATTAGGTACACACATTGTTTACGTAGATTAGCACATAGGGTACCTACTTTTCATCCGGCTTTGAAGTACTTACCTACCCTACGGATGCTCGTGAAACCATGAAAAAATAGCTAGTAGATAATCATTATGTAAGTTATAAATATTAAAGATGTATATTTGTTAGATTTGATTATGACCGAAATACTTGCTAACATTTTATGCACTTTTACACAATAACTCCACTTGAAAATGAAGAACCGTCATTTATTTCATAACCATATTGTGATATGGTTATGAAATGTACTGTGTATGATAAAGTTGGTGTGCCAACTTTATCCACAGTTACCCATTAGCAGGCCAACTTAATATATTAATATAACACCGAATACTGGTCGAAAAGCTAAGTAAACAAGCTGCTAATGGCAAACACTTTCCTCTTTTAGAGAAATTGAATAATAAATTAAAATAACCGTAACGAAAATTAACATTATAATATTTCATTTCTAGAGCCTTTGTCTTCATAACTTAGTTTTATGTTGGAAATTACTTTTGCTTCCGCCGGTGGTAGATAACTTTACTAGGAGATCGAAATAGATTTTATTTCGGGAACAGAAAGCCCACAACTGTGCTATATATACCTAGTGCTGCTAATACTTTACATTACTTTATTATCATGTCTACAGTCAACTTAATAAACCCTTACAAATAGCCTTTAAAACAGCCCCATCTTTTCAGGTCAGACAACAACGCTAACCAGTTTTAGTTTCGCTACTCGCCGCCGTGTGTCGCTACTGTTTGTGTATTCCTTCACTCAACCCTTGTTTCCAAGTCAAGCGCTAGACCGCGTAGTTTCTATAACTGTTCATAGATGGCGCTTCTAGTTACAGCTTACAAACTTTACTTTCTTCTTAAGCATGAGGTTAAAAGCTCACTTAAAAGTATGTTCAATATTTGGGAATCTAAGCCACGACCTCCTAAGCTACCGGTCACAAATTAATGTATCGTAATAGTTTGGTTTATTTCTTCTTGTCAAAACGAAACACTTTAATCTCTTGAAACCTACATACAAGCATCTACGTCTAAGAACAGCAGTTGACCAATTAATCTCTAGTCATTCAATTAAAATAAATAATAAATATTAATTATTTTTTTGCAATAGTTGCAATAAGCATTGTTAACAACAGTTAAATTGTTCCACAATGACTAGTCGGCACAATGACTGCGTAGTCAGCTGACTGTACGTAGGTCGGTCTGCGGTCTCTTTGTTCACTATCTATCGGTTGGCTAGTTAGTGTCCTCGCCGTGACCGCACTCGCCCCCTACCCTCCCCCGTCCTCCCCCCACAAGCTCTGCACCACCCCTCTATCTCTTTATTTAGTTGTACAAAGTTGCACAAATACTTTGGTCAAGTAAAAGGTTCAAATGTTAAGGCAAGAAATGATCTGTTAAGTTCCGTAAGCGTGCTTATAACTTATGTATTGAGTTATTTTTTTAATCTGATCATCATCATAGCATGCATTGCAATAAACACAGTTTTTGTAGTTGCGACTTTAATTTCTACATCAATTAATAAGTATTACGGGTCCAGCCGTTATTGGGTACAAATGGTCAGGCATAGATATACTTAATTGATGTGATCTTATTCATAAGTAAGAGATAACTTTAAAATACAAATATCTGTTAAGATTTCATAGAACTTAACTGATTTACTAAAATTGAATTGGTCCAGTGTGTACTGTAGGTACTTGCGGAAAGTACTCTGAGAGAGACTTAATTAATGATGATTAATGTTGGAGCAGAATTTAAAACTTTATTATAGAGGGCAATTGGACGACGAGTATTTAAATTATATACCTTTTACCTTTTGCTCGAGTACTAATAAATGAAAATAGTTTCAGTTTTGAAGGTGCACAAAGATATTATTGATATACCTGCTCTGCCGTCATTAGAAGAAAGGCCGCCACTACATTTTTTTTCGATATTGAGTTAAGTACATACATATTTGAAGTCAGGAAAAAATCTGATTACAACGGCAAAGTTTATTACGAAGTAAAAATTAAAATACTTATTTCATAGAAGACACCAACCGGACACAAATCCGTACCCTACCGAGGTATTGAAGTGATCGATTTGGGAATCGAACAATGAAGCTTGCGACCACTAGACTAACGACGGGGTCGACTTAGAATAATATTTACATGTATGTACGGTTTTGGTTATCTACCTCGCCCAGGTATTTAACAGCAGTATTTAGCTGGTTAACGGAGCGTCGGCGAAGGATACGGCGACTTGATTACACTCGGTCCGACACAGGCCGGTGTCGGCGCGGCGCGGGCGCGGGACCGGGCCGAGGTCGGCGCTGTACTGTTAGCATACCTACAGGTAGCCTGTGTAAGGATACTCTACCGTTTGAAAGGAAACTTCAGATTGATTCTCAGACTCTTTATTAATTTTTAATTTATCTTATAATATAACAGTAAATGGCATAGCAACATTATTTATTAAGTTAAATATTATATTGCAAAAAAAAACAATAAGCATTTAAATTAAATACTTTACATACCTTGTGACGCAGACAACTATTATAAACACTTTATACACATACGCACAGCACACGATAATTAATGTGTTATCTGCTTGACTACTTCGAGTAGACTGTCTCAGATTATTACTTCTAGCCACGACTACGCCTCCCCACTCCTTGGTGGCGTAGTGGGGCGACTATGCATGCCAGTGTTGCCATAAGAAAATAATATTTTAATTTAACTATTTGCTTAATTTCGGTTTCAGTAAATCAGTACTAATTATGTATGTCTTACAGCTAATAATAATAATATATTTCTGTAATTCCTAACAGCTCGGTCATCCTGATAATTTAGCGAGGCCCTTCGCTATAGATGCGAGATCTTGAACAACGTGTTACATATTTAAATAGTAGTTTGAATTATAAATTATATTTTGGAAAATTAAAAAATATACTCTAACGTTAATTACCACCTGTTACATATTAGGAATGTTTTTGTGGTACCATATTTAATTTACGACGCAAATGTACAATAAACAAAAATATTAGTATATTACTCAGTGTCGGCGGGCTCATCTCTTTTAGATTGATCATCCTCATCAGAATTTTCTGAGCTCGAATCATAATTTTTACTGAACACTAACCATGGTTTAAGTTTATCTATTGATACGATATTTTCATAGCGAGCGCGACCAGGCTTGCGGGTTAGCGGCGTGTGTTCGATTACGAATCTGTCATTTGGTAGCACTTTTGTTAAACGATACGGGCCTTGATATTTATTGACTAACTTTTTAGACCTACCGTCGCTGGGGACCTCGCGCTTAACGCTTACCAAATCACCGATACAATAATTATGGTTGCCTTTTCGTTTGGAATCAGAACTAACTTTATCTTTCCTTTGTTGTTCTGTTATGCGCTTGCCTGCTTCCTCTCTCATCTGTTTAAGGTTACTACAAGACGCGTCCCTGGTATCATCTATAATTTCATTAAGAACGTTTTCAGAGCTGTTGTTAATTTTAAAGCCAAATAAGAGTTCAGATGGCGACTTGCCAGTTGTTTTATGTATGGTAGTGTTAAGCCCTATTTGTATGTCCGGTATATAATCGTCCCAGCTTCTGTCATCCTTATCATGGGTTTTGGCCGATAAAGCATCCAAGATAGTCCTGTTAAATCTTTCAACTTGGCCATTGGCACGAGGTGTAGCAACAGCATTTAGGATGTGCTTGACGCCAACAGACTTTGTAAATGAACGAAAACTATTACTAGTAAATGATGTGCCCTGATCTGTTATGAGCCTAGCCGGAGCTCCGAAAAGACTTATGTGCTCGCGAAGGACCTTGATTGAAGTGGCACTTTTAGTGTTACGGACTGCTGTGATGTTTATAAATTTAGTAAAACCGTCTATGATAACTAAAAGATAGCAATTCCCCTTCTTACTCTTAATGAAAGGTCCAAGGTGATCCGCATGAATGGTGTGGAATGGAACTTCAACTTTCGGTATTGGATGCAATTCTCCCTGTTGTTTGCCTGAAACGCCCTTATGATATGCGCACTCCAAGCAGGAGTTTACGTATTTCTTCAAGAATTTGCGCATTTTTGGGAACCAATAGGACTGTCGTACCCTGGCAAGTGTTTTATCAAAACTGAAATGCCCAACGTCATCGTGATTCATCTTTGCAATTTGCCAGCGCACACCTTTAGGTACTAGCCAACGAATGTCGTTTTCTCCTTCACCTATAATACGATACACTTTGCCATTTTTAAGTTTATAGTTTTTCAAAACTTCCGTGACCTTTACGGCTTCAGGGTCGTTCAGTATTTCCCTGATACGGACTACTTCGCTGTCACTGGACTGCACAGTGGATATCCAGTCTTCTGTTCCAATGTTTAAGACATCTAGAATATGAGGGTCTTCGATTGCGTCTCCAACCGGATTCCGACTTAGAGCATCCACATGTTTCATGCTAGCGCCGGGGCGGTACAAAATTTCACAATCAAATTCTTGAAGTTGTACCCACCAGAGAGCTATGCGGGGAATAAGGTCTTTCTTTGTCAACGTAGTCCTGAGAGCATTACAGTCTGTCAGTATTTTGAAGGGCATACCGATTAAGTAAACTCTAAATCTGTTAAGAGAAGAAACTACTGCGAGTGTCTCCAACTCAAATGAGTGATACTTTTGTTCATCTGGAGTAGTCTTACGACTGAAATAGGATACTGGTCTCAATAAGCTCTCATCGTCCTTTTGGAGTAGAATGCCCGCTACGCCATGTTTACTGGCATCGGTATGAACCTGCGTCTCCCTTTTAGGATCGTACAATGCGAGAACGGGTCTTTGGACTAACAGAGATTTAATTGCCTGAAACGATTCATCTTGCTGTGGTCCCCAACACCACTTAACATCTTTCCTAAGAAGGTCTGTAAGTGGACCTACCATGATGGCGAAGCCCTGAACGAATCTCCTAAAAAAACTAGCAAGTCCAAGAAACTGGCGTAGTTCATGCTGTGATTGGGGTGTGGGGAATTTGGATATTGCTTCCGTTTTCCTGGCACCGGGCTGAATACCATCTGCTCCTATCTGGAATCCTAAAAACTCTATAGATTCAAGGAAGAATTTGCATTTGGCCAGTTTTAGGGTAAGACCACCGTTTTTTAAGAGGGTTAACACTTCCTCGAGCCTGGCAATACCCTCTTCAAAAGAACGAGCTGGAATCAGAACGTCATCCATATATATGAGAGCAAATTTGGATTTGGCGTCTGACAGAATTTTATTGATGGTCCTCTGAAATACTGATGGGGCATTGACTAAGCCAAAAGGCATCCTAGTGTATTCATACTGACCATCAGGGGTAACGAATGCGGTTTTATCCTGTGAATTTTTCTCTATGGGAATTTGATAATACCCAGACGCTAAATCTAAGGAAATGAATAGGGTATTCCCGGAAAGTCTATCCAATTGATCCTCAATAAGGCGAAGCGGGTAATGATCCTTCTTAGTTCGTCGATTAAGGGCCCTGTAGTCGACGCATAGCCTTTTCTCACCAGTTTTCTTTTTGACTAGCACAATCGGGCTAGCGTATGACGACGAGGATTCCCTGACAATTCCAGCATCGAGCATTTCTTGGACCATTTCGCGTACTTGGGCCCTTTCACCATACGACAGTCGGTACGGTCTATATACCACTGGATCGGTATTATCCAATTCTATCTTCATTTCGCCCGCAGTTGTGAAACCCAAGTCTTTCAAACCTGAAGAAAAACAATCTGAATACTTTGTTAGCAACTCCTGCAAAATGAGTTTTTGTTCAACTGACAATTGTTCGCCATAATAAAGAGATTCCTTTATTGAATCATCGTCAAAAGATACAGGTAATACTTCGAAACTGCGAGCTATGGGTACGGCTCGTGTTATGAGAGATCCTTTGCGCAATTTGATCTCGCTACCACACAAATTATGAACAAGAACTCTACCCAAGCCGTTTTCGAGACTGTACGCACCAGGCAATAGATAATGTTCACTGTTCATCTGTCCACGTACTGCTCCGTTTACAAATATTGTCCCCGTAAAATTGGAGCCAGCTTTGACAGCTATAGCTACGAACTCATTAGATTTTACTGTAGTGTCATCGCATGCCAATAAGTAAATTTTACCATCAAAACATTTTTCAAAGGTAATCTGATCTGGAGTTTTTGTAATTGTAATATTTGGTTTTTCGGTAAAGGAGTGGCCAAGTAGAACAGAGTGTCTTATAACTGAATCGTCTACAACAAAAACTTCAACGTTTTCCTTTATACCTTGTACTACGATATCAACATAGGCCTTCCCTAACGGTTACCTCCCGATACCTCTCAAAAGTGGCATTTTATCAAAATAATACTCAAGCTTAATTCTTTGGCTACAGATTCTTTAATCAGGGTACATTGAATCCCTAAGTCTACGTGCGAAGTTGACGGTTTGCCTTTTATTTCTATTTGGATAAGGTACTTTTCATTTGTTTTTTCGGATTCATCTAATAAAGCAACTTGCTTCTCCTGTTTATTTTCAGTTACTTGTTTCTTTTCATTTAGTTCACTATTTTGTTTAGTTCTACAATATAAATCCAAATGACCAACTCTACCACAGAACGTACATTTAATAGGTGGTTTGTTGCATTTGTAACTTTTATGGCCCTCTTCGTTACAATTATGACATTTAATTTTATTGGAAACATCAGCTTTTGATTTATTTGTAATTGTTTGGTTTACGAATTTCCGTTCTGGTTTTCTCTTATCAGGCATATCCATACTGTGGCCCGCTCTTACAGTCTTTAAATATTTCAAAACGTCTTCAGGTTCTTTAAACTGAGCAGCTTGTCCACCAACTTTTATAGCGCGATCCTCAATACCATGTAGCAGACAGTCAACGGCTTTCCTACCCCGAATTCCACAACGGTTAAGTAAATTTATTTTGGTGTAATAGTATTGTTCTAATGACTCGCCGTAACGCGCACGCTTGGCTAACATCTCTGTCAGTAATTCAGCATAATCAGTTCTACAGGGAAATGACTCTATAAGCTTTCTTTTCCATTCGTTCCAGCTGTATAGTACTGTATCCAGCCCTTGATACCATGTTTTCGCAACACCTGACAATTTTGGAAGTGCAAAATGTATGATTTCGCGCTCATTCCATCCGTATATTTCAGCGCACTCTTCCACTTTAGTTAGCCACGTGATTATTGTTTAGTCTTTAGATATTGGATCAAACTCTGGAAGTACATTGGTTAAAGAAAGCTTAGAGGTCGATTGCCCCTTAACATTATTTAACAAACTCAAGAGCTTAGTTAAAATATCCTTATCATTGCCTGACATATCCTTAAGGTTACGCCCTATGCTATATAATTTATTATCAGTAAAGCCCGGACGGCGTGATAAGGTATGTCGCCGTTTCTTCTTCCGTGATGGGTCATCCTCACTATCGGAGTAGGATAGACGGCGTTTTCGCCTTACTGTTCGCATTTCATCATCCGATGAACTAAGATAAGATCTACGCTTTCTTGTGACATAGCGTGACATTCTGAATTTCCGTTTCATTACAGACCTTCTCGAGTCGTGATCAGAGTCATTATCGTCACTTTCGCGTGAATTAATTATAAATTGTTTTAATGGTGCCGAGTTTTGATGTCGCGACTCCCTGTAAATTTTACATTGTCGCGACACCTCCCTACTCGGGCTTCTAGATTTAGAGTTATAAGAGCGTTTGTGGACTTGCCTTTCTCTCTGGCTCCCTTCCACTCCCTCGCTCAGACTTGATTCCGAAAGTTTGTGGACTTGTCTCTTTCGATGACTCCCATCCACATTATTACTTGAATATTGCTGAATAGTCTGCCTTTGCCCAGTCGCATTATTGCGGTCGGCAGTAGTAGGCTCATCCACTGATACAAGGTCGGACCCGGAATCGCCCATTAATCTGAAACTTGTCACCGTCACCTGTATATCCGTAGCTCATAAGATGGGTCGAGTTTGAGTTCAGATTAACTCTTATTATGAATTATATTCTATAATAGGGTTATATTTAAATACCAAGCAACAGTAGACGATATTTTTTTTTTCCACTGCTCAAAGAACTTTATATACCATAATTACTCTTAAAATATGTTCATTCAGACGTTCATTTTGAAATGAATACAATATGCTGGTAATCTTTTTTTTTTTTTTTTTGGTTTAACCACCATGAAGTATGTACCACCCAAGTGGGGTGCAGACAGCCACAGCATTCCACAAGGTTTCGTCAAAACTTTAAGTGTTTTTAACAAAGATCATTAGTTACAAACACTGTGTGATTAGAAACGCATTTTCAGAGAGTAGCCCTGCTAAATGAGCTCCTTGCAAAGAGGAAAAATATCGGGGAGTGCCCCAATCAAATTTAAACTCTAAGCTACATCACACAGTGTGCCACCAGCTGCTAGTAAGCTACCAGGGAGTGCCCTGGCCAAGCCTACGCACAGCGTAACGTATAAGAGCCGTATTATTTAGCGATTTAACTACGTACTGTGTACTAACTAACTGCCTTGTGGAATATTGCGATATCGGACACTGAATATTAGCTTTAGTGGTAAATAGGTGACAAAACAAAATTAATCAAAAATTGTCTAACCCCAAAAAAAAACGTTTAAGTAACTGAGAATCAGTCTTGAATTTAAACGACTATTTCAGTTATTCGGTTTAAGCAAATAAAGGAAAGTTAATTATTTGTGGGAAGGGATTAACGAGTAGTTATTTCTTACTTTCCTTTTAAAGGAAATAGAAACTAAAACCCGCTAATCCCACTTCTGAGTTGTAAGGATACTACCGTTTGAAAGGAAACTTCAGATTGATTCTCAGACTCTTTATTAATTTTTAATTTATCTTATAATATAACAGTAAATGGCATAGCAACATGATTTATTAAGTTAAATATTATATTGCAAAAAAAAACAATAATAAGCATTTAAATTAAATACTTTACATACCTTGTGACGCAGACAACTATTATAAACACTTTATACACATACGCACAGCACACGATAATTAATGTGTTATCTGCTTGACTACTTCGAGTAGACTGTCTCAGATTATTACTTCTAGCCACCACTACGCCTCCCCACTCCTTGGTGGCGTAGTGGGGCGACTATGCATGCCAGTGTTGCCATAAGAAAATAATATTTTAATTTAACTATTTGCTTAATTTCGGTTTCAGTAAATCAGTACTAATTATGTATGTCTTACAGCTAATAATAATAATATATTTCTGTAATTCCTAACACCTGACGACACGGACTTCGACCAAGATACACTTATAGTTGTGTTTGCGTTTGGCTTGTTATCTGCAAATCCACGATGGTGCGGTTAACGCTTGTCTATGCAAAAGTAACCTAGTATGTCTTGGGGACTTTTAGGTACTAAATTGAGGATCAACCCTAAGGAAACACCATATTTAAAGCATTTTGTATTTTAGCGGTTTCCAAACATGTATTTACCCTTATTTTTTTTAATTTAATTTAGGAACCCGCCCTAACAATTATACATGCTATTACATTTGAATAGCCTACGATAAGGTAAGTAAAGAAAACGCCTTTATCTAGTAACAGGTAATCTCTAACATGAAGCAAACGACCTAGCACATAAACAGCCGACATGATCGTCATTTGGTTCAGCTAACTGAAGCAAGTGAATAAGGTATGAGCGCGGCGCCGGAGCGCGGCCGACCTCCGCCTCCTAACTCGATTACCGAAAAGATACGCCGGCGAAGGTTACGCCTTTCTCAGATTTCTCCAATTTATTTATCATTAACTGGTTTATATTATGTTATAAGACTCAGTTCTGGCTATCAGGCGGACAATATATCAGTGATAGTTACCTATGCACTGATGTAGTGCAGATTCTATATACATTCTAATCCAAGCACGCCAAGACATTTCCAACATGTGTTTGTAAGCAGCTAACAGAATGTCAAAGTAGCTGTACAACATTACTTATAGAGACGCAGTTTATCAAACTACCTATATTATGAAATTAAAAAATATTTTTAAATTAAAGCCCCCCAAAACCACCATTGTGTTTGTTAAAACATTAGCTCCTGTCATAGTCAGCGTATGGCAATGAACCAGCCACCAGTTGTCACTACAAGTGTCGGTCCGCGTGCTGCTCCGGTATCAGTTCGCAATCAACCGGGCTCCGGTAACTCAAGGTAACAAGTAATTGATTAAAGTTGAACCTCCGACAAGATGAACTGTCCAATAAGCTGGTCCTCGCGCCGAGGTCAGCGCGACCTAATAAACTTGTCACTCTTGTTACGTGAACTGCGATATCTACAGCGCTTCAACGTTCAGCTTTAGACGTTATAGTTATTACTTAGTGAGTTCAATGTCAAGTGGAACCAAGTGTCCCGAATATAAGCCGACCCTAAGATGCTACGCACTACGCACTCAACTGGCTTACGAAAAGAAGCACACCTTTAGAAGATCCGTCGGTACATGCATGTAATAGCCATTCGATATTTTTCAAGTGCTAGTTCAAACGTGTGTAGCATTTCTTACACCTTGGGGCACGACTTTATTAGTTACATCCCATCACAAACGTTTATAATCTTTTGGTGCTAACAATGTTCCCAACTATATTCGTGTAGAGCGAGGTATATACAGCCGCTTGTAAGCCTTACTGACGTCACCCTGTAAGCTGTATCTACTGTAAGTACAGTAAGTCCGCCACGTGAATGACCAAAAGAGCTTTATTCGGAACCTAAACCAATAGGAGCCGATGCCCTCAGGACACGCAGCTTACGTCACAAGCACTAAAAAGCAATAAACCTGAAAGACTCAAAAGCTTAAGAGCCCGGGGATCTCACTATAGCACGTGTTGGCAGGGAGTGCGAAGATAAAACATGCTGTTACACCGGCACCTTAATTTTTAGGGTTCCGTAGCCAAATGGCAAAAACGGAACCCTTATAGATTCGTCATGTCTGTCTGTCTGTCTGTCTGTCTGTCTGTCTGTCTGTCCGTCCGTATGTCACAGCCATTTTTTTCAGAAACTATAAGAACAATTCTGTTGAAATTTGGCACGTAGATGTATTCTGTGAACCGCTTTTAGATTTTGACACAAAAATAGAAAAAAAGCAATAAATTTTGGGGGTCCCCATACTTAGAACTGAAACTCAAAAATTTTTTTTTCGTCAAACCCATACGTGTGGGGTATCTATGGATAGGTCTTCAAAAATTATATTGAGGTTTCTAATATCATTTTTTTCTAAACTGAATAGTTTGCGCGAGAGGCACTTCCAAAGTGGTCAAAATTGTGTCCCCCCCCCTGTAACTTCTAAAATAAGAGAATGATAAAACTAAAAAAAATATATGATGTAGATTACCATGCAAACTTCCATTGAAAATTGGTTTGAACGAGATCTAGCAGGTAGTTTTTAAGTAATCAGCAATTTTCCTCTAAAAACAAACTTAATTATGCGGTCGGAAAAAAACAAGATAATTGCGACTTTATTGCGTATTTTTTCTTTGCAATGGTCGGAACCCTCGGTGCGCGAGTCCGACTCGCACTTGGCCGGTTTTTTAACTAACTACATTTTATCCGAGACTCTGTTTGCTAATGATTTATTAATTTTGATTCATAGTTTGACTTCATTGTCTATTTCTCTACATCATCTTAGAAATATTCAATAATATCACGTGGCTTCAGTTGTCTCTGAAGGGCTTGAAATTAAATCCTTTTACAGTTTCCCATTCAGGTGCTCAAGTTGAACAATTAATTCAACAGATACAATCTCACCGGCTCGTTTATTTGACTAATGATTCGGTTGAAGTCAGATAAGGCACCTTAGAACGTTTTGATTACGAATAATCGACTCTCAAATTAACCAGCTATGAACGGTAGCCAGTAGGAGCAGGGTAGTCATGGTATACACGAGGGAATATTCAGTGAGCCAGTACACGAGGCGCGCGATCATTGTCTCACAACATTGTCTCGACAATGAGGACACTCGCCCATACACAGCAAGACTATTAACATACACAACGTCCAAATTTCAATGAGCAATACAGTCCTGTATTATAATCATCTTATAGTTTGCGCAAAAGAGCCGCGTACTATTTTCATTTACACGTTTTTGCAATTTTAATATTTACTCATCAATTGAATATTTTAATAATCTGAACGACAAGATAAATAAAACCCAAATAATTTCTAACAAGAACTTTCGTGTATAATCGGTAGTTGGTTAATAAATAAACAAATGTAGGTAGTATTAAAATAACACAAATCTTGACTATTACTTGAGAAGCTAAAAATCAGTGCCTCACATTATTGTGTCAATGAAGATTAACAACTATCTTCGCTGGTGACACTTTTATTGCAACAAAACACAAAGACAAAGGCTCATAAAATCTTTCATTATCGTCTCGTAATAAACACTTATTAAAGACGGTGAAAAGAAGGTGTTAGTTCAATAAATATTAATACCGATCTTACCGCCTCTGGTCCAATATTAGCCAGTTTGGATAACTTTTGTTGTTTTATGGTTCTGGTCGATCAATGGATTGAATAACAATAATTTCTGTACCGTCCTCACATGATATAAGGATAGTGTGAACCTAGACTCGGCTATTTATTGAATAGTCTATTTATTAGTCGTCGGCAGAACCTTGAACAGATAATCAAATAACTCTGTGATTCTGATATTTGACTGTTACCTGTTTGTTCACTAAATCGTAGTAACAGCCTTTATCGTGGTTCCTGCCACATCCTGGACTACTTCAATTCAACCGTATGAAAGCTTACACATAAAGACAGAGATAATTATTTTCGCATTATTTTCTAATTATTGTTTTGCAATGTGTCATTATAAACTACCTTCTTCTGGGCTTAGTCGTATTAAGTTTATGATTGAGGCATACATTATAATGTATTGCGATATTCTCATTCACAGTCTCTCTCACTCGAAGTCCGACAGCTATTCCCTTACATCATATGGACTAACTTGTAAGCTCGTGCCCCACTAATACAGCAGTCACCTACTTCACGGTGTGCAGTCTCTGCTTCTCTGCTTGCGAGGTGGGGTATCGTCCGGGGACGTCGCCCGACACGGCCGCGCCGTAACGATGAATAATATCCGAGGTATTTGCATCCACCCACGCCGTACACCGGGTGAATTCCCGACAAATATCGAGGATGCTTCACTTGCCAAGGTATTGGGTCATATCATTAGCTAGGAATTATATCTAGGTCATAGTGCGTCTGTCCTTTTGAGCTGGAAGTATAAGATGTTTTATACAAGCTGTATGTATAGTTAGTTACCTTATGTTCAAAAGAGATTTAATTATATTGCCTAGTTTATGTCCTCAAATGTACCCCTCAGGAACATATCATGCTTTAATTTTATGAGTATACAACTATATAAATCGATTATGATAATGTCAAGAAAAAAATAAACAATGGGACCTACGACGTCGACAAATATCACCTTCAGTTAAGCTGAGCGAGCACATACGTGTAGTGGCGAGTCCTAGCTGCCACAACACTGTCCACAGTCAGCCGGCGAGTACCTGGCGAGTGCGGCGAGCTCAGCCGGAGGCGACAACTAACTGATAACGAGCGCTGCATCTGACGGCGGCGGCGGGCGCGGCAGTGGTCGACAGACGCGCGGCGTGCGCGCTCCGCTCGCTTCGCTCAACCGCTCGCACCGCTCCAAAGTTTAAGCGATATTTTTATACATACCACTTTAGTATTTATATTTATACACCCTGTAGATTAGGTAGTGTAGTGAAGTGTCTTATTGTGGTATTGTTTGATTTTTAGTAAGTATTTTTGAAGTGACACCAAATAAATATTGGGAAAATCGGACAGTTCCAGAGTGGCGCTGTTTTAGGTACACATAAAAATTATAGTCCACCATAATCTACAAAGTAAACCTAAAATGATAAAATGTTATCCAGTGCGCGCGAAATAGCGCCTGAAAGATGCACGACTCGACAAAGTCCAAACGCTTTCCGCCCAAACAGTTTGGCTCACGTGTGCGATATATTTCGTTGTGATTGTGTACTGAACAAAACTCAATCAGTATTTCGTGAATAAATTATAAAGTCAGTTTACATTTAGTTCGATTGCAAAAACAATTCGAAGAAAGTCGGATTGTGAAAATAAACAATTCGTATCTTTTTTATTAGAACGCCACGAGCGCGGCCACGAGCGCGGCCAGGCAGCGGGTACACTTTGGGAATGTGCACATTTTACAAAATTGTTATAGTTTTATACAACGCGGTTCCTGTGGCTTCGCTCACTACACAGCTCAGTGCGTCGTCATGAGTTTTGTTTACATTTGAGTGTAGTTGTGAATGAGAGCGGGTACAGAGATGTTGCGGAAACGAAACTCGTATTTAATTATACGATTCGCGTATATTTTTGAATTAGATGCATTATTCAAAGAAACACTTAATAGTAGGCAGCCTGTAACTAACGTAGTTCCTGTAATGGTGTAGCCAACATGATGTTTGAGTATATCTATAATGAAAATGTATTTTCCATAAATTGCATTAAAACTAACCATTTCTGTATAAACATAATATTTAACTTTCACTCATTTAATTGTTGTTGTTGACGCTACGTGATACTAATAAAATAAGTACCTAAACCAAATCATACTGTCAACATTGAAAAAATGACAAATAATCTTCTATATCTATCTATCTTCTTCTATACTTATAATAAATCTGTAGAGAGGTCAATTCTGTACATGAAGTATATTTCCAAAATAACTGTCAGGGGGTGATTAGGGATCGATACTGATGCCAAAAATGCAATAAGTAAAATTTTTGTCTGTCTGTCTGTCTGTCTGTCCGTCTGTCTGTCTGTCTGTATAAACTCTATAGAAACAAAAACTACTCGACGGATTTTAACGAAACTTGGTACAATTATTTGTCATACTCCTGAGATGGTTATAGTATACTTTTCATCACGCTACAATCAATAGGAGCAGAGCAGTGAAGGGAAATGTTGTCATTTTGTTTAAACGCGCTAATCTCAGGAACCGCTGGTCCAATTTAAATAATTCTTTCAGTGTTAGATAGTCCATTTATCGAGGAAGGCTATAGGCTATATATCATCACGCTTCGACCAATAGGAGCGGAGCACCACTATCCCACGCGGACGAAGTCGCTGGCAGAAGCTAGTAAAACATAAAAGTATAATAGCTCTGGCTGAAATAGTTGCATTATTAAAAGCAGTTCCTAAATAAGTTATTAATGAATGTTTCTATAATAAATAATAAAGATATGGCTACCGCGCCGCGCCGTCCGGAGCTCGCTCGCTATCCGCGGAGGAAACTACTCTATGTGCTAATTCAGGATATATACCACCTTTATTCCGCAGCTGTTCCGCTCAGATTGAATGAAGGACATACCTACGTACAAACTTTAATACAACTGGGAGAGAATACAAAAAAAGGCAGTGTGAATGATGTGGCAATATTTGACGATTAGGTGTCGCACTGCCGACCTAGAGGCAATAAGTTCGATTCCCGACTACACAGTCCGTTGCGTTAACATGAACACTCCAAAAAGAAATCTAATTACAAAAAAGTTTTTCATCCAAATAAATGTAAATAGTACTCACATACTTTAAGCTATCAATCATGGGCGCTCTCCATCAGCTGACTCTAATAAGTTACGGGGTGACAGTCAGCTGGTATCTCCCACGCTGCCGCGTTGCCATGGCGACGGAGCCCTGTTTATTCTGGCTACCGCTCAAGGTTAATCGTTATATTAGATGTGGGAGTATTCCTGTTTGTAACATCGTGGTATGGGCACCAAGCTCGAGCGACCAGATAGCACCGTGAACTTGTGCTGTGAGCATAACGTGACCTAGATCTGACAGGAGCGATGGCGCAGAGAGTAAGCGGTTCGCGAGTTTCGAATCCCGCACGGGACAAATATTTGAATGACCTATACATAGAACTGGAGAAGGGTACTTTGCCTAAACACTCGGGGGAATAGGCGTCAAGTTATTTTATTATTCCCAATCCGGGTGATGATTTATATAACTATAATTATAACATATACTTATTGTTGAAGTTAGACTGAAAATATTTTTTTTTCGTTAAATTTCTCCTTCTTTTTTCTATGTATTTTTGCCAGAAAGAAGAGGCGCGTTTGTTATTTATAAAGACGTATGTGCACGATACAGGAGAAATTGTTAGTATTGGCAACGTATTTCAATAAATAAATTCTATACGTTACATTAACTTAGCCACAGATCATGTTACTTTTACCAAAGACTTCATTAATCGACAAAAAGTTATTTTCAAATAGTCATTGAATATGAAAGAGCAATTTCTAAGAATGTAATTCGATCTAAGTGAAGTTTAACAAGTCTGTGTCGTCCCGGCGGCTGAACTCGCTCCCAGTGAGTTGTGAACTCTTTGCAACAAAGTATCGCTTCAACAAATTATTTGACTAACTGTTAATGAAAGGACAACGAGTTACGAGTTGCTAACTCGTGCCCGCTGCTGGCTTTTGTTTTACACAATTTTCCACGATGGATTTTATGTTATTATTAGGTACTGACATTCTATTGGATAGCTCTTTGTAGTCAGCTTGTTGATTATCAATATAATCATGTCAATTTAATGTAGATGTTATAATCATCTGTTTAAAAAACACATCTCTTTGCTACTTGTAAATGAAGTTACTAATTAGTTAAGGGTTCTAAAAAATTCTAAGAAATATTTATTTTAAAAAATTTCTGAAAGACACCCTCTTTTTTGGCGTCAGAAACATACAGCCATCGTTTTTATACACTTTAATTCGGTTGATTAGTCGTAGACTCGGACCTTTCCCTACCGGCGGTAATACGGTGTCAGTTCGTCTTCATTGCCGAGTATTACTAGACTCGTGTCTAATGAGGGCGTGAATCCAAGCATAATGGCCGCATTCGGCAGCTTCCACGGAACACCCACCGGGCTCGGGGAGGGTCAGGCGTGGGTTTGTATTACTATTCATGGTGGTTGCTTTAAAATAACTTGGGAGAATATGTATTTTATTTAGTCTGATTGTAATTTTGTTGTAAACAAATGTTGACTATAACAATATAATATTATTTTATTTATTTTATTTATTTATTTGGGATGCCAAGAGTTATTACATTGAGATTAGGAAGAATCGATACATGCAAAAAAGTTACAAGCTAAATGCATAACCAATTACAGGCAAACACCACATGACTTTAAAAGTACTTAAATGTATATAAATTCAATTATGAATAACATGCACACAATGCGACAATATAGAACAATTACAGAATGAGTTTATGTTTATTTATATATTATGATGTTACCTGTTCCAATTAAGTCTATAAACTACGTAGTTCATTTGGTGGATTTTATCTTTCTTCATATTGATTTACCATCAACAACAAACAAACAACTTAAACTATAAAGACACTTTGATTACATTAAAAAACATGACGTGTGCCAAGAAGTAATCGAGTCATTTTAGCATATAGAAGCTACATCAAACATGCAATCATTAAATGAACTGTATTATTTTAGACAGTTTGATAAACACGCTCTCGAACAAAAATACTCTGAACTAAAAACTAAACGAGCCCTGCAGTGGAACTGCCAACAAGTTCGCGGGCGTTTTTCATATTTATGAAGTAAGTTGTGTCCGGCCGGCCAGCCCCCGGCGGTGCCCGGCCGGCCGGAAAATTTGCGCCACGCAGGTACTGCCTACGTCGAGACTATTTTAATATATTTCAGGATCACGGCACGGGTTTAGAAAGGTTCTTACGAGATTTAGGAGTGTAGTTGTAAAGTGTGTAGTGCGGCCGGCGGCAACCACTATCCATTTACATAACCACGTGGATTGTCGGTATATTTGCATATCTGTCACAGAATGGACTGGTTTCCCACGTATTCTATATGCAACACTCTTGACGATGCCGGATTACGCAAGTTATAGTTGAAGTGATTTTAAGTAACACTACTTCTGAAAATGACGATATTACAAAATTTCAGCAGTGATTAATGAAATGAGTAACCCAAATTGACAAAAGATCCGTACCGAACAATTATATTGCTGTTACATAGCTATTTATTTTGTCTCCTAAACTACAAACAGACAAAAATCATATCTCTCACCAACGGGCAAACTATTCGATCTTCATAGTTTCAGCAAGTACAACGTTAACTGTCTCCGCCACTATAAAAACAATATTAATAGAAGCCTATTATCCGTGCTTTTTAAGGCTCAGAGGCACGTCCTCGCAGTAGGTCGTAGTCTAGACCATTTGTGTGTCGTAACGTGTGTTTTATGTGGCCATAAAGCGGCGTGTGTTATGTGCGTTTGACGTGTGCGGAGCGAGGTGCTGTGTGGACGCTGACCAAAGTGTTCTATGAAATCACATACATATGTACGCTCGCCTGCATTTATTGCTTTCAATATTTTTTGTGCTCAAAGCTAAAAAACCCGTGCTCAGAGCCTAATAGCTCTATGTATATGGACTTATTATGTATAGTATATAGAAGAGGTATGTGCTTGTATTAAAGTGTTATTATAAAGTTAGTTCACATAACATTGTATATTAGTTTTTGCACGCGGCATGTCGTAGAATAATGCGTCCCACTGGAACTTATGCATTTTGCTAGGATAACAAGCAACTTATGGCACTTCTCAGCTCCTTAGCAGTTATGTAAATACTCGTACAATGCTACCAATTCAAGTCCCAGTTAGCACGTACTGACTTACAAAGGTTATTCGACACATAAAATTTTATTTGACTACTAAAACCTAACAGAGCTATCGATTACCACGTATCACAGTCACCATTAACTGAAACAGGATCCCCACTCCGCCCGCAAACATTATATTAACGAGGTCGCTCAAACATTCACGGAGACTAAACAAAAAGCCACTTTCTCCGAAATACCAGCATTCCGTTCAGCAATAATGTATCGGAGCGGCCCGAACAAGCGAACAACCCTCGCGTTCAAACAAGTCTACAACTAACGACCTTTAGATATTTCCCAAGGTCAAATGAATCTATTGCTGAATATCTAAGCTTCGAAACGAAAAACATTGATTGTATATCAATGTTTTCTTTGTTAAAGTTCATAAAGGGAGAGCCTAATGCCATCAATTTGCCAAAAACCAGAGTCAGGCCTTAGACATCTCCGGTTAGGAAACCCTATAACACTTTGCTTGGCAATCAAACTTAATAATAAAGTAACGTTTTGCTTGAGCAGAGTGAGGTCTCGTATTCAATCTGTTGGTCGGACATAACTTTATAGCAGGATCTTAATTTGAGTCCCGTTCAAAACGATAAAATCACCTTCTTATACACGAGATTTGCCGGTATCAGACAGCAAAGTTAGCTCCTATACCTCTGCCTACCCCTTCACGGACACAAAGGCGTGATATAACTTCACTTCAAATCCACTGAAATAGTAAAACAAACACATATCTAATGGCGTGCCTGATGTAGTTATTTGATTGTGAAGCGACTCGTTCGTTGGAAACTTATCTCCCGTCAAACGACCCACAATGCTAAGCAAAGCCACGGAATCAGTCTAGTGTAGGTAGAATGGGATTGTTACATGATTGTAGTATTTTAAGTCTATAATCATACAGCTTTTCAGCTAGCGTTGATTTTACACCGATCTTTCAACTCCCATAGTGTTGCCTTATTGAGAGATCGGTAGGTAGTGAGGTGCCGGGTTCGATATCTGACGTGGGTTAGATGCGGGTGTTACTGGAGCTGCTTTTTCTTCTCTATTCCGATTTTGTAGTAATTACGTGTTGCCTATACATTATAGTTTAACTAATAAAATATACAAGTTATTTTTATAGTGTCCCCCACTCCGACAAAAAGCGCGATTTGTATTCAGATACATGGAGTAAAAAAGTATAGCCATTGTACCGACAGTAGACTGGCAAGTAATTAGATACTGAACTAGTATCGTTTACTGTTGCTCCGTTAGCGACTGACAGTTTTATGGGACGTTTTATGGTTGGAGGATTGAATGAAACTAGTCTGCTGCTCAGACGACGATAGCTTCAACGTGAGTTAGTAGGAGCTTAGATATGGAATTCATTAAATTTCGCTAAGCCGTTTTCTCCGAAGGGTTCCTACAGTTCATGTATTGTACATTTCGCTCCAGTTTCAATTATGTTCTCCTGTAAAACTGGGGGGAACTTATTGCTATGAATGAGACACAAATGTGAACTCCGTGCTGTGACCAAGAACTTCCACTTGGAAAAACTCAATAAAAATGCCCGACCTGGGAATCGGACCCTAGACCTTGAGTTGCACTTGCCACGACTAACGAAGTAATCTATAATTTTTCTAACTTTCTAGAAAAGGTACCAGATGGCTTAAAGCTTAAATGTTCATTTTTTTAGACTTCGCTCCGGCTAGTATGTCCATACCGTAAATTGGGTGAATTGCCCAGGCAATAACAAACTTCTATTTGTATTTTTTATTATTATTTAGGTGTCGTGGTGGCCTAGTGGTTAAGGCACCCGCCTCACGTGTACGAGTGCGCTGGTTCGAAACCTGGCAAGTACCAATGTGAATTTCCTAAAGTCACATGTACTTTCTATTATATCTTAGACCACTGACTAACGGTGAAGGAAAACATCGTGAGGAAACCTGGACTTAAAAGTCTGAAATCACCAATTCGCCTTAAGTAAGCGTGGTGCTCAATGCTCATTCCTTTTCTATATGAGAAGAGGCCTGTGCTCAGCAGTGGGACAATATATAGGCTGATGATGATTTTTTATTATTTGGGACCTATATTTTTAAATCGTTAAAGATCTTTGCTATGTTAGATAAGTAAGGGTATATAAATTGCACATTATTTATTTGAACAGCTCTGTCAAAACTTTTACTATACACAATATGAAACAGTTTGCATAAAACTAGAGCTGTCCGTCAAAACATTGTACAATCCCTCACTACGGTATACAAGTACCACTAGCACGCAATTCAACTCAGAAGTCCCACTGCAAACTGAAATATAGGGAGTCTTTTATCTGTCAATATTAGGGGTCATATCATCACTGTTCAGAGTGAGAGTGAGATGGAACTGGAAGCGACGTTTAGTAACATCTCTTTTTCACAACGGGATTATGACTGCTGAGCACATTATCTTATAAAAACATCTATTTTATTTTGATATGAAAAAAAATGAATTTACAATACAACCAACTTTAAAGTTGTTCCTGATAATAATGATATTTCAGAGAAAAACAATTTAAAAAGAACGAAGAATACTTAAAACTCGTGTTTTATTCGGTAATAAAATACTTTTTATTTTTGACCACATATTTTTTTGGTGCAGCCGGGTGTACACCTTTTGCACAAATCTGCGTAGCGTGTCCGCGCCCGTGTGACGTCACAAGTGGTCCTCCCAGGCGGAGTGCGTTTACAAAGAAAGTGATAAATAAGTGAACATACGTACAGATACGGTTTGTGTCCGAATGAACCTTCGTTACGTGTCACTGTCACTTGTGATGGTGGCGGGGTACAGGGGGAGGGGGGGAATAGATCGTTCTTATCTCGTTACGTACTGCGCGGGAATCATTTGGGTTAGTCATTGTAGTGGGGTAGTTTCTGATGACCTCAGTGTAATAGATATTTATTTCTCTCAGAATAGAGTATAAATATGGCCATTCTGTGTGTTATTGGTAGACAGGTACCTATATCATACATAGGAATATTGATCTTTTTAGCTAAACCTTTTCTTAAAATGAGAGCTACTTTTCTGAATAATACCTTTACGATATTAAATTCCGATGGTTCTCTATTTAAAGTTCGTTTTAAATAAACACAGCTTTTTGCAAAAAATAACTTTAGTATTCATTAGTGCACTATAAAACTTTATAAAAAAATAATTGGTAGTCATTCGTAAGTTGGTAAGAAATGTTATTCGTCTCACCATGGGGGTTAGACAAGTGGCAAAACGCTAACGCTAACGCTAACGCTCAATGTATGGGAATGACATTCGTTTACGACTAGCTATATGTCATTCCCATACATTGAGCGTTAGCGTTAGCGTTAGCGTTTTGCCACTTGTCTAACCCTGTCAGCTGTCTGTTGATTCAACCGACCCTTAGCCTTTGTAGTAGGTAGTACTTCTACTAAATAGAAACAAAAACACGTCCGCACCTAATGTCTGTCTGTCATTACAAGATAGCATCACACTGCTGACAACTTGTTCTATGTATAAAGGCGACGATATACTAAATACTTTATAACCTAAATTGCCTTAGTAATCACAGTGCGAGTCATGCGAACTGGCGGTAATCACCAACACGTTATCAAGGAGCGGGGGATTATGTCCCCAACGTTTGTGGTGATACCATTAGCTTCATATTAACAAATGTAGCATTTGTTTGGTTGATTCGTGTTGTTTCCGAGTATCGATCTAGAATCCGTACTAATATTATAATTGCAAAAATAACTCTGTCTGTCTGTTACGCTTTCACCTCTAAACCGATTTGGATGGTATTTCGTATGGAGATAGATTGACACTTAGGGTAGGACACATCTTTTTATCCGGGAACATGAAGTAGTTACCTAAGGATGCGAGTAAACCACGGGATATAGCTAGTGTAGTTATAAACACCGCGTAATATATGTGCGGAGCAAAATATGTATTAGGGTAATGGCAAGTTCTTGCCTAACCTAACCTAACCTCACAGGGAAAAGGCTTAAATTATTGTACATAAAGACCAGGGGCCTAAAGCCATGCCATGCCACCGCAGGAATAGTTTAATTGTGAAATAGAGACGGTGACGGTGCTGTGTCTCGCTCTCACACCTAAATAGTGATTGTAAAAACAGGTCCCTGATTTCACATCCAACCAACCAAGTAAAATCTTAGAGCCCGTTCACACGACAGTCACCGTCGGCAACGCAGACGCCTCATACAGTATTTAAACGCTCAAAACCTCACGCTTGAATTCACACGCACACACGCACGCTGCGGTAACGTCGCTCATTCGTACCGTCACACTTTTACAAAATAACGTGCCGTGTCGGCGCGCGTCCAGAGCCGTAGGAATACGCACTTATATGAGTTCAGAGTTATAGAGATTTATTCTTAAATGAAATAAGTGTTTACACAAAACATCATTCTTCCGAGGCTATTTTCTTCAGAGGGTTAGGTAGTGGGGCAAGTACCAATGGTACAATTACATTTCGTTAGTTATGTTGTAGTATAAGTAATAGGAGTGAGTCTGTTCTCATTATCCGAGCACACTGACTGCTACTGAACACTTCACTTTGTAAATAAATGTGTTTGCTGATGCAAATCTTTTACAATTTCTCAATTTAAATTATTTATTACAATCTTACTTTTGAAGTCAGGAACACAGTTTTATACATAATCTATGTTAACGTTTCAGATAGGCAAATGCAAACGTAATCAAGCTTAAAATGAGAGTGTTCCTTGAGCTTGAAGGCGACGTTTGTTATGGGTGAGGGGTAAGTGAGTGGGTCAACAGGGGTCAATAGGTGGCGCTACTTAGCACACCTTGGCTAAGTGTAAACAAGTGGAATGAACATCTAAGAACTACTGGGTGTGCCCCAAGAGTTAGTGAGAGCCAGCTGTATGCGATTCGAGTGAGAGTAGATTTATCAAATTGTTGATTTATAAGGTTTATTGTAATTGGTAATAATACTTTGAATATTGTTGCTTCTTAACAAAATCAGAGAGAGAGCGAGAATCTCTTGCATCGTGACAAGGGATTTATTAAGATACTAGCGTGTCCTGGGGGAACTGTGTCTCGTGCCCGGATTAAACTATCGTATTACCTTCCCCAGGGTTCAAGCTAACTCCAACCTAACTCGGTTTAATTCGGTTCAGCAGTTTTACAGCGGAAGCATAACAAACAAACTCACATTTGCATTTATAATATTAAGTTAAGATAATACAGTTTTTCACTGATAATTAAGATTTTTGTTAACTATTAGTACCTACAATAGTTATTGATTGGAGTTAAAGTTCGCAACTAAAAGCTATATTATTTCAATCAACGCTGTTGTACGTGCTGCTAATATCATTTAGATCACTAGGACCGAGTGAAGGGTGTTACAGTTCCCGGGTGACAGCACTAATTAGGTTCCACGCGACAAAAGCCAGCCGTGTCCCCCCCTGTCGGCCATCAATCGAATTCACACATGAATGAGAGATTTCCTGTTAGAAAAATCCAATTACACTTATCTGGTCGGTGATCGAGTGCAGGAGCGATTCAATTAACGCCTCGGGGCTCCACCATTGTGTTTATATTTATGAACATTACCGGTGCTACTAATCGACTTTCATGATACCGAATTACATACTCGTAGGCTATAGAATTATATTAATATCAAACTTACCTGCTGGCAGCCGCTTTAGCTACAATTGCACTAAGAAACATTAATATAAAATAAGAACTATTTATAAAACGAAAAGCAATTCGTTTTTTTTAATATTATCAAATAATAAAAATAACATTACACAGTTATTAACTTTACAAAGCTAACATTCGAACTTCATAATTATGTTCATTTCGAAGAAATATAAGTCTTTGTATCTGACCAGAATTTATTGCACCCAAGTGTAAAATAAAGAAGCAATCCAACGCTAATAAGTGAATGTAAATAAAATTCATATATTCTAGCTAATGTACAAATAATACCCGCTGAGTTAAATAAATGCTATTCATGAATGGTTTATTAATAGTCAATCAAGTCCAAGCGGCCGCCACAGATGCTTATCGCAAGCTGATGGAAATAAAACCGACCAAATTTCCAATTCTACTTTTTGTACATTTGTATAATTGAGGAGTGTATTTTTACCAACTTATAATTAAAAACGTTTAGTTCGGATCCAGCTGACTACCCAAAATGACTGAAAAAGGTTCCACATAGCCTTTCCTTTTAAGGGCTTCTTCACTCGTTTAAATATCTATAATCATCTGCAAGCCTCTTATCAATAATATTGAGATCAGCTTCAATTCTATTCTAATTTAATTTGACAAGTTTTATCATACTTCAGCGCGACTGTGTCGGTTGGAGACTAATTAGATAAGTTTGCACTCAAATCGATTTACAATACATAGGAGGCACGTTCTGGCGAGAATATAATAATAATATATAGGTAGGTAGGTACACTAAATAGCGTCAGTTAACTGCAATTGCTTTAACTCTTTTGCGGCGGTTGCTTTAAAAATATTTTCGGTCTTCAGCCGCTTTAGTTTGAATTCAACTCAGCCATTATATGCAGGAGCCATTTCAAGTTAAGAAGCTGAATTTATATTTGTTCATAGTTCATTAGCATGGTAATGCTGCACTCCACGACTGCTGACTCCTGCCTGTGGCGGGAAGTACGTCACTTATCTGCTAATGAGCCAAACACGGCAATATGCTGAGCGAGTGCTTATGATTGCTGGAGCAGTTTGGTGGGTACAGTTTTCTCCGTTGATTTAGACTTTGTGTGTAGGTAAAGTTAATATTTACACATAGTATTCAACTATTTTATCCTACTAATATTATAAATGCAAAAGTTTGTGAGGATATATATGAAATTTAGTACCAGATAGTTTATACCCTGGATTAACACATAGAATAGTTTGTATTCGGGAACGCGAATTATTAGTTTTCTTAGGACGCGGGTAACATACAAGTAGCTGTATGCGGTTTCATACAGCTAGTTGTATGTTGTCCTATAAAATATATTTCATTTAGCGCCGGCTGTGCCGCAGTGCTGCGCTACAGACACCACTTACTTTAAAATCTTCTGAGAAAAGCAGCTTCTGTTTTGGAATTTACAGAAACATTCGTCTGTCAGCATTCCATTCACTTTGTGCGCCGTGTCGGTGCTCGGAATAGTTTCAGTGCAAGTAAACTATATTGTTTTGTTTGTGTCAGATGTTAAACCTGTAATACGTACATTATACGTGAGACATTGATAATACGAGTATTAATTGAGATGCATCAGAACTCGTTTTGAAATGATAAACGTAAGAAAGAAGGAAAAACATAGGTAGGTGCTTACATGAAAATGTGTTACACTCCCCATAATATATTTTCACCTTTCTTCCGGAATAACTCGTGTGTATGTGTATGCTCCCTCAGGCGCGTCACGGTGATAATGCTCCAACATTTTTATTATCTTCAAACCCTAAACTGGAACCTTTATTTGTAGCATTCCATTTAAAGTATCTGTAGGCTATTGATATCCGAGAAATAGCGAACAACTTCTTGAAATATAACCGCCCTTTTCTTCAGAATTAGAGCGATCTAAAATTTCTTCAATTTCATGTAAAAATATACTTCTTTTTATAAAATCGAACAAAAGATTGAAATGGGATCACCTCAAACTAGTCAAAGTATATAAATAATAGATTATATTTATACAATTGACCGTTGAGTTTGTTTAGTGTTAAGTTTAGTGTTAGGAAAGTATTCTCTCACACGAACCAATCAACAAAATGCTAATTGAACTCGCAGACAAGACGTGCTAATATGATGTGAGTCACTTGTGCTAAGCCAATTGTACAAATGTCTCACTAAATGTGTTGAAGCCGTTTCAATATCGTTATATCGTTAATGGCTTATCCAATTAATGTAGTACATTGAAACTATTGGACACTCTTGAGTATCTATATATATATATGCGTGTTTTGTGAAGTGTCCACAGCACAGTTCAAAATTTAATCATGATGTTTATTCGAATGTGGTTAACGGCATGAAGGTTATGATATCTGATTATTAAAGATTGAAAGTGTTATTTAATTAAAATAAGTCACAGGAACTACAGTATCATAAACACTATAAAAATAATGAGCCACTGTAAAAAAGTCCGATTTTCAAATAAAATCAAACAACACCACAGCTGTAATTTATTAAGTGGATAATATTACAGGTATATGTATACCATCAGTAACAGCGGTCCAAAAACGAATTTTATTTTCATTCCAATCCTCGAACCAATAATAGTGAATCAAGAAAGATAATAGTGAAGACTGAACGCACGGGATCAACTGGCACAGCATAGACAGAGCAGAGGTGTGGCAACATTGCCGTGTATTATACTGAACACAAGAAACAAAGTGAAATTATTTACCCAATTAAACAATTAAATTAAAACGATTAATAACTCTATACATATTCAGGAACAGACAATAATAATTCCAAATCATATCATTTATTTTTTTAAAAACGACGTCAATTTTCATTTTAATTATGTTGGTAAATGAAATCTAGATATTTGTGTATAATAACACTCAGTTTAATTGAATAAAGCAATACAATTAATTTCGGTAACAATTATTTTGAATGTGAAGATAAAACATTTTTAATTGTACAAGACGCGGACGCTGAAACGGGAATAAATGAATTTTATGGATGTCGTTTTAAATGAGTGGTGCGTTTATTGTGATAACGTTGAAAGTGTACTCTGTGTTATGGACATAAGATTCTATTTACAATAAAGCAAATTATATCGTGATTTCAAGTGTTTTCTTGAAAGGTCATGTGTTCAAAACAGTGTAAAAATAGTAGTGCCTGTAAATAAACTTGATAGTAGAACTTAGTCTTTTATCTTGAAGGATTTTGTGTCTTAGTGCGGGACATATAAGGTTCGAAATGAATGTGCCGATGAAAGGTGGTCCGGCGCCGACGGTGGCCGTGGTGCCGGTGCCGGAGAGCGAGATGGACGCGCTGCTGCTCGGGAGGACTGCGGTGAGGACATTTGATCAGTACGTCAGAAATGTATGTATTTGTTATAACTATTTACTAACACCTGGAGGTCGGTTGCTGTGACCGCGCTAGCTAACCTATACTCACAATTTGCTACGATGTGCTACGTCATACTTCGTAGCGCAGTCGTAGCAAGCGGAGCTGGCAAACAAAATGCTACGACTGTAGTTAAATGGTTAATTAATTGATGTATTTATGGGTGTTAGTTACAACCCTTGTATATGGGTCATACTCGGTCATATAATATACTTTGGCTATTTAACTTCCAAAGCAAAACAGCATTTAATCGAACAAAAAATAAACTAAAAGTGGTCCGCTAGTAAGTCGTAAGCTTAGACGGAGATTACACGCTCATTCTGGCGTCAGTAAAGTCCATGATTGATCTCAGAATGACGGGAAACTGACTGTATACGCGCAGACTGATGGATTGATGGTCCAGAATGATGGTTATTTAAATATTTTAATAATTTTTGTCAGTCTGGTGAGACTGACGCTTGACAAGCTTTTTTAGGGTTCCGTAATCCGACAAGGAACCCTTATAGATTCGCCATGTCCTTCTGTCTGTCTGTCTGTCCGCGGCATAGCTCCGAGGTTCTTGTTACTAGAAAGCTGGAATTTGGTACCTATGGATATGTATATTGATCACGCCGAGAAAGTGGTTAAATGACTTTTTTTGGGGTAGCTCCCAAACACGTAAAGTGGGGATGCATATTTTTTTATCGCGTACACCTTCGTGTGGCGTAGGTATAGGTGTGTTAAGACCATTTTTCGCTTAAGTGAGCCATTGGCGAAATATTTAGCTATAAGTGCAAATTTTTGTTCGATACGAGCATCCTCCCTCTAACTTTTGAATGGCTGTCTCTAGAAATGTAAAAAATCACAGACTTAGTACATGTAATGAATTTACAAGGAAAACTATCACGGCTAAGTAGGCTCCACCGGTTACAGAGTTATAGTCGACTAACTAAGACCTACTACGGAACCCTACTGCGTGTGGCCCGACACGCACTTGGCCGGTTTTTTCTGATTAAAATCCATACCTAACGCAAATTATGCGTGCTAACGCGTAGAAGTTTTGGGTTGGACTGATCGTCAGTCTGACTTACCGTCTAATACCACCTGTCAATCCATCATTCAGCCATCAGTATATACGTGATCAAGATCACAGACTGAACTGACGCCAGATTGAGCGTATAAACGCCGTCTTACAATACATCAATCGCGCGCTAATAGTCACAGCGACCGACTTCCGAATGCATACGGATTTACCCGATTTATGCCGAATACACTTTGTAAGATAAGTGGCTACATGTCACTTACATTTATGTTCGTGTAGAAAATAACCTTATTTCTGAAGCATACGTTGTATTTAAAGGAATATCATGAAATTTCTAGCTTGTGTTTAATACCATAATGTCTTATATGTGTAGGGACAGGCAGAATTGAGTTAGGGATTCAAACCAGTCTGGTTTATGTGTCTTTTTCAATGTTTGTTTTTTTTTAAGTGTCCAAGAATAGTTTCTTGATAAAGGCGTGATTTGCTCCGTTAGAACACAGATGTTTTTTTTAAGAAATCAATTTGTATTTTCTGCAAATAATAATATGACTCACCGACTCTTTTCTATTGATCGATCTCGGCGAATAAGAAGACCTTGATCATTACAAAGTCCTTCAGTTTGAGATGAAAGTAAAAGAAAAACGGCGCTCGTTGAATATTCTGTGAGGTCATTCACCTGTAACTTTACATGCGTAACAGAAATTTAATTTCTTCTTTCCTTTTCCTCTTCTTTTAAAAACACGCTGAATACACACTAGGAATTTCCGCCAATATTGCGGGTGCTACTTAAACGCAAATCTCTCATACTAAAACAGTCAGACTCTCACAGCTTCTCAAATAAATTTATTGTACCGTGTAGGAGTCGAACTTGATCCCTATAATGGCCAACTTCTTTATTTACGGAGGCAATGAAGGTAGACTGCAATATGGCAGTTTGATCAATTTTATTACAAAATATATAAAAAAAAGCTGTAAAGTAAGTTGAGAATTAGTTTGTGCCTACAGTCCTCCTAGCGTCAGTGAACATAATGTACTAGGTATAAAGTCTAGACACGAAACACACACGTATAAGTTAAATACTTTTATGTACTGAATCTGCCAAAACGGATTTTTTACTTTGTATAAATATTGAGATTAAAAAGGTCTTCCCTTCATACTATTACAGTAAATATACAATACGCTTACATTTCTTAGTAAAATAGTATACTTATTTTATAAATATAATTCACAGATATGTTTCGGTTATTTTAGAAACCTTTACGTACATATTTAATGTTGATATTTGAGCATAAGCCGACAAATCCGTATGTATTTGTAGAAAGCTGTTTTGTAGATAATTCTATAATATAATTATGTGTAACTATGAATCCAGAGCTTATAACTGCGCCATATATGTATATATATAATATTGTGTACTAAAATATTCTGACGTATGTATATTAAATCGCCTTTGTCTCGTCTGATCTCTCGCCGCTCTTTGCATAACAGACTACATAAGAAGCTGAGCGGTACATTATATAGGAGGCGATTTATTCCTCAAATCGCCCCTAAAGCGGCTACACGACACGCGTATTTGTTGAAATTGTACAATACTAATAGCACTCCTACCTATCACTATTTCGCTACTCTTACAAACCCAAAAAAAAATTGATGGTCACATGCAACAAGTTTTCTTAAACCACTTCCAAAAGAGAATGAGTTTCTCAATTTGACTGTGTTTTTTCCATTTAACATTAGATATATTGTAGAATTTTAAAAGTGCTTCAATGATGGTCTATTAGTACCAAACGTGACTGCCGAGTGTAAGATACTGCGTTTGATTCCCGGGTTGGGTATCTTACTAGGGGTTTCCATATTTCTTTCCTTGAATCTGGTTGTGCTTAATATACACCTAACATTTTAGAAAATAGGTTTTATGCGTGGAAAAGAAGACTGATTGTCTACTCGTCATCGGTAGGTACCTATAACTCCATTTTTTTTTTTGCTATCATTTTAATAGCTATGGCTATAGTAAAAGGAAATCACATGGTTTAAGTAGAGAACTTATACTCTGTGGCCATATTGTTTCTCAAAAATATATTTGTTGAGTATAATGGGAACAAACACCCCTTATATACTGCCAACAAAATTAAAATCTTAAGTACACGTTAAGATTACTAATACAACGCACGTACGTGCTGTCAATCACACGGCTCTGTATGTTTCTGAATGTTTTGCAAAACCCTTAGGCTGGCAGTATTTGTACTGTGATTGTTGAACTAGGTAATATTGTAACAAGTACGATGTTTCACACTGTTACTCATACCATATCCTTCATCCATTCACGACTCCAATAAATAGGTAGAATACTTGTTATCAGAGAAACGATATCATAAAATATGCAACAAAAAAATGTATTTTATAATAATGCAGTTCAACATTTCATGTTTTATTTTTGGACACATACAATTAGGTTTTTCTTACATAAAGCTGGCAGCAATTAGGTTCCCTGGCACAATGCGACGTGTACACCTACGTACTTAGTGCAAATGTGTGTATCTGCACATCGCGTGCATAGCGACAGTCGCGCACAGTGGCGGAACTGTTTATCATGACAATGGGCCACCCAGCACTACTCTATCGCGCGGCGTTACACGTTCAGTATCGAAGCGCAATAAATGCACAATGAATATCGATAATCGATATCGGCACATAGGCCGCTAACATTCATCATTAAAATGCGTGTTTTCATGTAAATCTGAATCGGATATTGTAAGGAATATGAAAGGAATTTTATAAATGAAATATTGCTATAAAATATTCCGCAGCGCTTTTTAGCGGATAACATGCCAGAAAGCTGGCAGTAGGTACCTATTACCAAAACGAAAATAGCAATTCCAATTCATTGTGCGAATTTTATTATTAAGGTTTTTAGGCCAGTGTATTTTTTCTGTGAATGATATTAATTTTAAATAAACCACATAAAACATGAATATTTTTAATGCTTTAATAATAAAAAATAGTAGTTTTGATTTTTTTCAGCAAGCATTAATTTAGTTAGCGGCGACTTTCAGGAATTTTCATTTATTAAAAATACTTCATTATGAATTAACAATAGGAATAACAATTAATTGAGGAGCTCGTGGCTAAGTAACAGCCGCACGGTTCGACCGATCAAAGGTTTAGCTGCACTTGGCGCGGTCGGTCCGTGGATGGGTGACCATATATGTCATAGCGAGACTCCTCCGTGCCTCGGAAAGCACCTTAAGCTGTTGGTCCCGGCTGTCATTTGTAGATCTTTGACGGTCGTTACGGGTTGTCAGAAGCCAGAAAGTCTGACAACCAGTCTTACCAAGGGGTACCGTGTTACCCGGTAACTGGTTGTGGAGGTCCGATAGGCAGTCGCTCCATGTAAAATACTGGTACTCAGCTGCATCCGGTTTAGACTGGAAGCCGACCCCAACTTAGTTGGGAAAAGGCTAGGCAGATGACTTCATTATGAATTATAATAAAATTATAAACTCACGCTATTTGCAAGCCTATAACATTATATTTCTCGAGCCGAAACCACATGTTTTTACAATCACTATTCAGGTGTGAGAGTGAGACACAGCTACTAACGTCGTATAGCACCGTCTCTTTTTCACAACTAAACTATTCCTGCTTTGACACGTCATGGTGAGGCCCCAGGCATTAAAGCAAAAAGCTTGGCCGTCGCGAGCACGTTGTCCCAGCTGAGCAGAACATTAAATATCTCCAGTCTTGCTGACGACGATTATCCCGCGGTTCATTTCCTCCAGATTTTCCACTTCACTGGAGCTCAGACTTTACTTAAAATATCACAGATACGACATTTAATTCTTATTGCTAGTACATTGCTGTGTATGTAAGGTTTCGAATCCGAACAAAGTCGTGTGTGCCCAGTATTGAAATGCAATTTTCTAGATTGATGGTTATAAGACATTTTCTTTTTAAGCGTCTCCAATATTCCAATGGGCGAGTTGATAAAATTTGCGATTTAAATAAGATCTTGCAGTTGAGGGTATATCAACAGACTTCTAGATTTAAATATTCTTGTAAATGTACCTACCTATTGAAAAGTATCTACCTATACTTGTATAGTAGGTACTTACACAGAATAGTTACTCAATTGTTCCTTAGTTACGATTATGATGACTAATGTTTTTGATATTAGGAATTTGAGAAAGTCTGTGGCTAGCAAAAGCAAGTAAACTTACTAATTTGGTAATCTTCATCTTTAGAAAATTATTTCCACTTTTGACCACTTAGGTACACTGTCAGCCATGTCGCTCTATACATTATACAAGTCAATATCCTGGTAGATACGACACACAAAATAACACAAGATCTATCAAGATTACTATCGTCGGATGATCTCCTCATGCTCTATTTAAATCAATCCTCCGACTGCCGACCAAGCCAAATAATATCCGCGCTAACCGAATCAGTGAATCCGTTCTCTCCCGCAATAAATACAATAAGTCATAACGTGCTGTTTGTTCAGTACATAATAAACCGGGAATCGTGAATGTATTTGTTGCGCAAACACGACGCTCGGCGGTGCGACAGCCTGGCGTCATGCTGAGCCCAATATCAGGTATAGTGGATAGCAGGACATTGGTGTGAATGAACCTGAAGTTCTTAGAAGCGCTGCGGGAATTTTCGAAAGAGTTACTGCGGCCCCGGAACACAAAGGGCGAAGGAAGAAATTGGGATGGGATTTAGTCAGTTACTGACACTTGCTCCCGCTTGGCCCACAGTGGGAGAAGTCATTTGATAATTTCCCATCCCTTAAAAAATCACTTCGCTCCGTGTGCCACATGGCATGCACTTAGTCCTCTGCTTACCACATTCAAAGAACTGCCCTCCACCTGTGGCTCCACGTCCATCTTGCCGAGGGTCGGTAAATGTGGTAGTTAACCTCAAACCTGGATAGTAGTGGTAAGCTTTTGTCTGATACTGATAACATAGGAAGTCTTCGATCTGCTTATTTTGTAGGGTTTGACCATTTTCTCTCATAGCCTCACGCGTATAAGCATGAACCGTGAATAAAATCATCTAAGTCCGTGGCGGTATAACCCAGTCAATAGGGCAAGCTGATGGGTGGACAGCATTTCTTCTTGAAAAGAGTAGTTTCTCCATAAGATCCGATCCTTGGAATCGTGCAACTAGCTTGACATAATTATCATAAGAGCCTGCAAAGAACTATCCTTACTAATATTATAAATGCGAAAGTAACTCTGTTTGTCTGTCTGTCTGTTACGCTTTCACGCCAAAACTACTGGACCGATATAAATGAAATTTGGTACAGAGATAGAAAAGACCCTGAGGAACAACATAGCCTACTTTTTACCCGGGTGCGCTAAGCAGTTCCCTCGGGATGCGGGTGAAACCGCGGGAAACAGCTAGTTTGAAATAAAAAAATGAGCTTTGAGTTTTGACTGGTTGATATTTCTAGATGTTTAGGTTCCTACTATTCGCAGGAACTGTTTTCGGTGAACTTATAGACAGACTAGATCTACAACTAGTCTGTAAACATACATTTTATAGTTTCCAAATACAATTTATTGGCATATACCATAGAAACTATATATGTATATACCTAGGTATGTATTTAATTCGAATTTAGCCTAATTGCAAATATTTGAGCACATCACTGACGTCACGAAGGATTGATGGAACTTGCGTCAGTGTATAGTATCAATTGAGCTGAGCCGATGATCAGTCTCAATGTTTACCTACGAACAGAAATTAATCCAGATATAAATAGGTACAGTTTCATTGAAATGTGAGCTCTATGAAGCAGTGCATATCCAGATAGAATTTATAATGAAATATGCTTTTATCAGGCTTCCCTGTATGATATAGGTATATTGTGAATGCAGATTGGGATTATAATTATACTCATAATTATGTATTATATAGGCATGTGCTTGGGTGCGAACAAATTTTTTTTTTTTTTTAATCTTTTAATTGTTGAGGCTTTTTACGCTATTGCGCCAAGCCAGCCTCGTAAGGTATAACAAGTGTATTAGTTACAAAATAAATGAAAATATAAACAAGAAAAAACTCAACACAAACAGAAAAAAAAAACAAAACGAAATTAACTACTCTCGTCTCGTCTCTCTCGTCTTAAAAATATGTCCCTAACAAATTTATAAATTTTGATACTTTGTTCCGAAAAAGGTTCCCTAAGTAATAAATTAATCCTACCATTAAACAAATTGCTGCCGATTGCTTCATATAGCAATGGCCTAAAATCATCAAAAACAGAACATTCTACTAAAATATGGTACAAATCGTCTAACTTATTTACACAAACATTACAAAAAGGAGATGGTTTGACACCCATTAAATGAAGAAAATTATTAGAAGGTACATGTCCAGATCTTACTCTAAACGCTAACACTAAAAGTTCTCTTGGGAGATAAGTTATATCAAACCAGGGAATCCGAGGTAGCTCCTGTTGTATAGTTCTATACCACAAACCCTTTTCCGCAGTTATAGTGTTATAATGATGCTCCCACATACTATAACAAAACTTTTTCGCCCTAGGAATTAGCTCCGTAAAATAAGGATTACTATGAATATTTATGCCATCCGTAATGGCTTCTGCAGCAAGCTTGTCAGCGATATCATTGCCAGAAATCCCTACATGGGAAGTAATCCACTGAAGCTTAATATTCACTAATTTCTTTTGCAAATTGTGTATAATCTTGAGTGCTTCATAAGCTATCGGCATACCTCGCAATCCCGATACACAGCGAGTTAAGTGTTGAAGAGCACTTTTAGAGTCTGACAATATCACCACATTTTTGTACGTCAGTGTCTGAATGTAAGATAAAGCCTCAACAACAGCCGTCAACTCAGCTCTCATAATACAAGCGTCATTACACAATTTAAATTTAACACCAGTATTTGTCTGAGAATCAAAAAATGCTGCTCCAACACCATGAGTATCTTTTGATCCATCAGTAAATACATAATAATAATTATTGTATTTATTAGCCAACATCTTCGAAATTAACAATCTCAAATTAGTCGCACTTGTTTTACGTTTGAACTAATATTTACGACGCCCAATGTAATGAATAAATTAATTCAAAGTAAATAAATTCGCAAAAACTGTGGGAAGTTAATAACTTAATTTTAGTGTTACCATTCGTATAAACCATTGTGTTGATAAAAATGATTTGTATGAATGTGCAACATATTAAACAAACACTTTGATATTGTGAAGTCATGAGTAACAAACAATAATTTGCTCCCAAAAACGCCTGTCTATCTGTTGGTGCTATTGTATGCGATAGATAGTGTAACAATGCTGAACATGTCTGATGTTATCGCTGTCCCTTCAGACTGCACTCGGCGCATCGCCCGGGTGACGGAGCGTTAACCGCAGATAAGTAGCGCTCGTGTGGGGACCACGGGGAGTAGCCGGCCAGTTGGCCGCTATCTCTGCACCACTGCATAAAGGCTTACAACTGCATTGGAAGACGGTTATATTAGCGGTTTACATGTAACAATAAAATATAAAACCTTAATGATATAATTTATAGACGCAAAATTTAAACTCATAGATACAAATGATTTTGCTGGCAGATGGTAACCACCTCGTCTTTATAAAAAGTTCTTGCATTATGGTCGAGCTAAGAAACTGATTTTGTGAAAAACGATTCAATTTTAGTCTTTAGAAAGTGGAAAAATGTAGGTCTACCTGACTACAAGCTAGTTTGCTTATCACATGGTGTGTACCCCGCAGTTGACCTCGAACAAAAATGTACTTGCTCACACCAGGAACTCCCTATCGTTTGCAAAAACTAGTCACTAAGTACATAATCTAATATGATAAAGTGACGCGGCGGTATCATCAATCAATTACTGCGGCCACACCCGCGCCCGTGCCCGCGCCCGCCACCGCGCCCGCCCGCGCGTCAATATCATTACATGCGGTTTTATTGTACGTGTGTACGTCGTGTGTATTATACGAGGCAGATGACTTCTGCAATTTGTTGACATAGGTACCTTTTATTGTTGGGTGAGTTCTTTCATAGGTTACAAGTGATGTTCAGGCCTCATAAAAGGAATATTTCGAATTAATACAGTTTGTCTGATTTGAATAAAATCTATTATGAGTCCATCATGCAATCCTATGCTTTCGTCGAAGAGTATTATAGGTAACTCACTGCGGGTCAATGACCGATGAGTGAATTAGCTCGCGCCAGTCACTAGTACCTGTCACTGGCAGGTAGTCACAGTGTATCGGATATTCCTGCTAAAGCCTAACTTGATTACTGGACTGGACGCAGCAGTACGTACTTATATTGATGGAAAACTGGGGACAACGTAGAGTAGGTATATTGCAAAAATATATTTGTTGAATATCTACCTATTTCTTTCCTAGCTTGCTTAATAGCCAGCGTTTAAATTCTTTTAGTGATCATTTTAAAGTGTAGGGTACCTACAATTATAAGGAAACAAGTGATCGTCCTGAGCTCGCCCTGTGGTCGGAATGCGATCGAGCCTTAGCAAGGCGTGATAGTTCACCTTTTTTATGTTTGGTTTTTGCTGCTGTAGGTTTACATATCTAGGAAAAACCATTTATCTAACAGAACGAGGGGGGGACACATAACTCAAATAAAAATTAAGTACTTATCTTTTTAAGCAAATATAATAATATTCGCGCCAAGAAACTACACAGTAGAAATATTGATCTGTGTTCCTTCTTGACTGCGGAAACCTAAAATTCTCTTCACTTCTTGATATTAATAAGTTAGTAAAAAGTATGAACAGGAGTTACTTAAAATATTTTAATTAATAATATAGATAAAAATTATAGACCTAAATTATTATAGAATCATTGTTAAAGGTTGTTTGCCTCACATTCATACCTAATTAAATTGATTTCTTGTACAATATTTCGATTGACAATTGCAACATCCTATATCCATCTCATTCCCACACTTACATCGCGAGTGAATAAGAAGGTCCGCTCCGCCAGGCGCCATATGCCGCGCAAACGCAGCACCCGGAACGCACCGCAACAAAATGGCGACGCGAGAGCGCGGCGCGTGCGCGCTCCGCTTTCAAAAATTTATAACATTGGATTTAGTCGCGTTTTCGCATAGACTAGCGGTTGTGTGTTGATATTTTCGCGTATATGTGCTTATGTGTTGACCTGTGAGGATAGTGACTTGAAGCCCAACTACCCCGAACCTGGAAAAGCGAACCGGTGCACCAGCGGCGACGTGAGCTCGTGACTTGAGAAAGGTTTGTTCTTCTCTTACTTATTATTTCCTCATCCCGACCTACCTACCACTACGACTAAACAATACGATTGTCAATCGTTTGTTTGTCCCGTTGCACAGTCAACGTTAACTAAACTAGCTTTTCACGCCATCATTTTCTTTAGTCACTCTCGCCGGGTGGGTAGGTAGGTATTGGAATGATAATATAATAAGACTAATAAGAAAAAGCCATACCTATACCTACCTCATTAGGTGAATAATCATTATTATTCACGAAGCCATAATAGGATATAAAAGTTACATTGAAACCTTTTGTATGTACTTACCTACTAGGTAACTCAAACATTATTTTATAAATTTGTAATAGGCATTTGCAGACTATTGCAATAATCTAACAGAGAAATTCTTTTTTATAATTGCGTGCAATCAATATAAACAAGTGATCTAGATACCTGTTAACGATTCGTTTAGATATTCATTATGATCTATAGATATAGAACTCGCGCGAACTTTGCGCGGGATATTTGAATCTGTCATTCATGATCTAATTGAACTTTTGACAGTGACGGTGTAAGTTCGAGGTCATTCGTCGTCTCCCACACGGTCCTGAAAACTAAACTACCATTCATGCATTTCGGAAGTAGGTACCAATTCCCAATTCCTATCGATCAATATTTGCCCCTAAGCCGTGTGCATGCATCGAGTCTGCATAAACGAACGATTCCACTTTTAATCGCCAAGCAATCAATGCTTCCCATAGAAATAAAACATTTCCATTCAAAATAGCAACTTTGGCACTTCAGAATAGAGTTCAGTATTGGTCTTGGTATGCCGTGTGTACTGGTAAAGTATTTGATCGCTTGAAGAGTTGTGGGCATGACATGAATACGATTGACGTGCGGAAGCGAGGCCTGTGTGCAGTACAATGCTTTTACCGCGGACCGATACTGTTCCGATACTGGGGGACGCGGAATATTTCAATTGAAGCGCTTCTAGCGGCTAGAATCTAGCCTCGCAGGGGATTTAAACGATGCAGATGTTAGCTATAGGAGCGATGAAATTGTGTAGAAATGTTGGTGCCAGCCAACTTTTATTAGAGACTAAAGTTTTTTTCTTATTCAACTACGAGTACTACTTCATATACGTTCCACAACGGTGGAACTCTGCAAATGCAGTTATTAATGCATTAAATTAAATTAATAATTAACCATGCGATTTAATTCTTTTTTGGGTTGTTTGTTGTTTTTGGGTTGTCGACTATTTTGGGTTGGTTTGATTAGAGTGCTGAAATATAATAGTTACTTAAAATCTTTCAGACTGCCTCGTTGTCTAGTGGTCGCATAATGTGACTGCTGTAAACAGGATCTCGGGTTCGCGTCGGCCCGAAATCGCTTTCAGAAAAGAAGTTGATGGTGTTATACCCTAGTGCTCGTCCCTGGCTACTGTTTTGACAGCAGTTGTAGTTATAATTCCATGTCAGACGCCGTCAGGTGCATTAGGGAAATCTCTGATTCTAGCGCGTGTTAGGTTGGTAAAACCTGCATCCCACACGATAAGAAGATTATAATCTTTCTAAAATACCGAACTAGGCGAAATTCTTTCAGAACATTTAATGCATGAAGATGGAGATATTTATTCTACTTTAAACTAACTTCACCGCATCCCCGTAAAGTAAAACAAACTCAAACAACACATGAGCACTTACAGCTAAATCAATTAGAGCCAAAGCCGCGCTCACAACTGGCTCGAGCATTCAACAAAGTTGTCACTCCACATACTTACTAACTTCTGCGCAGTCGGTTAAACTTAATCGCATTGAATTTATGACCGACCAAACGTCGGTTTTATTCCAAAAGTTATCGCGAGCGAGTCAATCAGCTCGCGAATGAATTCCATTATTCGTTCAGTCGTTCGGTCCCATTCATCGTTCCTTTGAATTGAATTGAAAGCAATCTTTCTGTGAATCTCATCTGATATAGACGTGATCTATAATTGTTTATTTTTCTTTTGTCTTTTGTGAGAACTGCTTTGTGTTTCAAACACAAAGATTAAATACTGTGAACAAGATTAAGAATGTCTTTATATTAGTCTGTATGAAGTACGTATGATCTTAGTGCTAAACTTCAGGCGTGGTTATAATTCACACGTTTGTTATTTACTCGATGTAGTTATTGGAAACTAGCTGTACCGCAGTTAACTTATATCCAGGGATCTTCTCGCACCCGGATAAAAAACGCCCTTCTCCAGGTTTCAGTCTATATCTATACCAAATTTTATCTAAATTGGCCTAGCCGTTTTGCCCTAAAATCGTAACAGAAAGACATCGAAAGTCATTGTCCATCTGGAACTGTGGACAGCTAGTACCTTCGGGTTTACAATATTAGTGAGGATTTAAGGATCAGGCCTTGTAGTGCGCATGTAGTTAGGTGCAATTATAAGCACCGTAGTTTGTATAATTTAATGATAATCTTCGGAGCAGAATAATAAAAGTACGTACCTAATATTTTATACAGTCCCGCAGCTAATTAACTATACGTTCTGTTTTGAATGTTAAGCGTAGGAAGCGAGGGCACATGAGTGTTGTAACAGTGTGCGCAAATAATGATAACACAACACAAAACAAGCATTTACATTTACACGCGCGGGAATATTATATTCACAATAAGAAAATGTACGAGATGAAAGACGTTTTGTATGCGAGATTACGGCAATCCTTCGCGTTATATTACTTCGTGCTCTGTATTTAACAGTACCCAGTGTACGACGAGTCGTAAGCTGGTGGCTTACCACGAGCTCGTAATTAGAATTTGGCTTGACATTGTTAGGTGCATTGACCATCGCAAAACATTTATAGCAGTATTATGATATCTCCCTACAGTAGCGCAACGCCTTTGACGACGCGCGATGCCGCCGCCCGCGCCGGCGTAAGTAGATACGCTAAGGATGCTACAAAATGGGAAATAAAATAACAACGAAGCGAAACAATTTTCGCGCTCCATCCCGCAAAGTAAGCGTGGTTGCGGGACGCGGTTGACACCGCCCGCCTGCCCGCGAGTCCCCCGCCGTTGCTCCTCGTGAGTACATTCGTTGCACTACTGTACGGAGATATCGTAATACTGTGTTTATAGCGACCAATGACTACTACACAATTGTAGCACCAAACGATTATGAGCTGATAGTAATCCAGAAAGCCATATTTCAACTAATGCTAACGAGGCGTAAAATTCTCTGACAGAGAGTGTATTACCTCCCGTACACTCCTGGCTGACATTTCTAAGGCGGGATTGCCTCCTCCGGCAGCGGGTCGCAACAATCTTATTACGCTGTCTTCTACGTTTTGCTGCAGCACTCGTCGCGCAGCCAATTAGATGGCTCCCGTGGATTAGATCCCACGCTGATTGGCTGGAAACCAATAGGAATAAATCAACTGCGCGTCTTATTATTATCTTATTCGAAGAATTACATTTACGTATGTTTTGAAAGTGTTTTATGCTATCAATTTTGAGAATACTAAAACGTGAACTAGTGATATTTGAACTTATAATCCCAAGTTGCAGTTAAATAATATACTTTGGCGTTTACTATGATGAGATTTGCTTTCCAGTTTCGCGAGAAAAGCCACCGTATTATCTGTTTGTAAATATATGTACTTATGAAACTGATTGGATTCAGCCAGCTTCGTAAGCATATAACAGTCGTTGAAAGTGCGCCGCCTTCGAGCGTGCGTCCCTTAGGACGGCTAAGACCTAATTGGGTCCCCAGATTGGGACACATTTGAAATTGGAACCCTTCTTATTAAACGCAAAAAGTTGCCAATCAGACAGCTTTACTGGTCTGCATGGTAGGTGATACAAAAAAAAAATCTTAATCTAGTATTACGTTAGAAATAAGAAGGTATAGGTATTTATAGTTTTATTTTGTTGTTAATTAATAACAAATTTTACACATACAACATCTACAATTACATAGGTACCGACTGCTTTTACTTACTAAAAATACTCATTGAACCTTTATTATCTCTGTTCACTGATATAAAATATAGATAGAATTTTGCTCGGCTTTACATAACTCAATTCCTAAAATTTGGGCTGTTCCACATCAAACGCAAAAAAATACTGTGAGCACTTTATATTTTCTCAGATGTAATTGTGTCAATAACTTTTTATTAGGGGCAACATTTCACCACTTGTGTATTGAGAACAATGGTAATGATCAACAAGTACTTCTCTGTATTCCTTTATTCCACTTGTTCAGATTTGTTTGTGATTTTTAAAGTAATTTTAAGTGGTGCTTGACTCTTTCTGTCTCTGCATAATAAGTTCAAGTGACAGAGATAGCATGTGCTACTGGAAATTGAGTAGCCGCCGTAACCAACCACGAGAGTAGAATAATTGTTGGCGTTGGTTAAGTTTGTAACATACTGGAGCCGGGAGTCCAGCAGTCTCGCTTTCAGCCTTACCAATGGGTTTATCTTATAACTTTTACTTAAAAAATTACTCTGTAGCTAAGGTTAAAGGCAATCTTCTGGGTGACTTAAAAATATTTGTTCTTTTTCTCGCCTGTAATGAAATCCCTGCTCTGAGCAATCATAGCGACTATTGGTGACCTAAGCTCTTGCAGACTCTGAATAAAAAGGACCTGCCTTTCAACTCAACTCTCAAATCAAAGTTGCTTTAGCTGCTTTCAGACTACGCTGTAATATAATAGCATATAGTATATAGCTCATAGCACAACAATATTGCGCGCCATACATTGCGTAGTCTGAAAGCAGCTTCATAAGTAAGTAATAAATTTAATTCAGTTTAATTGACCAGAATATTGCATAACATGTGTAGCAGTATAAAGCCCGACATGACACAGTCAAGGAATTAATTTCCATCGGGACGGACGCGGCGCGTGTGCCTCACCGAGCTATTTTATAATTAACATTAAAATTAATGGGCAATTTTATTGCTCGTCTGTTCCCATTGTTTCAGTGAGAGCACAAGGCCGGCTCCTGGCGTTCATTTATTATATTTATTAAATTGTGTGTTAGACTGTGGCTCATATATCTTTCCAGGTTATAGGTCTTCAAGTGATTGTTATTATAACCTAATTTGGTAGACATATTTATGATTAAATAATTTTGTTTAGGCGTCTTATAAATGTTTAGATCAAAACACCAATAAAAATATATCATTAAACATTACTAAGTATAGAAACCCTCCACTTGGAACTCACTCCCTGCTCTCGTAGTGGCCTGATCATTCAACAACGAGCTAGTTCGTGCGCTGCCATGGCCTCTTTTGGCTCACACAGCTATGTTAATAAACTCACAATACGTATTAATATACACTATAACATTTTACGAAAACTAATAACTGATGTGTACATAGTCGCCAGTCGGGAATAGTTAAAGTGTAATTTGGTTATAAGTCTTACACGAAACCCACATGTAGTGATAGTCGGTACTGTACCATAACTCCGAATTCATAACTTATCTAATACTGAAGCCACAATACAACATATTAAACTCTAAGCTCTCACGTTGAACAAATAGTCCAGCAGCCGGTATATATTATGTAGTAATAGTTTAATTGATAAAGTTGCTCTCAACGCGCGAGCTCTCATTCATACAAATTATGTGAACGGATAACTTTCATAATGACTACCTTTTGTTTAGTTTTCAAATGCTTCAACATTTTCAATCTGAATTACACGCATTTGTGGCTGAAAGTAGTCAATTATTTATTTGTGGTTATGTAAATACTACTAATGTGATTGATGACAGTTTGGATGTTAGTAAGGTACTCAATCAACATGAATGGATTCGGCTGAAAATATACAAAATACATTGAAACTTTCACTTTTTCATGAAAACGTAGGAAAAGAGCACATAGATTATTATAGTCACAAAAACCAACCGATTATACCTACTAAAAACACTGTGACGAGCCGATCCGTCAATTATCTTAACCATATACAATTTTATCCAACAACGAAACACCTGAAGCAATTAATTTATCGCCACTAACAAACAGCAACATTTTATGTGTCTCCACACAACCGCGCGGCAGCACCTCCCGTCCACACGCCGCGACAGTACACACGCCGGGTGCAAAGCGTCCTTTGGAGACGTTTTATAAAAACCGTTCGAGTGTGGCGACAATTTATTTCCATTTGCCACTCGTTACCGTAACGCTGTTAGCCCGTCGGCGGTAATTTTGAAAAACTGGATCGCACCAGTTTAGACTGCTTTTATCCACTTTTATTTGGTTTAAATCGGTCGGATTTATGGCTGAGCGTGTTTCTAGGTGTTCGGGTGGCTTTTGTAGCGGGGATTGGAATTACGTGTTGTTTCACTCAATAGTTGTGTTGCACTGAGGTCGTGCCGACAATGGGTTTATTCAGTAGAGCGTCCAACTGTCACATGGAATTTTAGAGCAACCTGAGAGTGAATTAATTTATAACTACAGTCTTGTACTCTGTTGTCTGTAGTATCTAGACTGTCCTTTCTTCAAATAATACCTTTTATACCTATTGTTTGCATTTGGTTTACAAACGTACATCAAACATGATATATATAAAGAGCTAATATTTCTAGGTATATTCTTTACAAAATATTTGTCTAGTATGGGAATAGAACTCGTAACACGCAACGCAGGAGCTTGCTTCGCGTCTGCGCCTATACGTGCTCCTTTGTTTATTATTGTTACCGCTCATCGTCCCGCTCCCTGTCACCCTGTCCACATCCTTCGTGTTACGATCTAAAGCTATTATGGCGTAATTAAAGTGAAGTGCTTCAACATCACCAACACAGGATATAAAAATCCTCCCACGCTTTATTTACGAAGGATACTCACTTTATATACTTTTCAATTTTATATTAATTTTCTACTCGATTTAATTAAAGAGAGAACTTTACCATGAGCTTATGAAGGAAGGACACGGCAACTTGGTTCTGTAGGTAATGTCGATCTAGACGTTATTGAGGGATTTTTTTTTTTTTTTTTTTTTTTTTTTTTTTTATTATTGATAGGTTCGCGTTTGACCACTATCTCACCTGATGGTATCTGGACCTATCTACCTCATCCTATTCGTTTTTGATATGAACATGAAAGTATCTATCCAAAATCCGATTAGATTTTCTCATACCGACGCGGTACGAACATTGATCGCCACGCTAGCTCACTGCACGTATCGCGACTCGTAAGTTGTTGCGATATATCTCAGGATATTGCATAATAAATTACAATAAGCCGCGGGTTATCCACCTGTCAACAGCAAAGGCTATAAATCTAAATCTGCGAGGGCGGACGGGGCGATAACTCTCCGACAAAACCATCCACTTTCCTTAAGCGGAGGATATGCATAAGAATTTTACACGAAACAATGATCAGCCATACATAATTCTTACAGGATAAAGGAAGCCTAATAATATCCGCCTTACCCCTCATAAATAAAACAAACGGCTCATCCAACTCACACAAACAGCAAATAAGGCATCCACCACGTCGCTAAACCAGAGACCGCTGTATCCGCCGTTACGTATTTCCGGCAGCCGACCTCATATCCGGTAGCGTTACAAGGCAGCCTCTCAGATGATAGGATTCCATTTGAGATAAAAATCTTGAAGAGTTTTGTAAGTGGGAGTAATGGGAGATGGCAGCCGGATACTGGTGTGATGTACTGCAGGGTTGTAATAGTTGGGCGACAACCGGTTATTGTTTAGTTTACGGCCATTTTTCTTTTATTTCAATATATTCTAGATGGAAATGGAAGTGAAACAAAGCGAGCAGCAATGTTTGCATGATATTAACCTAGATTGTTTCGTGTTCCGACTGCGATGGTCTGGAATGTAACCGTGAACGAGACGCGTCTCAGTTTCCTTTGAGTGAAGATGTAACATGAAACAACGATATGATTGAAAATAGCTTTTTCCTACATTTTCTTAAATACATCTAGTAGGTACAAGTATTTAAAGATACTAGCTTCAAATACTTAGCACAAATACAATAAACAAACAGAATTAATGTACTTATCTTTTGTATTTGTTAAAAATTAAACGTTTATGTTACCCGAAGGATTAGGTATAGCAGACCTACTTACAGTCTATGTACATATATTTTGTCAGTAATGCTTAATTCCACTTGGACCTTCACAGCAAAGAGCCACTAAACCTAATCGGGTAGATTAGGTAATGCCAATAATCAGTTGCGGCTTTTAATGAAAAATAGAATAACTATAACATTATTATTTATTAACTCTGACAAAATAAATAACCTGGCAGTGATTTGATGCCTGATTTCGACTAATCGAAATGAACAAAGACATGACGAAAAGAGACATTTTCTATTTCAAGTGTTTTTATGTTCCTCCCGGGAAATCCTCGGTGCAGTGGAATCAAAACTGGCATGATTACATAACATCACGGTATTGCCCGAGGGTATAAACAGAGGTGTACATGTTGCAAGGAAAATTACGACTTCGGCTTCAAGTCAAATGGAGTTCCCTTGGCAGATAATTTGTCAAGACTTCCAAATGTAACTAATACCACAAATGGAATAGGTACTTGTTAAAGAAATTGTTGACACTAGGTTCGTCGTAATGGAAACTTTTTTTTTATAATCATATCTTCAACTTTATTTTTGCGTCTTAATGACCTAATTTATTAAGTAAACTTCTAGCGTATACTATGGGTAAATAGGTAATCCTTACTAATATTATAAATGCGAAAGTAACTCTGTCTGTCTGTCTGTCTGTCTGTTACGCTTTCACGCCAAAACTACTGGACCGATATAAATGAAATTTGGTACAGAGATAGAATAGACCCTGAGGAACAACATAGGCTTTTTACCCGGGTGCGCTAAGTAGTTCCCTCGGGATGCGGGTGAAACCGCGGGAAACAGCTAGTAAATAATATAAAGTTTTCACGTAACCTAGTGACTAATAAACCTGTACGCTTAATAATATAGTTGTTGTTGTTGACTAGTGATCGTCAGTTTGCATGTCGTCTGCGCGAACATGTCGAGTGTTGTAAACAATGTGCTGGCGGTGTGTTTTAATTGTTTGTTATTTTAATGATTGCAGGTAAGTCCTTACTCGTGAAGTGCTGCATTGGTGAGTTATTGCACACTATATAATAAGCTCGTTTACATTGAATTATTTTTCATACAAAACGAGCAAAACAATGCGATGGACTTTATTTTAGGTATTTTTGTGATTTGTTATTAGGTTTCTAGTGATATTATCGATTTTTTTTTCTATTTGTTTGTTTTACTAGTTACCATCACTCATATCCACTACTTTTTCGGGATAATATTTTCAGTTATAGTAGTCAAATCAAAACATTTATCCTTTTACGTAGATAGATTAAACAGTACTTCCATTTTACATTATTAGTAGTTATAGTAGTTATACCTACGTATATATATGAGTGTCCTATGTGTCGCTCCCCGGCCGGTATTACCGCGGACGGGCGCTCGGCCGCTCTCGGTAAGCGGTTCGGCGACATTGTAACGATGTCACGTCGGTAAACTCGTCATCAACATGTTGTTCACGCTTTCTATAAAAGCCTCGGTTTAAAATTGTTACCCCACACCAGATTTTCTTTGTATTTTGAATATTTTCAAATGATATTCTCACTATTTAAGTATTGTACGTATTGAGTAGCTATTCCATTAAATTTTCTACTACAGCATGAAATAACTCTCTAATCTGTCCTCTTGACTAGCTTGCGTCGCTCCCCGGTCCCGCAGGAACAGTTCATTCCTCCTGGATAGGATTTTTATTTCGAAATATGATTTAGGTAGAAATGTTGGGTGCATGAATTTAATATTACAAAGAGATAAACATCCTTGTGTTGCTCAAACTATATAGAAATAACTCCCGCCTTTAAAATGCAGCCAATTTCTGCTGGTTGCGCGGCTGGCTAGGACCTGGGTGGACTGAACGCTCCCTACAAACTATTGTGCAGACTTTATTCATACCCAATATCTTCCGGAGATCAAAGGAACTGCCGTTTAAGTATGCGTATGCATATTTATGTATTTTCTGTTTGTCTCGGACGCTACTGTCCAACATGGCATGCAAGTACAAAAAAGTCTGAAGTCGCTAATCTTGAGTAAGTAATGGTGACCAGCTTTATAAATATGTCAAAAGGCCTCTACTGACAGTGGCTCGTAGGACCTGTTGTTGTTGTTATGCGATAAAAGTCCTGACTCAATAAGCTCCGACTGTCACTCTCAATCAGCAGTTAGTAGCTTCGCGATAAATCCTATTTACAGCCGCCTGGGGCGCTTGGGGTCGCTGGGGGTGACTAGGGGTGACTGGGGATCGCCTCTAGGCATAACCTTATTGTAGTGTAATGCTGACGCTTACATGCGAAAACGTTGTATTAGCGCTCGCTTTGCCAAAAGATTGGCTCATGAACATAATAATAGAATATGTTATCATGATTCCGAGTAATTTCTCTGAGCAGCGAATGAGCTGATAATATTACGATATTACATGTTGTTACCAATATAAGCCTATAAATGTGCATTTATATAGGCAAGATAATCCTTCTAATATTATAACTATGTTAGTCTATTTGGAGGTTTGTTACTCAATCTCGCAAAAAGGGCTGAATAGATTGGGATCAACATTTGGAACATATAATGTGCTTTATAACTTTGATTAACACATAAGACCTTTTGGAACAAAATCTCAAAAGTTTGCTCATGAAGTCGCTGACAGAAGCTAGTTTTAGACGGTCCATTGTGTACTATCATAAATACAGGAGATGAGCCTAGTGGTGTCATTAAATTATTTGTGTAATCACTCAGTGCTGTGAGTTGACAAACAATTCGCAATCGAGCCACAATCTCGTTTGCATTTCAGGCTAGCGCAGCTTGTGACCGACATTCAAAACTAATATGACGCTCTGCCGCCGCGTGCCGCAGGTAGTGCCGCGTGGCAGACGGTAGCACGCTGGCTACACTTCTGATTGCAACTCTCAATGAATCGCAATCATTTTATTAAGGTACTCTACCCGCTCGTAAATATTTGTGCGATCCATAACTTACGGAATACTAAGGTATAATTATTTCTTCGCATAGGCAGGTATAGGCTCTTCAGATGAATAGATGACTTTTCTTCTTCTCATCGTGTGGGCTGCAGGTATTTACTAACCTAAAAAGCCTCGGTGTCAGAGTTTTTGATTTAGTGCCCTATGTTACTCAAATTGCGAATGCTTCAATGTCACTTTTAAATTATAGCCACAGAATAAAGTGATGAGTGAATACTTGGACAATAGTAGTTTATACGTTAAGGAAAGAGGCTTATTTTATAAAGTCGCAATATCTTAAATATCAAGACGGCGGCTGTTAATAAACAGTAGTAGCAGCAGAAGTCTGTTGTTTCCCTTCCAGCGCAAAAACGTCGATGTAGATAATAGCCTCGATCGCGGGCGGGCCACTTCTAGCGTGAGGCTGCGCTACACGGAACACTAGCGATCGCGATACGGAATATATGACGGGAAACCATAACCACTTGTAAAACTCAGGTGTTCTGTTCGTGGTTATTTATATTCCACATCTAAGTAAAAATATCTAATTGATATGATCCAGCTAGTCCCTAGTTCTCCTCTCCAGTGACGCCCTAAGCCGAGTTTCGTTCCCCACTAGGGGGAGCCCTTAGCGCGCTGTCACTTGGTTTTAAATTTAGTTGTAAGCCTTGGCTGGAGGCTTTAATTTAATTAATTAAATTAGGACCTCGCCACATTGTCCGGTTAAGCAGGTCAAATGCTGTTAGTAGCACCCTGCAAGAGGTTATGTAGAAAAAAAATATCTCAATAATTGTATACATGATATATGTAATATTTTTCCGGTCTAATATATAGAGCTTAGGTTCGTGTGTTTATGAACGAAAACAATCCTATTCGTTAGTTTCACCTGAGTAGTTGGTCAGACAGATGTATCTAGTCAGTCAGACGCTACTCGCGGTGCATATAGCGTGGGTTCTAGAATATAAGAAGACTATCTTCGTGTAGACGAAGTATACTACATATACCTATTTTGTCTTGCGACTATTTCTCAGTTCAAATAAGACGTTGATGTGTTTTTTTTATTAATTGAAGTTATTTTAATTTGCAGTTGTCATTTGCACATTAATGGTTTATATTGTATTATGGCTTATAATTGGTCGATCACAATTCTAGACACCGAAGCCTTAAAGGAAGAAGCAATTAACGCTTCGATCGCCACAACCGAAGCTCGGCAGTTACAAATCCATGGAGTTTCTTGCCGGTTCTTGTCCATTGGAACCACTTTTTGGACTCGTGCACCTAGCTTCTTGTCTTGATGTTTGTCGAATTCATGAATTGAGATTAGAATTAAATATGTGAAACAATATTCATGTTGATGTTCGACGTGGTGCGGTAAAATGAATCTATACAACGTGTAAAAAAATTAAACGTTGTATAGTTGTATTTAGTAAAAGGGACCTGTACTGTTTAAACAACTCCTAGTAAAGGCGATAAATAAAGCTTAACATACTATGAGTGTGTTGGCCTATCACCGATTAGTGGAAGTAGGTCGGTGACTGGTCTGTCACCCGGCGTCACTTGAGCACGAACCTTTGAACCTCTTACCCTCGACGCGATACTTCCATTGAAGAAGCAGCTGATGTCACCACAGCAGATAATAATAGACTGGTGAGTAAATGACAGTGTCCGGCTGAATTTAGTAGGTACAACACATTTTACAAGTTATAGAACAGTTAGATGCGTAGCAACAATTTGTTCGATGCAACAAATCACTGCAACAATAGTGCTGGGACAAGCCCAGACTCCTTTTTAGGGTTCCGTAGTCCGGCAAGGAACCCTTATAGTTTCGCTCTGTCCGTCTGTCTGTCTGTCTGTCTGTCTGTCTGTCTGTCTGTCTGTCTGTCTGTCTGTCCGCGGCATAGCTCCGTGGTTTTTGTTATTAGAAAGCTGAAATTTGGTATGAATATGTATATTGATCACGCCGAGAAAGTGGTAAAATAAAATTTTGAAAAATATTTTTTTTTAGGGTAGCTCCCAAACATGTAAAGTAGGGATGAATATTTTTTTTCTCGCGTACCCCTTCGTGTGGGGTATCGTTAGATAGGTCTTTCAAAAATATTATGGGTGTGTGAAGACCATTTTTCAGTTAAGCGAGCCATTTGCGAAATATCTAGATTCTAAGTGAAATTTTTTGTTCGATACGAGTTACCCCCCCCCTCTAACTTTTGAATGGCTGTACCTAGAAATGTGAAAAAAAACACAGACGTAGTACATGTAATGAAATTACAAGGAAAACTATCACGGCTAAGTAGGCTTAACCGGTTACAGAGCTATAGTCGACTAACTAACTCCTACTACGGAACCCTACTGCGCGTGGCCCGACACGCACTTGGCCGGTTTTATATGTTTAGAGATATTTTATGTAGACCAATAACAGGTACTTATAACGCCTGAATTCTTTGAGAGTAGTTTCAAAAGAACCGTTTCTATGAAAAAGAACTGGAAAGAATTTCCATCCATTTTGAATGATGTTCAATGCATCTAATAAATGGTGTTGCGATTGCTCGCTCTCTGCACTTAAGCCCCCAGTAACGACGCGACGCCAGTAAATAATAACAAAACAACCAGTTGAGATGAACTGGGTAAACAAAGTAATGGACTGCAAAGCGTCCAGCACCGGCCACTGTGTACACGGACAGAAAATGGCCGGCCAGCTCAGCACACGCCGAGTGTTATTGGACGACACGCGCCGATGTGTCCACATTCACACCTAGTGTGTAGGGCCACGCGACCAGCGAGTAGTTTGTATGTTTCAAAGTTGTTATTCTCAAAATATAACCCGATTTCGTTTTATTCGATACGTAAAAGTATTTTTATTAGGTGATTAATTAAAACAATCTTAAACTCATTCGAGAGAATAATATTTTGTTTTCTGTGGTTCAAACTCATAGCAGTATTTCCCACAAGTATCTAAGCCTTTAAAGCCAGAGAACCCGTTAACAGGTGGCAATCATATAAGCTTCTTAAAGGCTTTTAAAATTATCTTTTTATAAAATATAAACAATTATGTAGGTCGTATTTGTCCAAATATCAGTAAACAATGTAAACATCTTGCTTGGCTTATGTCATCGTTGTTCTAAGAGCCACGCAGCCATCAACGGCTTTCCAGCGAGCTAAATCGCCAACGATGTTACTGCGCGATCCGATAACGATGACGTACATATAATTTCGGTCAAAAATAATGATCAGGTGAAAAAAAATGTGAATAGCTTGTTCTCCACACAATGTGGTAACTATAGAGCGAGTTTTGGTATCTAATTAATATTATATTAAGGCCTTTACACGCGGGTCTAAAGTAAATTAGTAAAAACATACACGAGGGGCTCATCCCGGTAGGTTAAACCGGCTGCCGCTTTGCTGACCGGCTAATAATTTCATCACGTTTAGAATTATTCCTAAATACCAAAACAGGCTATACAATAATCCCTCTACATCTTTTTGTATACAATACTTGCATAAGTCAAAAAAAACTTACTTTAATCATAACTAATATTATAATTGGGAATGTTAGTTTGTTACGCGTTCATGGTAAAACGGTTAAACCGATTTCGATACAATTTTGTTCGAAGCTCAAATTCAAATCATTTATTTCAACCAGACCATTTACAGGCACTTTTGAATTGTCAAAGAGTCAAGTCAAGTCTGTCAGTTTGTCGAAAAGAAAGTTGAAGCTATTTGCCCGTTCCAAAGCGTAGATTCCTATGGAGAAGAACGGGCAAGAAACTCCATGGTTACTCTTTTTAACCGACTTCAAAAAAAGGAGGAGGTTCTCAATTCGATCGGTATTTTTTTTTTTTTTTTTTTTTTTTTTTCTATGTATGTACACCGATTACGCTGAGATTTATGATCCGATTTACGTGATTCTTTTTTAGTTTGATGCGGAATAGATGCCATTTGGTCCCATAAAAATTTCACATGGTTTGGCCCAGTAGTTTTCATTTTGTGAACATTTTTTACATTTTTGTTTACGTCGATGACGTAATTGTTTCGGAGTCGATTTATATTTTCCGTTCCCGTTTCTTGATCTATATTGTTTAAAGCTGCACCTTTCGTAGGCCTACCCATAGCTACTTAAAAAAAAACTATTTAACATATAATTATGACAATAAAAAAAAACAACGAAATGTTATAGCCTTCCTTATGTAATCTATAAAAATCCTGTAAAAAATACTGTAGTTTACAGAGCAACTTATTACAGACACTAAAAAGTAAAAAATAAATTTAAAAAAACTACGTTTAAAAAAACCGACTTCAAAAAAAAAACTAAAAAGTATTAAAAAAGTATAAAATAACTTAATAAAGATTTAACACAAACCTAATACCTTTAATATTAATAAAACACCATTATTTGTATGTGTTACCTATTGACAGGTTTGAAGTCGGTGCCAAGTCCTAAACAAAATGAAATTCCTAAAGATTAACCTACGTAAATAAACTTAAAGAACAATGTGAATTAATGTGAAACAGATGAAAACTTTTTAATACCTGAATGAGTAACACTATTACATTTGGCTTGGCACCGACTTTAAACCTGTCAATAGGTAACACATACAAATAATGGTGTTTTATTAATATTAAAGGTATTAGGTTTGTGTTAAATCTTTATTAAGTTATTTTATACTTTTTTAATACTTTTTAGTTTTTTTTGAAGTCGGTTTTTTTTAAACGTAGTTTTTTTTTCAACATGTTTTACAATGTTCGTATATACATCAATAATGATTTTTTTTATGTGAGAACGATGTAAATGTTAACATTTAACAATTCTAATATGCTAATTCTTGGCAGCTGAGAGACGGGCGTTAGCTGGGTTCGTAAAGTAGTTCCTCTAGTAGGACGTGGGTGAAACCGCGTGAAACAGCTAGGAAGTACTTTATAATAATTGCTTACTTTAGAAGTTTACACCATAAAACAAAAACAATTGTAGAATTAGGACAAGCATGGTACCAGGCGGACATAAAAACTTAGAAGTTTCCTTTTACCTTGTTAACGTTACTAATAGATAGCTGAGAGAAAAGTTGCCGTACAACACTAGTTGAAAAGTTTCTTAAGTGTAGCTAAGTAGTGGTGACGTACACATATACTTTAGTAGCGCGAGTGTGGGATGTCTCTTTTATTATATTAATGGTCCTAGAAGAACAAAAAGGCAGAGACTTACTATAAACGTGTTATTGTATACTACAAATCAATCAATAATACTTTTATCTAGTAAAATATTATATACTAGTATAGAGAATGTAATCCATATCTTCGTCCGAATCAGAATCCGACACTTTAGATTGTATTTATATTGTTGTGTTATTATATTGCGTGTGTAATGACATTGCAGATAGTGGATAACTTATTGTTATATCTTCTACCATGGGAGAGTATCTGTTATCTGTTCTGCATTATTTTCGTTCTTCATTGAGTTTAGTTTTTCTTCAAATTAACGAGTTCAAACGTTAATAAATAGCATTTTCTATTTGAATATAGGCAAACCTATCATGTTTTTAATCCAATAAATTTCGCCTGTCTTCAAGTAGATAGGGCACAGTAAGTAGATGGTGCTGTATCTGACAGTCTGTGCAACTACCCCGGCCGCAGTGCTGGAGCGCAACTATCCGTGACCGGGGAGCGACTGGAACAAACTTACTCTTGACGCTCTGAGATTACTATCCAAAGCCACTTAAAAGCCATCAAACAGTTTGATACAGAAGGATCACTAAACGATTAGTAACTTCAAATGTACAGTACAGTGAACTTTGTTCAATATAGGTACTTCTAACTTTACTGAATAAACCGTCGTGAGCAAACTTTTATTAGACTCTAGCTAGTAATTTAACATGTGATAATCGTGCGATTGAATATAACGAATACCGCGTAATATGTAAGTGACTATACTCTATACTACACCACGCCGTGTGTAGTATAGTACCCCGTGTTTGAAATAAAAAAATAAATTTTTTGAACATCAAGAGTAGTAGTTTGTAAGCCTTCTGCTCAACTGGTGTCATGGTGAAACTATCTAAAAGGATTACAAAGTTAACTACGGGCTAATTACTTACCTTATTAAGGAGAAAGCAAAAGTGACACGAGATTTTCAAATTAAATATTACTAACTAGCTATTTCCCACAGTTTCACCCGCAACCTGGGAGATCTATTTCGCACACCCGGATAAAAACTATCCTATGTCCTTCGTCAAGTTTCAATCTACCCCCATACTAAATTTAATCTAAATCAGTATAGCCGTTTTGCCGTGAAAGCGTAATAGACAGAGTTGCTCGCAGAATTATATGTATTAGTAGGGATTAAGTTTACTGATTCTTTATGTACCTCAGTACTTTACTCTGGGTGACGTATATTTATTCTGCAGACGTGTATGTGTGGTGCACCGTAGATAAGATGCAGTGGCTGGCGATGCATGCTCGTCTAGACTCTATCGTCTCTTTGTACATTATCAAAATGTAAGCTTGATGTAACGATATGATGCGGTCTATAGTAGTATGCGTTTGTCTAGACGTTTTTCTCTCCTCCTTGATACAAAAAATATAATACTTTGGTTATAGTACTTCGTTCAAGTCTAAACTACCTACTTTCAACTGGTTTTTGAATAAAGAATCAATAGTAAGAAGGCGAACAAAAAGCAGGATATTTACTTGGCGTTGATTTTTTAATTCGAGAACCGGCCTCAGGCCTTTTTTGCGGATGGGAAATCGTCAAATGACTCCTCACGCTGTGGGTGTGACGGAAGGGAGTGACATACTCTTACTAACTAAAACATGTCCATGTTCCTTCCTCAGCCCTCTGCGGCGCGGTAACTCTTTCGAACACCCCGCACCCTCGGCAGGCCTTAGGCTATGGACAGTTATCAGTAGTTTTACGAAAACGTTGCGCATATACTGCGAGCTAATATGGCTTATTAGACGAGTAATCCCCATCCATTCGATCTTTGAGTACCTACGTGAGTAGCTGTTCGCTCGGACGCTTCTATTTTACCTAAATAAAAACCTGAACTTGTAAATAAGTTATCAGAAAGTGAATGGAGATGAAGACTCAAAGAGTTCGTAAGTCTGCGTCCAAACCATCTATAAGATCTCCCAACTTTTTTCCCTGCATAATGTACTTAGGTCGTTATCACACACCTGCGCCTCGCACACGAGCTCTCCGAGCACTTACTTGGGTGATACTCTCAGATGTGTTGGCGCTCGGCTCGTGAAGTTCTGGCACTAAAACTTGTTAAAGTCACGTGACTACGAGAGTGTGCTACATTCTTGTAATGCTAATGTAGACAAAAGTTTGAAAAACGTTTAAGTATAGAACTGAATATCTTACGGTTGAGCGTTAGCGGTTTTAAATTGGTCAAAATTTATTTTACAATATTTTGAAGACTGTTGCAGTCCGAAAGGGAAATTAAGTAAGGGCATTTAATAAAAAAAAATGAACTGTATTGATTATATTGGCTGCGGTAGGAATGCAAAAACGTTTCTTTTATAAAGTCAATTTCACCCTTGAATTTGCTACATACATGTATTGTTGTGAAATTAAACAAACTTGAATTTACTTGATTGACTATATTATAAATTGTACAGTAAAATGTAAACGTGCACACTGTCGAGTCGCTGCTGGTGCGGTGTCGTGTCGAATGAGCGCGGGCGCGGCGGCGCCGCGCTGTCAGTTTGTAGACGCCCCTCGCCCCTCTCCGTCGTCTCGCTCACCCTAGTGCGGCGCATGCGCGTACATCTTCCCGGGCCTTGAAAGTGTAGCTTTCAAACTTCTGCTTTATCTGTTATATTAGCGCCGAGATAATCAAGATTTTATTAGAATATTGGATTAATTGGATAATATTAAATTTCGGCGACATTCTTGGCGTCATTGGTGGCCGGTAGTATGCACATTTTGTTAACAGCCCTCCGTAGTGTGCCCTTTGAAGTCAAAACGTCGGCAACTCTGCTGATTCCATCTTTCCCAGGATATAGATGAGTGATGCGGCCAAGTTTCCATTGGAGTGGGGGAAGATTTTCTTCTTTGAGGATCACCAGATCGCCCACACGAAGCTCATATTGCCTCGTTTTCCACTTGGTGCGTTCTTGAAGTTCAGCAATATACTCCCGGCGCCATCTCTCCCAGAATTGTTGTCTCAGCTGCTCTATGTATTCATATCGGTTAGGATGCTTGCAGGTGACAGGCAACGATGGCACTGAGGTGAGAGGTCGCCCTATGAGAAAGTGCCCTGGGGTCAATGGGGAGGGATCATTAGGATCGATTGAGAGAGGAGTAAGAGGACGAGAATTTAAAATGGCTTCAATTTGTGTGAATAAGGTCGCGAGCTCCTCAAATGTCAGGGAAGCATTTCCGGCTACACGCTTTAAATGGTGCTTTGCAGATTTAACGCCTGCCTCCCATATACCTCCAAAGTGAGGTGAGTATGCGGGACTAAACACGAACTTAATGCCTTCATTATTAGCATAATTAATAGCTGACTCACGACTGGACCTGAGTATTCTACTTATCTCACCGTTTGCACCCCTGAAATTGGTACCATTATCGCAATATATTACGTTAGGTTTACCTCTCCTAGAGACAAACCGTCGCAAAGATAAAATGAAAGCAGCAGTGCTCATATCGCTGACTAACTCTAAATGAATCGCTTTGGACGAGAGACATATGAATAAACATAAGTAGCATTTAGAAATACGATTGCCTTTACCCTTACGGCTAGAGATCATGAATGGGCCAGCAAAATCAACACCACACGAGTAGAAAGGAAACATGGAATAGCTTCTTTCGGCAGGTAAGTTTCCCATTAAGGGTTGTAATGTCTTCCCACGCAGGCGAATACAAACTATACACTGCTTTGTCGTGCTACGTGCTAAGTGTCTGCCACCTATAGGCCAAAATCGTTCTCTTATTGAGGCTAGAAGATGCTGAGGACCAGCATGAAATAAGCGTTCATGTTCATACCGTAATATTAATTTAGTTAAATGATGCTTTGCATCTAAAATAATGGGGTGTTTTTTATCATAAGTAAAATCAGAGTTTTGAATTCGACCCCCAACTCTTAATATGCCATCTGAATCAATGAAGGGATTCAGAGACAATAATTTAGATTTACGATTAAGAGTTTTATTATTTTTAATTAATTTAATTTCCTCTGCATAACTTTCTAACTGGCTTAACTTAATTAACATTAACAAAGCATCATCTAATTCCTCAACATCTAATGGTCCATTAATTTTTTTATCTTTATTTTTACAATAATTTAAGAAACGCTGTACATAGACATATATTCTCTTTAACCTATTTAAATTAGAATATTTCTCAAACTGAATTACATTGTTTGCAACAGCAACGTGACATTCAATAGTATGTGAGTGTTTAACTTCAGGTAAGATTTTAGGGATTTGTGTGTGATTTTGTGCAGGCCAACAAGTTGGGTCATTAGCGAGGAACGAAGGCCCTTCCCACCACAGGCGAGAGGACTGCAATTGTTTTGGAGTCACACCTCTAGACGCAATATCTGCTGGGTTTTGATCTGTGGGAACATAACAGAAGGTGAATCCAATTGCAAGTTGATTGATTTCATTCACTCGGTTACACACAAATATTTTAAGATCCCTGGGTGGGGTTTTCACCCATCCTAGCACAACCTGTGAATCAGACCATATGAATTTACGATTAATATTACAATTTAATGACTCTAATACTTTTGAACATAAACGTGCACCTAACAAGAAGCCGCATAACTCTAATCTTGGAATAGTAGTTGGGTTCATTGGTGCAACTCGTGCCTTCGCACACAACAACCTGACTGTAACTTCCTGATTATGATTCACAGAACGCAGGTAAATACAGGCTGCATAGGCTTGTTGAGAGGCATCTACAAAGCAATGTAATTCTATATCATTGGGTGTATCACACAGAACTCGCCTTGTAATACTAATATTAGTTAACTTTGAAAATTCTTTTAATAAATCAGCCCAGTTTTTACAAAACTCAGCTGGTACTGGATCATCCCAGTCCAGCTTAGAGGACCATAATTGTTGAAGTAAAATTTTTGCTACTATTATGCATGGACACAATAATCCCAATGGATCAAATACCTTAGAAGTAGTAGAAATAATTGACCTTTTAGTAATATGAGTAGAAGGCTCTAGGTCTGTAGAGAATTGCAGTGTATCGGCCTTGGGACACCAATTGAGACCTAATACACTAGATTCCTTATTGAAATCGATGGGTTTCGAAAACCCACACTCATCATTAAATAATTGAGGACAATTTGTGCGAAATTTTCTCAGAGGTAGGCATGCAGAATTAAGTGTATTAACAACTCCATGATATATATGTTTCAATCTTTCTACAGTTTCTGACCCTGTATTTAGGTCATCTGCATAGAAATCATTTCGAATTACACAGGCAATAGACTCATCCTCACATTCATTTGCCAATTGTAAGAGGCATCGAGTACTTAAAAACGGTGCAGAGGCAGACCCGTATGTGACTGTATTGAGTTGTAGAACATCTATCGATTGGGACTTGTCATCGCGCCATAGAATAAGCTGCAGATGTCGCTGCTGCGGCTTGACTTCAATTTGCCGGTACATTTTCTCAATGTCGGCTGTGAGGACGAATCTATGCCTGCGAAATCGCAATAAAATGGATATTAAATCACTCTGTACTACTGGACCAATCATTTGAATTTGATTCAGTGATTTGCCGGAGCTAGTTTTAGAAGAGGCATTAAATACTACACGGAGCCTTGTAGTTTCGCTCTTTTCACGAATTACTGCGTGATGAGGCATGTAGTACCCAAATACTGGCTTAGTAATTTTAGTTAAATGCCCTAAACTTGCATATTCATCTATAAATGCCTTGTAGTTCACCTTTAAATCAGGATGTTTTATAAATTTTCTTTCTAAACTCTCAAAACATTTTTTAGCTATATAATAGGAATCCCCAAGAGCCTTTTCAGGCGACTCTTTCATGGGCATTAACACAGAAAATCTACCATTTGATAAGCGAGACACGTTCTGTTTGAAATGATCCTCACAGAGTTGCTCTTCGATAGAATATGTTTTTGTGGCCGGTAAGTCATCAATTTTCCAAAATTTTTCTAATGAATCCTTTATCTCTTGAGTAAAATTACAGTAAACCTTTGAAGCAGACTGACTACCTTGTATGGGGCCACTTATGAGCCATCCGAGCATAGACTCCTGTAGAACTAGTTTATTACCACCTAACTTGATTAAATTAGAGCCAACTATTTCCCAATACACATCTGCTCCTAAGAGGATATCAACCTCAGCCGGGGAAAAATAGTCAGGATCAGCTAGAGTGATATTTACAGGTAATTTTATATGGTCTGTATTGATTGTAGAATTTGGTAAGATTCCTGTTATTCTAGGTACTACAAGACACTTAACATTTAATTCAAAAGGCCTACATCTAGATTTAATTTTAATATAACAACTTTCAGTAATATTACATGTAGCATTATTAATTCCACAAATGCTCACTGAACCACCAGGGTTTATTGCTAGCCCTATCTTCCTCTTTAATTTGTCTGTAATGAATGATGATTGACTACCTGTGTCCAGCAGCGCACGGGCTGTATATTGTTTATTATTTATTATAATTTGAACTAGCGCTGTACTTAACAAAACCTGGTCATTGGATGCCACTGACAGTGAAACAGGTAATGAGGAAGATGTAGAGGGTTGTTCAGTTTCAGTAGTAGATGTAGGGTTACTTTTAGTTATATGAATTAATGTGTTATGTTTCTTTCTGCACTGGCGACAAACAGCTCTCAGCTGACATTGAAAGGCATTGTGACCACTGTGCAAGCAATTCTTACATAATTTTAACTTATTCACTTCATGTAGTCTGTCATCTACATTCATATTTTTAAATTTTGAACATTCATGCAAATGATGAGTTTCATTGCATAGAACACAACAATTCTTATTTTCTTTTTTATCAACAGATACAATTAGACTTTTAGATTGGTTGGTTATCCTAGGCTTATAATCTACCTGCTTGTCAGGACGACTATTATTAAAATAGGCAGTTTCAAGTATGTCAGCTCGACTGCGTAGGAAAGAATAAAATTCACTAAGTGAAGGTAAATCTGCAAGATTGGACTTATATTCTTCCCACTTTCTACTCGTGTGAATATCTAATTTAGAAGAGACTGTAAAAATAATGAGAACATCCCACATGTTAGTAGGCTGGCCAAGAGTATCAAGAGCCCGCAAATGTTTTGACACATGGTCAACAATAAACCGTAATGATTTATAAGATTCCCTTTGAATTGACTCTATGTTAAACAATGCTTTTAAATGATTATTTATTAATAAGTTTTTGTTATCAAATCTTTGACATAGCAGGTCCCATGCAACTTTGTAATTTTTTGAACTAAATTCTATAGATTTAATAACAACAGCTGCACCTCCTTCAAGTGAAGACCGTAGATAGTGGAATTTATTAATTGGTGCAATACTATCATTGCTGTCAATCACTGACTGAAAAGTGTCTTTAAATTCTAACCAGTTAAGATAATTTCCATCAAATGTAGGAAGTTTAATTGTGGGTAATTTTATGCCATTAAATGAACGGCAGCTACTATTTGATGCATGATCACTATTATCTTTGTCACAATTTTCAATCTCAGCCCTTTTCAGGGGAGAATTTGATAAGATATCTTGGCTCTTTGCTATTAAGTTAATAAACTGGTTTTCTAAACTATCTCTTTCTTTAATTTGCTCTGTACTATCAGAATGCAATAAATCTATTTTGTTTTGAATTACTTCAAAGTCTTCCATAAGCGATTGAATTTTATTTAATTTTAATTCTAATTCTCTATATTGAATAGAAGAAATTTCTTTTGAACCAATTAAAACATTTAAATAATCTGAAAATCTAGTTACCCGTCCCTTAATAATACCACGTTCCTTGACTAACTTAGTTAGTTCTACCTTGAGCTCTGCTTCATTCATTTTTATAGATTATATAGTAACCAATAACACAGGCTAACAAACAATGAAACAATAAATGTGCACTCAAACCCGTTTGAAGAGCCGAGAAGCTCAGGTCCAGTCGCTCGCGCTGGTGCTAGCACGACGCGATGCTCAGGGCAGCGCGCCGAGCAGACAGCTTAGGCCAGCAGCGCTCGTAGCGGCGCACGCGACGGAACCGGGCGGGCGGCGGCGATGCCGAGACCGATGCGCTCCTCTTCACGGAGGTTCGCTGGAATAGTCGGCATGTGGTATTGAACTAACGGTAGCTAACGTTGTCCGCGTGATAACATATGCATGGAATCGGTTATAGGCACTCTGTGTGCTAAATAGAAAAACATAGAACGAGCTGCGTAGGCTTGCCGAATGTTATAGCTGAACATAGGCTATAACAGAATTAAATAGCAGAATAGGTGCATAAACCGCGTGCATGAAGCGTGTGCGCGTGCTCGTATTTTGTAGCTTTATTAGATTAGATAATGAAATCTAATACTGCACGTGCATGTATTTATGCCTGACACCAATGAAAAATAGCTTAATTGAATATAAACCCAACACTCAAGCAGCAAGCCGGCCATTCACACAATGCGAGAACAAAGGATCGAGAATTGGATAAGTAAGAAACCTAGGAATGAAAGGTTAGGAACAGGGCTTACTCTCCTTGGGCTAGACCTCCGGTTCACGATGTCACCAAAGGCTCCCGAAGCAGCAAGCGGCAATAGCAGCTCCTTTTCTCCACTCGATCGGGTGGCTCGCTTGATGTATAAAATGGCGGCGCACGCGTCCTCGTCTGACCGACGCGACGCCGGCACACGAAAAGTTTCTTGTTGACTTTTATTTGAAGATTGCAAGTCTGTGTCCTGTCACGGTCGCCACTTTTGTTGTGAAATTAAACAAACTTGAATTTACTTGATTGACTATATTATAAATTGTACAGTAAAATGTAAACGTGCACACTGTCGAGTCGCTGCTGGTGCGGTGTCGTGTCGAATGAGCGCGGGCGCGGCGGCGCCGCGCTGTCAGTTTGTAGACGCCCCTCGCCCCTCTCCGTCGTCTCGCTCACCCTAGTGCGGCGCATGCGCGTACATGTATTATAGTATAAATAGTATGTACTTTCAGCTTTTATACTCTTTCCTTCATAAACTGTTCACTGTTATCTTTTTAATTCCAAAAGTCGGGGTTCTATAGGTGTTGTCACCACCAAATAATAAGTACCCAATGTAAAAGAAACTGCAAAACTTGAACCTTACTAACTTTATTCATTGCTCGCGGCAATTAAACAAACAAACACAAAAGACGGTACAATCTCGACGATTGTAGCAAAAATAACGTTAGCAGCAGTAAGACTCGTGAACACAAACAAAAGAACGCTCGCTTAGCGCGGCGCCGCAGATATCTTTATGATTCTCTAGAAGAGTCGGGTTTATGTATAACAAAATAAAATTTAGAGACTGCAGACCTGAGTATATCGTTTTAATTTCACTCATTCGTGGAGGTTCCACGTTTTTCCGAGATGAACAGTCTTGACAAACAGACAGATGGACGGACGCACAACAAAGTGTTCCTAAAGACATAAAGTAATAGTGTGAGTAGTAATAAATAAAAGTGATCCTAAAAACATTGAGAATATGCATTATAATATGTATATCAGTCTAATATGTTTGAGCAATACTCCTGTAAAAATGATATGGGAACTTAATCGTTTCAAAAAATGTGAAGACCCTTGGTCTGCGCTAGGCGCGAATGGCTGGTCGCTGTTCATCTTTCTTGTAAAGAACTACAGCTGTAGGGGTATAATTAGGTTTATAGTTATAGCTAGATATTCAAACCTATTGTCAAATAAATGTGCATTTATTTTACACAAACTTACGTACAAGCCTGACTGCGCTACTACTTGGGTCATGTATCTGTTATCACCGTAAATGGTACAACATACAATATTTTAAAAACCATTTGTTAATAAATTAAATAGGTTTTATGAACAATAAACTTTGGTATAAGCTAATGAAGTAATTAATAATGTCCTAGCTAAAAATTGATAGTAGGTAAATGCTAACTAAAACATCCATGGCATAGTATGGGGCCACGGTAACTTGCTGTCAAATCCAATAAAGTCGTCTCAACTGTGGGGGGAGGTGGGGGGGGGACGCCGCTTCTAATTAGACAGGAATATTAATTCGATCGATTTGAAACTGTGATTTATCGGCTATTGAATTCAAATTAGGATTAAGGACATTTTGTAAAGACGATTTATGTAGATAGTGTATTTAGACGCTTAAAACTAAAAATAAATACCTACTATATAATATTTCAAACCACACTACAATTTCAAGATACCTAAAGATAAAACTATTACCTGGTTTATAATTTTCTTAACACACAATTGCATGATGTAAAAAGAAACAAAATGTTAAGCGTCATAATAGCTACTCGTTCACATCGCTATCACCTGGTATGATATCAATTAATAAAGAAAAAAAAATCGTGCAACCGTGGGGAATACCTGATATACCAGTAAACCAAACAGTTCACTTGAAACAATTTATAAATAATTTTATTGATAATCTCTCTTAGCAATCATGCATAAAAGTTAAAATTGTTGGTTTGTTTGGTAATTTTCAATCAATCATATCAACTATCAGAAATAATGACTAGACAAATGACTTTTTTAATGACCTTTCATAAGATAAATCAATCAAGAAGAATTTGACGCAGCACAGCCCTAGCTAGAACTAATTAAATTTCATTGAAATGTTCAAAGGGGATCCTGATTATGTTCTGAGCGAATTCTTTTTATTACACCTATCTAGTTCATAATAGTATTTTTTACTTAAATTATCATACCTACCCAAGTTATTAATTTAATCAGTGAGAGTAATGAACTCTGATTTGACGATACTTATGAGATACTCGATGTCCAATATATAATTTAGAAATATTATCGATTGTAGAAATAAACTTGTAAGCGGCGACAGTAAGCCAGTCTATTCCTGGCCGCATCGATTGTTGCACATACGCCTTTTTTGTTTTGTTGCCGTGATATACTGCTACCCACATGCGTTTATCCATAATTTATTTACAATTCATGGCGTCTTTGATTATTTTCAAACAAACATTATTAAATAGGTGACCATTATTTATTGTATTAAATTGTTGATTACATATTATTATTCAATTAGCATTAAAGTTAGGTTAGCTAATAAATAATCTAACATTCAATTGTAACTATAGAAAAACTTATTTTTTTTTATTATCTCTATATGTATTATGTTGCCGATAAAACATTTTGTTATAAACACAGCTCGAACGCTCTTTCCAGACGGTTTCCTTCCGCAGAACTTGAAGTTCTCCTCATAAAGTGCTGGCGAAGCTTTTCTACCGATATTTATAGTTTCCAAGTGGAATAGAACTCGCGATCCGCTGGTGTGAGCAATACAGTTGTTGGAAACTGTTTGCGATGTATTAAACTAAAGGTTGGTTCTTCTAAAATCTACACTTATATTATGAAGAGGCATAGTTTTGAGTTTGTTTGTAGGTAAGGGGTAATCTACGGAGTTACTGGTGCAATTTGACAAATCATTCATTAATCGGATACCTCATTATGTATTAAGTTTGATAGGCTTCTAGCTGTTACAACGCAAATCTCCTTTTTATGTACGCTGTTTTGTAATATGTGTATGTAACCCGAGATTTCACTTACGTAGAATATTGTTTATCAAAAACATCCCATGGCTTTCTTCAGGTTTCTTCTCTCTCTTATCTATCTTCATAGCAAATCTCGATTTTCCGTAAATAGTTAGATGCACTAGTACCTTATGCCAAAAAGATTATTACCATAGCTTAGGTACATTTGTAGATATTGATGGATAATATGCTTAGACAGGGTAAACTTAATTTTAACTTACATAGAATTTTATTACAGACTAAAATACGCGTAACATAACATTTCATTTTCCATTTCCACGAACTGAATGAACCTACGGCTATTCCAAAAAAATCGTATTAAAGGAAGCCTCATCTAAGTAAGCAGTCACCAGCTCTTCGCCAAGCTGATTGGAACCGGCTAAGCCTTGCGATCCGACGTATGCACACGACTATTGGTTACAATAAAACAGAAAAAAAGAGTATAAAATGAATTCCTTGCCGGCTTTGAGTTGAGATCCAATATTATCATTTTAACAGCAGATAAATGTGAAATACTTTGGAACACAAAAGATTCGCGTTCTGAATATTTTGCGTTTTAAAGGTAAAGTTTAAGAGCTCAAGTTTGTTTGGTTATGTTTGTGTTAAGTATCAATAACTATGTTAATTTGATCCTATCCCTTTCGCGAGTCGGTGTGTAAACGTTATGAGAATTCTTTTGTTTTTGTTTTAAAAGCAACTCGTTAATTTTATTAAACAGGTATGCAAGATGTGTTTGCTACTTACAGAATCTTTTTGGAGCAGTTTTATGCTTATCCATACTCAGCCTTAAAAAAAAAACAAAATTGTTTTACGTAACACTTTCAGTATCATCTGTATTTGCTGGTTAGCTATTAATCTCATTGTTTCTAAGTAAAACTTCATCATTATCCTCCTGATCTATTGAGGGTCTGCACAGAAAGTTCTATTAGTCCATTCCTCTATCGTCTCATTTCTCCCTTTTCATGTCATATCATTTACTAGACAATCCATCCCTTACTTATTTACACTTTATCCATATTCCAACTCAGAACCTTTTTTCTATCCGTTCTTCATTTATTGCATCGCATTTCCATAGCTATTATGAAATCATATCCATGAAGTTTTAAGAACCATCATGTTTCCACTGAACTGCTAACCGGTTATACATTGAAACGTAATTCCAGAGCACAACGCCGCTTTACACGGAATACTAATAACCTGTCCCACGTACTCAGTAACTCATGTGCCAGCATATTTTACTGATTACAATATTAACTTAACGTTCACAATATTTGTAGCCATTACGTTGAACCATTATTCGCGTTTCCTTATTTATTTAACATACCTAAGGTTCACCTGTTTAACATGAAGTTCATTCTATTTCTTAGTCTGGGTGTTGGAACCGCGAGTGTAGCAAATAAGTTGCTTGGTTCGATTCCGGGGTTGGCCAAAGAGCGCCGTAGTATGTCATCATACAAATAAAGTTGTTTTTGCTATCTGGAAATCTGATAAAAATTCTGGCTACAAAGTTTAAAGCATTTGATAGTAATGAAAACTCTGAAATAAGCACGTCGTATTAAAATGTTACTAACATCATTATTTATAAGACAAAATCTAGTCATTAAACTCCATCAAAGATCAGATTGTCTATCAGTGAGCTAGCCCACATGCACGTAGCACCCGCCGGGTATCGCTCAGTGAGCTAACACAATTGGCGGGCCGCCAGCGCCGCTCGTTGCATATTATAATATCGTCCGAAATTCATTTACACGTCGAACATAACGTGAGCACTGAACGGACGTTTACATGAGCATACTGTGAGTTTAGGGTAAATACTACAGCACAAAGAGACCATGATACCATTCTTCCTCTAAAGTTTAGACAGGGTTCAACTATAATAGTACACTCACATGTCATCAGGAGGCAAGTTTATCCTTATTAACCAGATAGCCGATACTGAGTAGCTTCACAGGAATAAGTATACTAAGTCACTCTACCCGACAGGGAATCGATCATACGATTTCATGGTTCAGCAGCACTAGACCAATTAGTTATTTACTTCTAGCTGTTTTTTTCGACGTTTTGAATTTGAAAATTCGCACCGTATTAAAATGTCTATTTCCAGATTGCAATCCATCTAAATCAGTTCAGCCGTTTTACCTTGTAAACGTAATAGATATACATATAGCCAGATAGAAGAATTCACATTTAATAAGAACCGGTAAAAATAGTAGATACTCGTGTGTGATTTGTTTTTATTACCCTAACAAACTATGGAGAGAAAACACATTCACACGATTTCAATTATAATCAGTTTCGGAAACAAGAACAATATAATTATACCTTATAGTAGGTATAGTCTGTGTCATAAGGCTGTGAACATAAATGTCTAATGTGCACACGCTTACGAGTTAAGCTTAAGCTTAGTGCACAACGTTTATTAGACGTTTCCAGCAATATGCTCATATTAATACCGCTACGGTACTAATTTCGCCTGAGAAGTATGTAGGCTAGGCTTTATAATATATATTATTATGTTGTCTTGTATTCGTCTAGCTCCTGAATATCTGTATTACCTATACATGTTTGAAGGCATGGTATTAATATTCTGAGCACCTAGGCAGACTGGAATATGACCCTGGTCGTATTGAAAAACAGTTAGACGGGAGATCATAATGTTATCTCAGTTCATAACATTTTCTACCTCATTATGCAAGTAGTAAGAACACAATTCACACATTTATCACTTTTCCAACATGCAACTTGCCGGCTGCGACCTGTGATCAATTGAAATGAGTTACATTGGTCTTCCACTGACCTTTCTTAAAATCATTATATTGTACATAAATGTCTGCTTTTAACACATGTATGTACATAAAATATTTCATTTATACACTCTCCATGAGCTCTGTACTTGCATGAACAAGTGACGGGGTCGCTAGAAGCCTAGCTTACGACAGCTATGAGCAAACTCAAAAGAGAAAAATATATTTAATTATAATACAAACAGTTCAGTGAATTTCAATTACAGAAAATGTAACGAATTAACTTGAGTCAGTGGGTTTGTTTGAGCTCTTTTTATTAACGTTGTGTCTTTTAACTTTTTTTGTGGAAATGTGTTAGTGGGAGATTCGAACCCGTGACATATAGTTCAGCCGATGCACATAAATTGTAGTTAGTCATGTAGTTAGGACACCATATATGACATGATATTACAAAATTTGAGTGTAAATAATATTATTTACGCAGTTGTTTACACTGCGACATTGTACACTCAGTATATACAGTGAGTGTCTGTTTTGTTGTAAAAAGTTTTATGAAATTTTGAGACACAAGACTGAAGTGTAAATACACACAATTGTGTCTGACATTTGTGTCGCAATTCCTTTCGTAGTCTAAACTTAGGTTTATTAGGTAAATTTTCGAAAAAAATGACAATGCGCCATTATCGTGTAACATTCTCATTTAATTTAACACAGATATATAAATACGTCACGCTTTCAAACCTAGGTATAAATATCGTTGGTGCCCGTTGTCAAAGTTTCATGAGACGTCTGCACGAACTGAAAGTGGGCTTCAATAATTAATTCGAGAGGTGAGGAGGTGCTACTGCTAGATACGAGGCTTGGCAGACCGGAGGCTGTCTCTCTGATCGCTCATTTAAATATCGATGCGGCGTCAATCAAGCTGAAGCACTATAATAATTTACATTTAAATGTATCTTATGATTTTCCACAAATTTTCCCTAATCATCATGGGTTTGATTCCAGAGTTCAGAAAATTATTTTTAGGGGAACCCAATTTTCCCAACTCTAAACTTTTATATAAAAAAATCTCAGTAGAAACCCAGAGTTTAAATTTATGCTTGGTTGATGGCAAAGGACCCCTAAAAAATGCGTCTTAAACATAACTGGCTCAATATGGGGTGTACTATAAATAGGTATAACCCTGAAAGTAGTTATGATATTATGTAATTAATAAATACAAATATTTACAGATAGCGAAATGGGTTAGACTAATATGAATTTGACTTGCTTATATAGAGTAAGACCTTAAAAACTTACAAAATATTGTAAAACCTTCATAGTATAAAAAAATCCCTGTACGATCCGAAAATGTTTCAATATAACAACGATGGATGGATTGCGTGAAGGTTGAAATGATTAGAATGAATGTTACTAACGAGATGACGGCAGATAGAAGAATATGGAAGAAGAAAACATGCTGCGCCGACCCCAAATAAAATTTGGATAAGGGCAGGAGGAGGATGATGATGATGATGATAACATCCATCGCTGAGAACAACTTTACTATGTATTTTTTTCATATTGTTGTTTTTAACACCTTGTATAAATGTTTACAAAATAGCAATAAAAGTTTACAAAGAGTGGCTGCCCCAGAGTGCGACAAGCGCTCTACAAACCAGTAGGTAATTGGAGGAGCAGGTCCCGAGCACGTGTACCGCAGTGTCATCGAGGAATGTCCTCCGCCGGCACGTGAGGGCTCAGGGTGATCGCGAGTGACGCTCAATAATTAATTTGAGAATGCATGCTTAGGGCTGCCACTATTCGCAATAGTTAGGAAATAATGTGTTTTCATAAATTCGTGTATGACAAGCCTAACGTTGGTTTATATCTCTGCATTTTAACATGTATTGTAGCGACAGAAATAATTTTCATTTGAGTTAAGTGGCGTTTGAATATTCCAGAAAAAAAGTTCGGGCAGTATAATTTGGAACTAAATGCATTCCTAAAAATTTCATACACATTAAATACTGTGTTTTATGTAGTTCAATCATCATCATCTGCCTAGCTTTTTTCCAACTATGTTGGGGTTGGCTTCCAGTCTAAATCGGATGCAGCTGAATACCAGTGTTTTACATAGAGCGATGCTATGACTTAGATGGTCAGCCATCCACGGATCGACCACGCCAAGTGCAGCTTAACCTTTGATCAGTCGACCCATGTGGCTGTTACTTAGCTACGATCGCCTCGAAGTTCAGTCATCAATTTGTGAAAAATACTCATGACTTCACATCAGCGGCACCCCTGAGCTGGACTGTATAATTAATACGTGAACCGGCGAGGTGTCCGCTGCAACCGATATTGAAGGACTATGAACAGGCGTCGGAAGGACGTTGTATTATGTAGCTTACGTAAACAGATGTCCTCGTGTGTACAGAAACATGTGATTTTATTGTAACAAATAATGCAGAATTAGGATCTTAATATTCACTCCAAATATTACAGACTGTTCCTTATTTTATAACCTATTAGCTTTGCCCGCGGCGTGGGCCATACGAATTCAAATTAAAAATGACAGAGTTTCATACAAAGTTTGCTGACAAGAGATGATAAAATTTCGAAAAATCCTATCTTATCTTATCTTTCTTATCATACAAAGAACACACCCTCCAAGATTCAGGTCTACGATTAGTGCTTTAGGCTGTAGGTTGATCCGTCAGTCATTTAGGACAAAGCATTTTATACGTATGTTTATAAGATAAAATTATGATCATGTCACAAAATGCCAAGCCCATACATAAGTGTCCATCATTGTCTAGAAACTTGGGTAACAACTTGAAGCTGCTGCTGTATACGTATGGCATGATGCATTGATTACAACATAAACTTGTTTATTAGGCCATTCAATTAGTTAATTAGGGCATGCTATGTTCAGTGCAGGTTGTGGTGGGTTTCATGTTGGTCGGGAAATGTTACCACTATATACATGAATACGAGTAAGTACTTAATATATTTTTCAAACTAGTAAGAATACTGATAACTTATTTTCAATGCTTTATAGTGTAAGAAAAACATCTAAGATACAATCTATCAAAGATGAAATTGAATAGACAGGAAAGATCAGCAGACGAGACAGGCAATGAGCAACAACGTTTCTGAATTCAAATTCAAGTCATTTATTCCAACTAGGCTGAAAATCAGCATTTTTTTAATGTCGAATTCACATAAGACAGCCCCAAAACGACCTCCTTTCACTACTCCCTATTTGTTAGACATTAAAACTAATTTATTTCATTAGTTCCATTGATGAAATTAGAGACGTCAATAATCACGTCATATGGAAACCTAAATCAGTCACAGTCGCGCACATTTCCTCCACAAATGCGGTTATTTACCGATAAGCAGGCGAGCGCCGCCTCAAGCCTGTCAAGTATAATATCCGAGCCTGACAAAGCGACGCAGATCTCCGATTGTGAGCGCGATACCCGCCGTCGGGGACCATTAGCATAGCGAGCTTGTGGTGACGCGCCTGTGTGTGTGTGTGTGTGTGTCGCAGACCACAAACAGGGGGTCTACTTGACGTGATAGTAATGTGATTATTGATAGCTCTGGTAATACTCGGTAATTATAAACTAATTTAGGGATACGATACACAGGAGCAATGGGATGGGTTAATTAATAACCTATATGTCACCCAAACTATCAATACTACCTTAACAAGTCGAAGAATTACGCAAAACTAGTTTTTATAAGTACATATTGACCATTGCGTTTATATAGTCAGCATAGCTCGTTAAAACTAGTATTACTATCTTAACTTTGTCACCATCATGTTTTGTATGTTAATAATAATAGTGTTATTAGCATGTAAATGAAGTAACTCACAAAGGCGACACGATCACGGTGAGGTCGTCAGAGCTCGAGTCTGAAAGTACACACCTGAACTACTTTAAGTTATGGATGTAACGTTACGTCTTGTAGACTGGGTTGAATATCAATGTTTTGACTTGGAGTGAGTGTCATTTGACCTGCTATAAGAACGGTCTCAAAGTGCACATTATGGTAAGCCATCCATGCGCTAGTTAACCATAGCAATCCCTACTCTGCCTCGCTAAAAATAAGTGATTACAACCCGTTGAAATCAATACAAATTTTACGAAAAATAAAACGTTTTTACAAATATACCACGGTACGCAAACAGCTGCATAAGCTTGACGGGATTAAGGACGGGCGCTCGCGTAACACTAAAGTTTGTACCGCGGTGCAGCCGAGCGCGGATATCTTTTGAAGAATACTTCGTAGTTTAAGATATTCTTGCAATTATTGGATTATTGTTTCCAACTGGTTTAAGTTTGTGGAGTACTGGCGATGGATTTGTGATGTAATACAGAACTAGTCCAGCTTGACTGCCTTATTACTCCAGCAGTCTTCGGTTCTAGTCTTGGTTTGGGATGTAATAATTATTGGGTATTTCAAATTGGCAGTAGCAGACCAGATTCTGGATTCGTGTCCGGATGATGCCAATAGGTTACGCCCTATAACATGGGAATTAAAACATATACAGTCGATGATGGTGTTCTGTAGGTACATTTCTGCCACCTGTATGCTGTTATGTTATATTCATTTAACTTTATTTTTGTATGTTGGTTTCCATGAGGAAATTGAACCCACATCATAAAGAGTGCAATTGCAAGTGCAAACTATGCAATTGCAATGCCAATTTCGTTGCCTTCGATGACCAACTAATAGTGAGACAAACCCGAGAATTTATCATAGCCTAGAATAACGTTTTGAAAATAATTGTATGTAGTGCGAGCGTGTCCTAGTGAAAATGTAGCTAAGCATCATAATGCATGCGCCCCGGCTCGCGCCCGGCTCGCGCCCGGCTCGCGCCCGGCTCGCGTCCGTCTCGCGTCCGGCTAGCATAAATCATGCCTTACTCCAGTAATAAAAGTGAAAAACTTCGTGACTATCCCAGTTAGATAATATACACCACATAGGTACAAGCCTAAGTGGCCGCTGTCCCCGGCAATTCATTTAAAATTGTCATGAAATTGGTTGTCGTGCTATACGTGCTGCATCATTTTGTGATACCTATTAACTACTATGAAGAGTTAGCTTCGAAAGCTTCTCTTCGAGTTTTATTTATTCTCATTTTCCAGTTCACATTATAAATCAAAAATCCAGTCTATGGTCTCAAAAAAACACAAAATAGAATAACATTTTGGCAAAACCGGGAATCGATTTAGAAACCAAACTCGATCTGTCACCGTGATTGTGACGCGATAAGATCGTTTTGTTTTGCTCCCGTTTGATTATTTTTTTATGCGGGATAGTTGTGCAATTTTAAGTTAATGTGCATTCTATTAAGGATTTATGTTTTTTCTGGACAAAATTGTTGTGTTATAGTGGTAAAATTTCAGTGTTAAAAACAGTTTTTACATTTCAAATAACATATATATTTTTTTTGACATTTATCTTGACATTTGACATTTATTTCTTTATAAACATTATTTCTCTAAAGAAATGGAAAGCGGTTGCGACGATGAGGATGGTATCAGCCGTCATTCCAGTGAAATGACTTTTCGTGATATAATACATAATAATGACGTCTCTGAGTTAGAATGGGACGATAATGACGTTTCAGTGAGAAATTCCATTAAAAGGGCTAGAAAGGATTCCAGTCCTGATGATCTACTACAGGATGATGGTTTTACTACTGTTGATAAGCGTGGTAAAAAAGCTAAATTGATGTCACGACCTTCTGGAACGCCTCAATCTCTGGACAAGGCATATCCCACATATACGTCTGGTCAGGAATATGCAGAGGTGTCGATTATTTCTAAAGAAATCCTACCTAAACAGATTGGATTGGCAAAAATTTTGAATCGTGAGAAATTTCAAGACATTATAAAGGTAGCTTACAAAAGTCCATTTAAAGCCTTGATAAAATTTAAAACCCATGAGGCTGCGGAAAAAATGTTGCTGTGTGAAGCTTTTAAAGAAAAAGGTTGGATTTGTAAAAAAACCAATGAAGTAAATGTTTCCTATGGTTTAGTCAAAGAAGTAGACCTCGATATGGATGATGATATTATTAAAAATATATTAGAATGTGATTTGGAGATTTTGGCTGTAAAACGTTTGAGTAGAAGAGATAAGGAAGGCAAATGGATTAAGAGCGAAAGTATTCGTATATGTTTTAAAGGCCCTAATTTACCTCAGTATGTTTATACTTATGGTATAAGAATGAGGGTATTACCTTTTAATTTTCTTGTCACACAGTGCTCAAATTGTTGGAAATTTGGGCATATCAAAACTTTCTGTCCAATCAAGAAACAGATTTGTCCGAAATGTGGTGGCGAACATGAAAATTGTGAAACGGTACAATACAGATGTATAAATTGTAAAGGAGATCATATGTCTATGATGAAAAGTAAATGTCCTGCATTTTTCCGCGAAAAAGACATAAGAGATGTTATGAGTAAACATAATTGTACATATAAAATAGCACTAGCTAAGATAAAAGAAAGTAAAAATGTTGTAGTGAGTCCAAATTTATTTACTAATGATGAACCTACTAAGACAGATAAAATTACGGAAAGAAGGTATTCCGATGTTCTTAAGCATAGTTTATTATTTACTGAAAGTTCAAATAGTGAAGAAGATAAAGAAGGAAAAATAATGTCTCCCATTTTAAAAGCACGTAAAGTTTCAGTCCCTGCTAAAAAACAATTAAGTAAGCCCAAAAAGGTAAAGAGAAAACATAAGATGGTTGAATCTCCCCATCAGAATGATGTTACATCTGAAATTTTTGAAGAAAATAAAGAGATAAAATCAGGTGGATACAAGTCTAAAGAAAAGTTTAGTTTTAGGAAGTTATTGGAGAAAATGAAAGACGTTTTCAATTCAAATGAAGACATTGGGAGCAAAATTACGATTATTGTAAAATATGTACTTTCAGAGATTAAGATCTACATTATGAGTTTTTTAAATGTTGATGTTTTGATGAAGATCCTGGGATGCAGTAACAATGGCTAGTACTTTTACTACGCAAACTAGAATTACTAACATTTTACAGTGGAATGCAAACAGCATACGTCCTAAAATTGATGAATTTCAGTTATTGTTACTTCAGGAAAAAATACATATAGCAGTTATTAGTGAGACATGGCTATCATCAGATAAGAACTTTAATATTGGCAACTATAATGTAATCAGAAAAGATAGATTGGATTCTTATGGAGGTTTGTGTGTTATTACTCACAAAACAATTAAAGTATTACAGAGAGATTTTGTGCATCCAAATTCGAGTATTGAGACGGTGGTAGTAGAAATTTTTAATGTTCCCGGAATAAAGAATATTGTTTCTATATATTGTCCTCCAGTATCAATTACTAATCAGTCTGACTGGAATAAGATTTTTGACAGGTTTGATAAAGAAACTGTAATTGTTGGTGATTTCAACGCACATCATATTACCTGGTCAAATAAGACTGATAGACGTGGAGAAATGGTATACAACTCTTATTTAGATAAAGATTATATGTGCTTGAATAATGGAGATGCTACAAGAATTAAATTTGTTAATGGAGTTTTACAGCAATCTTCTCCAGATATATCGTTTGTTTCTACAGATCTAGCAACAAAGATTTCTTGGCAAACTATAAGTGAATCGTTAGGCAGCGATCACATTGTAATCAAAATGAAGTATGGTTGCGAATTTTCAAAAAACTTTATGAAGCGACGCAATTTCAAAGAGGCACACTGGAGTGAATTTCGTCAAAAATCGGAGGAGATGTTTGATAATTTAAATATATCATCAAATGTGCAAGAATGTTATAATTTATTTGAATCCAAAATTGATCGGCTGGCAGAAGACACAATTCCGTGGATCAAAATTTGCCAGGATCCTACAGTAAAATTTGTACCTAAACCGTATTGGAATTCAGAGTTATCGATGGCTGTGGCTGAGAGACGACTAGCATTATCAAAATTGAGACGTAATCCTACTCCCAACAATTATAATATTTTTGTGACTAAAACAAATACGGCCCGCAAACTTGTAGTCAAAGCTCGCTCTAAAGGATGGAAGGAATTCTGCACAAGTATTGATTCGGAAACCTCAGCTTCAGAGATGTGGAGAAAAATGAAATGGGTAAAAGGACGATGGAATTTTAACCGTTGTATTGATTCTCAAAAATGTAAAGAGTTGTTACACACTTTAACGCCGGATTTGGTCTGTGAAAAGCCTCCATTATTTACTGAGGAAATGAGTACTATAGAAGGAGAAATAACATTGTCTGAACTAGAAAACTCTTTAAAGCGCAAGGACACTTCACCGGGTGTGGATAATATTTCTTATTCAATGCTGTATAATCTGTCTATTTCTGGTAAAAAGTTTTTGTTACATTTATATAATTTAATTTTGTATACAGGTATTATACCAAGCCAGTGGAGGAATATAAGGGTAGTTCCGATTCCTAAACCTGGTAGGGATCCCAATAGCTCATCGTCACTGCGTCCTATATCTTTAATGTCTTGTCCGTGCAAGATTTTTCATGGTATTCTTCTAAAACGTCTTGAGTGGTTTGTTGAGAAATCGAAGCTTTTGTCTCCATCTACAATCGGTTTTCGTAGATCACACTCATGCTTGGACAATCTTACACGACTAATTTCATCCATTCAAATAGGGTTCTCTAAAAATATGGCCACTATTGCATGTTTTGTTGACATAAATAATGCATATAATAATGTAAACATCAATCAATTGATTTATTCGTTAAAAAGAATTGGGGTTGGGGGAAAAGTTTGCAAATATATCTTCAGTTATTTAAGTCGAAGGTATCTGCAGATTGACAATGGGATGAATGATATTACAGTAAGACAAGCCAGTGTGGGTTTAGCTCAAGGTGACCCGTTATCCCCTCTTCTTTTCAATATTGCTACTATGAATATTTGTAAATTAATTACTAGTTGTAAAGTTTCACAATATGCGGATGATTTTGTTCTTTATGTGTCTTCAAATAAACATAATTTAAATTCAGCTATTGATAATTTGAATACTGCATTAGAAATACTTGTGGAAAATTTAAGTGAAATGGGACTTTTTCTATCCGAATCAAAAACAAATGTATGTCTGTTTAATAGATCTAGATGCTTTTCAAATATCAGTCTTTATATAAATAAAAATAAGCTTAGGGTTGTTGATAAAATAAAATATCTTGGATTGTGGCTTGATTCATCTCTAAGATGGGGTGCTCATATAAACGAAACATGTGAGAAGGCTTACAAATATTTAAATATTCTAAAAACTTTAGCAGGAAGATCTTGGGGAGTTCATCCTAAACATTTAAGAAGACTGTATATTTCACTTGTTAGAAGTCGAATTGATTATGCTAGTTTTTTATATGGCAATAGTGCTAAGTCTCACCTAAATAAACTAGATGTTTTGCAGAACCGAGCACTTCGAATTTGTGGTGGTTTTATTCGTACAACACCAATTTGTGTTATGGAAAGCGAACTTTGCGTACCACCATTATATGTAAGACGACACTGGTTGGCTTGTAGGTATTGGTTAAGGATAAACTCTTTTTGTCACAATGTAACTGTAGGTTTATTGGAAGAATTGGCCACTTTGTGTTTTAATACCTATTGGCAAAAGAAGAGAAAACCGATTTTGATTGATATTTACATTAAGTTTAAAGACGATATGGTTCATCAATCTCCTATATTGGATATGTACAATATTGGTACCTGGATATCAAATATTAACGTTAGAGATTGTGTAAATTTCAATGTTGATCAACTAAATGTACCAAAACGTAAAACAAGTGCGACTAATTTGAGATTGTTAATTTCGGAGATGTTGGCTAATAAATACAATAATTATTATTATGTATTTACTGATGGATCAAAAGATACTCATGGTGTTGGAGCAGCATTTTTTGATTCTCAGACAAATACTGGTGTTAAATTTAAGTTGTGTAATGACGCTTGTATTATGAGAGCTGAGTTGACGGCTGTTGTTGAGGCTTTATCTTACATTCAGACACTGACGTACAAAAATGTGGTGATATTGTCAGACTCTAAAAGTGCTCTTCAACACTTAACTCGCTGTGTATCGGGATTGCGAGGTATGCCGATAGCTTATGAAGCACTCAAGATTATACACAATTTGCAAAAGAAATTAGTGAATATTAAGCTTCAGTGGATTACTTCCCATGTAGGGATTTCTGGCAATGATATCGCTGACAAGCTTGCTGCAGAAGCCATTACGGATGGCATAAATATTCATAGTAATCCTTATTTTACGGAGCTAATTCCTAGGGCGAAAATGTTTTGTTATAGTATGTGGGAGCATCATTATAACACTATAACTGCGGAAAAGGGTTTGTGGTATAGAACTATACAACAGGAGCTACCTCGGATTCCCTGGTTTGATATAACTTATCTCCCAAGAGAACTTTTAGTGTTAGCGTTTAGAGTAAGATCTGGGCATGTACCTTCTAATAATTTTCTTCATTTAATGGGTGTCAAACCATCTCCTTTTTGTAATGTTTGTGTAAATAAGTTAGACGATTTGTACCATATTTTAGTAGAATGTTCTGTTTTTGATGATTTTAGGCCTTTGCTATATGAAGCAATCGGCAGCAATTTGTTTAATGGTAGGATTAATTTATTACTTAGGGAACCTTTTTCGGAACAAAGTATCAAAATTTATAAATTTGTTAGGGACATATTTTTAAGACGAGAGGAGTTAATTTAATTTTGTTTTTTTTTTCTGTTTGTGTTGAGTTTTTCTTGTTTATATTTTCATTTATTTTGTAAATACATTTGTTATACCTTACGAGGCTGGCTTGGCGCAATAGCGTAAAAAGCCTCAACCAATAAATGATTAAAAAAAAAAAAAAAACCAAACTTAGCTGCCTTTGTTCCGATCACGATACAACGAAACGCTTAAGAATATATTTTTACTATTCAATGAGAATGTTCTTCGAATATTTTTTGTTAGGATATATCTGCTTGAGTCGCGATAAGTCGTCGTAATGCGATGCAACACAAAAGATAATTCCATTTGAGAAGATAATCGCGTCCAGCTGTTGCGGAGTGTCCTCGTATCAACAAATGTTCACGATTCTTCACGGCGCGGCTCCCAGCTGCGGGTACACACAGATGTGTCTTGTGTCCGAGTTTTAAAATATCGTTCGGTTCGACAGTAAGAGTTATACCGGATTTTGGTATTAATTTTATGTAATACTAACTTCTGCTTTCATGGTAAAACGGCTGAAGCGATTAGAATAAAATTTAGTATGAAGATATGGAAACCCTGGAGGCGATTAAAGTCTACTTTTTTCGGGTGCGTTAGTTTCCTCGGACGCGCGTGTAACCGTTTTACCGTAAAAGCGTAAAAAACTCACTCTCGCGTTTATAATATTTAGTTAGGATTTTTATTATACAGAACTTATCTAAAAGATTATGTTAGAACAGTAAAGCTCACAGAATACTCAGTCCCTGCTGACTTCACATCCACCTCAAGCCGACGGCGAGACCCCCGGGTCGGGTATCCGACATCTGACGTCATAATCCGATTGAACATGTCCCGAGGCAGATCATGTTCATGCTCACTGTATAATATACGTATTGTGTATTTCAAACTCATTGTTTAACACTTTTAAATAGTCAAAGTTTGATGGTAATCATGATAAATTTTCAATTAGTACTAGTGCTATATTGGTTTAATTTATTTATTTATGAACTATACTAAAATCATTCATTCATTACAATTGGTGGATTTTAAGACGACGACTACCGCCAATGACCTTGAGCAAATGGGCGGAGCTTGAGCTTCCCCCCCGCGACCCCGCAATGCACACCGCACGCTTGTCATTTTATATTTTGAAGAACTTTGACGGGTGACCATAATATTATGTAGAGATTCTAAGGACAGTCGCATATTGTATTTTGATATGCATGTCTAAGATATAAAAATAGAAATACAAATAACATCTGTCTGAGTAATACTTTGAAACACTAATTTTAAATTTCCAGCCCCCACTGCATACTTCGTTTGCCAGAAAAGCAAAAATATTTTCAATTTCTTTAATCTGCAAAACATATTTATCGATCTGAATTGTTACAAGTTTCAAGAAAAAAATCTGACAACTAGCATTCTTGAATTAATCCGCTGTGAAAGATGGACAGACAGACAGACAAAATCGCACCATAGGAGTTAATTTTTAGGCCATATTGGTGTCCATTTTGAGCTCTTCTAACAGAAATGCACGCAAGTTTTTTTCATATTTGCATTTTACGACATCTGCTGCTTCTCAAATAACTTCAGCTCATCTTCACTTGTATAGGAAAATCATATTAGTTTTGTAAGGAGAACCTGGAAGCCAGTTAATTAATCCGACGTTTCTGATCCATCTGTAAAGTGTCCGACCAAACCTTTGGCATCAGCTTTGGCCAAACCATTAGCTTAAAATTGGCCTAAGTTTTGACACCAGCAGAACCGAAATTGAATAATCTATTACGTTTAAAGACCTAAAAGTGAGTGAGACTGTATTACAAATGATGTTAATATTTTAAATAAGCTGCAGGTAGTTTTATTTATATTATTAAGTTGATACACCGAACATATTAGTAAAAAGTCATTGTGGCTTCTTTGCTAAGGCACCTGCATCTCATTTATGACTACGCAGATTCGAACTTCGAAACCTAGAAATTACGAATCTGACTATTCCAAAGTTTTACATGCACTTTTTTTAGTATAACTTAGACACCATTGGTTTTTATAATTATTTTATCAGAAAAACTTACCGCAAAAATTGACAGATTTTTTTATAAAAAGATTATTAAATTGACATGCAGTAGCTCAATTTTCATTTAGTTTTCTTATTACAATTCATCGGAATTCAAACATAACCTTGGAATTGGAAAATGGTCGAAATACCATATTAAGAAAAGCATTTAAGAGAAAAATGTACGGAAGTCTAATTATTTCAGAACGTTTGTTTTACAAACTACGGAGAGTTTTTTTTTAATTTAATTCGTATACCAAAAGATGTCGAAGAAAACATAAAAAATATTAAAATATGCATCAAGCCTTTATATCAAGCCCTTTCATAATTATGATGACGTAGAAACTACACTTTGTAATTTTAAATTCCATTTTTCCTCGAAAGTAGTATTTTTCTACTTTATCCATTTGCGATATATTTCAACAATTATTCCAAATCGATAAGGTTAGTTATTCCTGAAGTAATTATCAGCTCTGACAGACAGACAGAGAAAGTCGCATCCCATAAGGGTTACTTTTTACTATTTTGGTTCGGAACCTTAAATATACTATTTGAATATATCTTTTTTTTTTCATTTTCAGTTCTTCTGTCTTTGACTTCTGGACCAAAAATTAAAGAAGATCAAGTCCTTTTTATTTATCAGGGCTTTAGCCAAAGAATTAAGCGATTGCCTATTAATCGGCTTAGGCCTAGCCAAAAATCGACGTTCTGTCGGATACTATTTAGTGTTGAAAATAAAACATAAGAGTGGCATAGTGAAGTAGGACCTTCATTTCTAAAACACTATGCTTCGTCTTATCTTTTAGATTGTGTGTATATAATATTATCCCACATTAGATACCTTGACTAATAGATTAATATGTATATCATATGTGACTGCTTACTTGGCGTTTTTACTAAACTTCGAAAATGGTTGCTATGTAAAGCATCACTACCCAATGTTACCAGTAAAAAACCGGCCAAGTGCGTGTCGGGCCACACGCAGTAGGATCCCGTAGTAGGTCTTAGTTAGTCAACTATAACTATGTAACCGGTGAAGCCTACTTTGCCGTGATAGTTTTCGAAAGTTAGTTTTTTTTTATTTTTGAAAGACCTATCTAACGATACCCTACATGAAGGGTTACGCAACAAAAAAAATATTCATCCTCATTTCACGTGTTCGGGAGCTCCACTAAATTATTTTATTTTTTTTATTAATTTTTACCACTTTTTCGGCGTGATCAATACACATATCTATACTAAATTTCAGCTTTCTAGTACCAAGAGCCTCTGAGCTATGCCGCGAACAGAGAGACAGACGGACATTGCGAAACTATAAGGGTTCCTTGTCGGACTACGGAACCCTAAAAATAAAACTAATGTAACCAATCCAAAATAGAAAAATGGTCTAGCTAAAATAGTCGGACAATACAATACATTTTACAATTTTACATTTTACAATACTCTTTGAATAGCGTAAGCTTATTTTTTTATCATATTCTGAATTTTTTTTCAAATTCGTCTCGTAGCAAAGAAACTCGAACCCAAATTCACGTGTTTAGAAAAATATTTTCATTGGTAATAATTTAGAATAGCGCCACCTTGTTACCCATGGATAAACCGTTTTATTTACAAACCATTAAGTTTTGTTCTAAGATATCATCCCATGCCCTGACTTATAGCTACTATTTCTATAAATTCCAAACTATTAGGAAATATTGTAACATAACATGAAAGAATTTTAATTTTGACGATTATCTCCGACCTACGTGTAAAATTTAAATGAGGTATGCAATATTCTCGTTTTGAATACGCAGTACATTTAATTATTTAGTAAGTCAATAACAAAATATATTTGTCCTGCCAAATTTAGATACACACATTTTAGATTATGACAGATTATGGATGATTTGGTTTGAAAACACGTTATTCACATCAAAAAAATATTTTATCCGCATGTAGTGCCTTTTCAATGTAATAATTATAATTCACCAGTCATCTTATCACAAATATAATAATTTATTTACATCGTAATGTGGTCGCTCTGAGTGACAGCGTCTACCCGTGACAGTGGTCACAGACGTACTGCCCCCGTCGCCCGGTGGAGCCCCTCCGTAATTTCAACTCAACGTTTTGACAAAAGCACAAAAATTGACGTAAATGTACGATTTAAAAAAAATATACGTATACAAAAATACAGATAATTAACTTTTCTATAAAATGGTACAGGTTTCATTAAAATCCGCTTGATAAATTCTATGTAAAACTCAGTTTTTCTTCTGCGTTAGACCTAACTTCATGATTTTTTTATACAATGTTAAAAATACATAATTAAAAAAAACCTTATACAAAATTATCAAGCATATGCTCTAGTTTAGTATATATACTTTTCAAATCATGAAAGCAAGTCGTTAAAGCGTAATCATTAGCTTTAAAAGGGGCAAAGTCGTATATCGCCGCCTTAAGTATCATACTTACAAAATCTAATGATTTATGAAGCTTAAACCTTTTTACAGTCGTTTAAAAATCATGAGCAAACGTTTATACCTAGTACTAGGTGCTACGTTGCCGCTACGACGTAGCAGCGTAGCGCTACGAGGACAAAGTCGTAGACTAGCCCATAAAATCTTATCTTTAGGATTTACGATTTCTTTCAATTCCGTTCGCGACAATCAGTCACAAACTCTGATCGTATCGCTGACAGATGTTCCTACACCCCTATAATTCTTCAGTCCTTAGTCGTTCTATATTTTTTCTAACATTTAACTACGTAGGCCTCCTAAATTTTAGTCGCCCCAAGTTTTTCGTCCAATAAAGGTTATTTATTTCTGGCATCGACTCGTGGGCTTTCGATAAATAGCTTCGGAGGAAAAATAGCTGAAGTCGTCAACGCCAGGGATTGTCAACATTTGTCACCGTCCCTCCCTTCGGCCGGTATTAGGGTTGTCCCAAAGTGGCATCTTGTGAGTTAAGAATGCATGAAAGTGGTTGAAAACGTCTGCCGAAGTTATTGGTAGCATTTGTCAATGTCGTGTAGGACAACGTAATTGTTTAACAACAAACTGGACCATTTTACTATTGGCTTGCTTCTATTGAATCTGTTCGACGGAGTACCTTATTAAAGGTAATTAATTTATTTTATTATTTCAACTTTATTGTAAAAACCCTTAATATTAAATGGTAGCGTATTTTAATTCAAGGTTGCGGAAACCTATTGACGCCATATAATCCGAGGATAATCCCTGGCTTCGAAAAATTAATTGGATTTGACGACGATAATACGATCGATTCTTTAGAGGAACGTCGCGAAGACTTTATGTGTTTAAGCCTTTAATAAATGTATCACTCTATTCAGCTGCTGAGTCTCACACTAAACAAAAGATACAGCTTTCTGTTTTAATAAATTATATTTATATTTTAATCACAGTAAAATAAAGTAAAACTTCATATTTATCGCCCTCCCACAGAAAGTTAATCGCCTCGTATAGATAAGGTACAAGCATTAATCATAATCTTGCTCAGTACGTGTTTCTATTTCAGACTTTTATTCACGATGAGCTCTGTCGTGCCCCAGGTAAACTGAGACTCGTATCAGTACTAAGTTTCAAAGTTATATCGTTCTTGAGTAACATTACTGCAAAAGATTTTTGGGTGTGTGAATTAATTTCCTCAGGGTGCGGGTATAGCCGCGTGACACAACTAGTCCCAAATAAGCTAACAAGCGGTGGATAGAGTGTCGATTGCGGTCGGCTGTGACCCTACACTGTGACGTCACCAAGAGCCACTCCACACGAACTCGATAGGGTTGTTGACATGAACCTCTACAGTTACTGTCAATAGTGTCCGCTGGTCAGCGGCGACAGAAATGAGGGAATTTTACCCAATATTTGCTGATATTTGGAACTTTCAGCGATACCCTGAAACTTATCCGCTGCTTTGTAAGACCCTTAAAATAAATTATAATCTTCCTTTGGGTCGCGAAAATTTAATTAAATGGGTTTAATACTTATTATCATTTCCTCTATAATTCCACAAAGGGTCAACCAGATATCCCTTTATTTAGCTTAGGGGGGAACTTGACCTTGAATCTTGTTTTTTATGTTACTTTGTAAAGAAAGGCAAGGGATGTGGGATAATCAGCATTTTGCTTGGTGGCAAGTGAGATAAGAGGTAAAATGAAAAAAATACCAAGTATATCACCATCATACCGATGGCCCCAACGAATAAACGTGCAAGAGCTCTTACCCAAATTTTTTTTTTTCGTTTTATTCGTTTTTATGGCCTATCATATACCTATATAATTTTTTTTAAATATTTTAGACTTAGAATAAGGCTTTTATAGCACAATATTCGTTTATTGTAGGGAAAAAAAAATCTTCAAATCACATGAAAAACAAAACATGCGACTATTGCATATTATTTGTTTCTTTGAGTACACCAGAATAAACGTGTTAAATCAATCTGCCGCTCGTGCCTATCCTCTCCTTTCGGCAATAACTCTTACACGATTATTCGTGTAAAAATGGAAGCAACTTTTATTAGTAATGCATCATTGCAGACTGAATATAATAATTACAGTTATTCCATTATCTTTTACTAATTTCTCTCCTGTTTTCTACTTTTGTAAAGGTTCAAGCACTAATATTCTTCGCTCATGAATTACAAGTTATTGTTAGTAACCGCTTAATAAACGAATATTTTTCCGATCGTGTCTATTGCAATAGCGCGTAAGTATAGACAAGGGGTGAAGCGGGGGCGGGGAATGTGAGATGCGCGTGACATCGCTAGATCCCGGAAGGTCAGTCCAGAAGTGAATTTACTGGAGGCATTACGTAATTTCGTTTGTTTACTGGGCACACGCATCGTTGTTAATATTCATATTAAATCGTTAATGAGTGATAAGTATAATTATGAATAGACACAAAAGTGCTTCGAGTCGTTGCAGAAAGATATTAGAATTAACGAACTGTAGAAAATACGAAGGTACGTAAAATACGTACAAACTGATTAACCTCTTATTTAAGTAAGGACCACACTTTAATGAATGGACATTTGATTTTTATTAGGGTTGCGTAATCCGACAAGGAACCCTTATAGTTTCGCCATGTCCGTCTGTCTGTCTGTCTGTCCGCGGCATAGCTCTAAGGTTTTTGTTACTAGGAAGCTGAAATTTAGTATGGATATGTATATTGATCACGCCGAGAAAGTGGTGAAATAAAATTTTGAAAAATATTTTTTTTAGGGTAGCTCCCAAACACGTAAAGTGGGGATGATTTTTTTTTTCTCGCGTACCCCTCCCTGTGGGGTATCGATAGATAGGTCTTCTAAAAATATTATGGGTGTGTCAAGACCATTTTTCGGTTAAGCGAGCCATTTGCGAAATATCTAGATTTTAAGTGAAAATTTTTGTTCAATACGAGTTACCCCCCCTCTAACTTTTGAATGGCTGTGAATGAATGTACCTAGAAATGTGAAAAAAATCACAGACATAGCACATGTAATGAACTTAGAAGGAAAACTATCACGGCTTAGTAGGCTTAACCGTTAACAGAGTTATAGTCGACTAACTAAGACCTACTACGGAATCCTACTGCGCGTGGCCCGACACGCACTTGGCCGGTTTTTATTCCTTTCCTTGACACTTTAACAGGTGGTACATGTTATACCGACTCGACAAACATTTTTAGTTCATTGTAATAAGAACGAAAATCACCTGACAGAGGCACCGCGCGGTGGTTGCCTATTATTTAATTAATTAGATACAAATTACCTACCTATTAACTAACTATTATCTTTAGAAGGATTATTGTTTTTACGGGCTCAGTTGATGTTGTATCGAGTATACATTTTTAAAGTTATTCTCTGTAATATGATAAAATGGGGTCGTAGGTACCATGTGACACAATTTTTTTTTCAGACAATATTAATGAAGATGACAGTAGTATTGTATGTGAAGAACAAAATGGAATTGAAATTGAAAAGCAGGCTGATTCTTCTTCATCAGGTAAGAATTAAATATTTTGAAAAGAAAATAAATAAAATTAAAAACAAATACCAGTGGAATAAGATCGTGGTATTGGTTTGGAATAGATCGATTTTTTAAAATAATTACCTGGGTATTATTTACTTGCAATTTAGACGAAATTAGGAGAAGAGGCTTTTATAAATATATTATTTTTTTTAAAAGGTGTTGTGTTAATTCATACTCTTTGTAGATGTAAGTGAAAAGTTATAGTAATGTAGTCATTTCAATAATTAATAATTTGTTTCAGAAACTTTCACATATCTTTCGCGAAGTTCTTTCCCTATTGATGGCATATCAAACCTTAATGAAGTCAACTCAGAATCTGATGATTTTATTTCGCCGGCTCCGTTGATAGCAGCAAGTGTATCGCCACGCGATATTAATACATCACCACCAAATGGACCAACAAGTGATATTTTGGATATTTCTCATAATGTTATTGAACCATTACTACCTGAGATGGAATGCTCTGCGCAATTGCAAACTACGAATGATAATGATGATTTACAGACTACTGATAGTTTGATGATAATGACTCCATCAACCCTACAAAAAATAGATTTTATAGCCACGCCGACTGTTTTATACATTAATAAGGATTACGATCTAAGAAGTATTTCCGATTTAGATGGTGTTTTACATAGTATTGAAACACAAAATATATCACAGGATGTTGTAACTACAGGATCGGAGGAAAGACCCGAAACTCCCATTGAACAGCTTACGAAAAAGAGAAAAATAGATCCTAATTTATGGAAAGATAAGAAAAACAAAATTCTTAAAAATTCTGGTAAAAGTTATGAAAGTGCTAGAACTAATAAACAAAACGCAAAAAATCTATTGGACCTCCATGCAACTGCAAATTGAAATGTTACGAAAAGATACATCAAAATATGAGGAGTAAAATTTTTCAGGGTTTTTGGGCTATCGGGGACCATGAGAGACAGTGGGATTTTATTAACCGACATGTTAAGAAAGATCACGTCAAAAAGATTACAGTTGAACGTAAAAATAATCGTACTCAAACATTAACATATCAACTACTCGATGATACTAATTCCATGATTAAAGTTTGTAAAATTATGTTTTTAAATACATTATCCATTACACAGCAAGTAGTATACACAGCTATTGATAAATTGGGAGATGACAACTATTTAAAAGACTGCAGAGGAACTCATAAGAACAGGCCAAGAAGAATGTCAGAAGAGACTGAGAAAAGTATAATCGACCATATAAATTTATTTGAAAGAGTTGAATCACACTATACTCGTAAAGATAGCCAAAAGCAATATCTGTGTGAAACTTTAAATATCTCTAAAATGCACCGACTATATTTGGAATGGATAGATACAAACAACCAGTACAATCAAACATGCAAAGCAACTAAACGCCAATATGAAATAATCTTTAATACAAAGTTTAACCTATCCTTCCACAAACCTAAAAAAGATTTATGTGAGATATGTTCAATTTACCAAACTTCTGATGATGTTAGGAAAGAACAATTAAAAGCTGATTATGAAAAGCACTTGAAAGAAAAACAATTAGTGAGGCAATTAAAGGAACAAGAAAAAGAAACTTTTAGTTCAGATGACAGTGTTGTAGCATGTTTTGATCTGGAAAAAGTGTTGAATATCCCTCAAAGTGAAGTTGGCATATTTCATTATAAACGGAAGTATCCTGTATACAATTTCACGATCTATAATATCATAGAGAAGAAAGGTTACTGCTACGTCTGGCACTGTCAGATTGCGAAAAGGGGTGCGATAGAAATAGCAAGTTGTCTTTGGTCATTTATCCAGGTACTCGTCGATTTAGGAATAAAAAATATATCCTTTTATTCTGATTCATGTGCAGGGCAAAATCGTAATCGTTTCGTATTCGCCATGTTTTCTTTAGCGGCGAAGAAATTTAACATAAAAATAACTCATAGGTTTTTGGAGAAAGGTCATAGCCAATCGGAGGGTGATTCTATGCACGCTGCTATTGAGCGTTCCAAGAAAAAGCATACTATTTACACACCTGACCAAATGTATTCCTTGATAGAGAATGCCAAAGTTACCGGACACAAGTACCAGGTAAAACAAATGACGCAAGCTGATTTCATAGATTTTAAAGAGTTAATAAAGGGGAAGAATTGGTTGAAAGATACAAATAGCGATAAAATTTACTGGAGCAAAATAAAAGAAGTAGTTTTTTCTTATAATCATCCTGATACAATATACTTTAGATACAGTTTTGAAGACGAATTACAAGAGATGCAAACTATCACGAGGACTAATTCAAGAAGGCGACGAGGAGAACCTATAGAAGATGCTGAAAACCTAAAACTTGCATACACTGGAATGCTACCTATACCACTCCCTTTATTTAAGGATTTAATAAGTCTGTGCGACTCAGGAGCCATACCAAACCATTACCAGTGTTTTTACAGAAATTTGGTGCCAATAGAATCCACCTCGGTTACCAACGATAGTGACGAGGAGAATTAATACCTACTTATTTCTTGTTTTCTGTTTGATTTTTCTTGTTTTTTTTTTTAAGTAATATATCTACCTGATAGGTACTTAATTTGTTCTTAATTGAATAAATAAAAAATAATTATTCTTATTTACATTCTTTTTTATTTAACCTTTATCAAATATTATTAGTTAATTTACATTATTATACCATGCACTAATAATGATGTATTACATAAATAATGAATTGATCTTGATTACGCTAATATACGGGCCTCTATCTTTACAAACATGAAAAAGCAACAAAATATACAAGAATAAGCCTGTAGACGGCCAGAGCACGGCTCAGAAAAAATAATAATGACGTAGAATAACCGTGCAACAATTCACTATACTTGTTTATGCTTCATCTATGACACGAATAAACGTGCAATGATACAACACTGTTAAAAAGTCACATATTATTCACTAGAATAATAAAATAACATGTTTTTTCTTGAATATTGAGAAAACTGATAATATTTTTTTTATTAAAAATATATGAGCTGAAAGATATTTTTTTTACCTTTAATTTGATTATGCATTATATACATCTATTTATTATGTAATTAAAGTTATGTGATTCCAAACGTTTTTATTTTTTCCTGAAAAGTTGTTGTTTTTCGATTGCACGTTTATTCGTTGGGGCCATACAATAACTTAGAATATTTTACAAAATTCGGAAATGTCTAAAAGCTGTCATGTTTACAATAAAGAAGGTTGGTTAATAAGATATGTTGCGTTAGTTGTATCTCGTCACACTGACTAAATTATAAGTGGACTTGATTAGGGTAGACACTAAGGAAAGGTCTACACAGTCGTGGGATATAGAGGAGGCGGGAAGCATTCTTCCAAAAAATAAACCCTCTTGATTTTAGTTTAAGTACTCTTGTTTCTTATGTAATGCCAGCTGTGTTGCAAGACTATGTAATATAATGCAAGTCTGTTGCCCTCGGGCAGGCACCAACCCAGACAGCGGATGATGAAAAACCTAATAACATTGTCTCACCTTCAATCGCAGCAGTAACGCTTGCGATAACGAGGCTATCCGCACCATTCACCGCTCTCCGCTCAGTTCAGTTAACATAAGCACGGCCTTAGGCACCAGTTGTGGATAAATAACGAAAGTTGGTCTTATTCCATTTGTGTAACAGATCTGATGAGGGAGAATAGAGGCTGCATCAGCTGTGCCGCGGTAATAACGTGCCGGACTGACACACTGAGGGTGGCGGCTTTATTTACGAGATAGTTATTTAGAAGTTGTATGCACACGTTACGGAAGGTCTACGTCCAATATTTGGCCAATATAAAAATATAAGCCAAGGTTTTTGATGAGTACTAGAACCTAGTTTAAGAAGTTATACCTAGGTAGTATAACTAGCTTGGTAGTATAATTTAAGAAGTTATACTGCCTAGGTATAACTTCTTAAACTAGGTACTAGTACTCATCATCAAAAAAATAAAAAGTTTTAAAATGGTACATGTTTTATAATCGTCCAGGGCAGAATTTTTGACTATGTTTTCTGAGAACTGCATGATACAGATTTTGCAGCGCATTGAAATATTTTAAGTTAATCTTATATTTCGAAGGAAAAAGAAACTATAATCGTGCACAACGTTGAAGACTTAATATTCCTGCTTCGCAAAGTGTTCATCGATTTTATCATAAATGTACTCGTGGCGATCTGAGCGAGCTCGTTAAAGTCAAGCTACTCGTAGCTGACGCTCAAGTGACGATTCTTCTCATCAATATTCTGTAATTTACATTCACTGCCTCGTTGTTCAGTGGTCGGCAGTGCAACTTCCGAGTGTGCCGTCGTAGGTTCCATCGTTAGATTTTTCTATAAAAAAGTACTCAAAAATAATATTTTTTATCCAGGTAACGAAATTAATAAAATTATTAGCATATTATCAAGGTAGGTACACCATACACGCTCATACGAATAGATAAGGCATTTTTGAAATGGCCTTGCGCAGTTATTATTGTTAAATATTATATTTGCCATTATATAAACAGATCTTCAAATTTATACATAACTCAATTATATCTTCGCTACGAGATTTATTTCTCGAACGCTATTACCTCGGCAACAATGCTATAAAAGTCAAAAACTCGTGAAGATTTTTATCTCGTCGAGAGAAGTCGTAAGTAGAAACACTTGTCACTCGCTCGCGACACGCCGACTGCGTAAGATGCGCACAACGAGGGGCTTAGGGCGCCATTGTTGTCGCCACAACACTTCTTTACGACGACACCTTCGATTGGACTTGTTTGAAGTCATCAAATTTTATTTATTTAGCTGTATGATTGTATTTACTGAACATTTCATTTCGTTTGACAACTTAAAATAGTCTACCAGTATCTAATTTGGGTGGAGGAAACCGTAACCAAATAAACTCAGACTTATAATCATATAGATACTGAAAAAAAAAATGTTACGGCCTCCTTTCTCAAATATTTCCACCTTAAAAAAGCATTTAAACCTTCACTTATCGAACCAAAAGAAAACAAAAAAAAAAACGCCAACAAAGAACATGCTCCAAAGTTTAATTCTGAAGTAGCTTATCTAACTGTTGAACAAGATGTAAGCGATATCTTATTGCTAGGGAGCTCCGATTCACCAACAAAATGCCAATGTATCGGATTTCTTTTGTACACATAAATGGAGATTTAAGGCTCGTATTTCTGTATAAGTAGCTGGCGAGGAGCCAGGCCGCGATCGGTCGGCTGTTAAACTATGAAACGCTCGATTAGGTGTGAGTGTGGCGGGTGTAGCGGAGATAAGCGGTGTAGCCATCGTTTTGTGTTGCCAAGTATACGCATCGGTGAAAACGCTTTTTATAATTAATCATTTCTAGATTCTAGTAAACCTTTCACATAAAAAGGATCATTATTACCGCGTGCCATAGACATATATATGTTTTATAAGCAACACGTGCGATATGCCGCGGCTAGAAACTGGTATCTAACTACTAGACTAATGTTTGGCATCGAAAACATGAAGAATACATATTTACTAGGTATACCCCTATTAGGCAAAGGTCTCTTCTCATACAAAGAAGGCATTGATCACCGTTCCTACTCAAGGCGGATTAGCGATTTCAGAAGACATCAATGAATTAAAATGTGTTTTCTATGTGCCTTTATTTTAAACGACCAAAGTTAATTTTCTACAACATAGATTAACGCGCTACTTATGGGACGTAATTATTAATTAATTAATTAGCAAATGATAAATAAAAAAATCATAAACAGGTAGCCATCAACAAGCACCATAAACTGCGCAGAATTATTTAAACGCATGCCAAAATCAAATGCAAAAAATAATTCATAATATTATTATTTTCAATTTAAAGTCCAGTACCCTGTAAAACTTACAAGCAGACCCACTCATTCCCTTCACATAGCTACGTATCCAGCACAATCTAGCCTACACGTGTTAGTGGTACGTACGTACGGCTAAGATTACAAGCTGGCTAGCTCTCAATTTGCGCAGGAAATGGCCATCTGCTGAGAAATAGCCCTCACTTGGTAATTTGTTACCAGATGTGGCCCAAGTTATAAACTGAAGACATATAAAGGATGCAATACTAGATATAATTCTCACAAACAATCTCATTCCTGACGAGGCAGCAGATTTTTGCTTCAAAAGTTAAGTATTCTGCAAATTAGGTCATTTTACGCATTTGTTTTCTTTGGCCAATTACTCTTCGTGGCACTAAAATACTTAGAAAAGAAATACAAATAGTTGTTTTCATTAATATCACAATATAAATTTGCGGCAAAGGTTACATGGAAGGAAACTCGGCTTTTATAAAAACGAACTACCAATACGAGTTCCTGTAATGTGTTACATCCAAAAGTCTGTGACTTGCACCACGCCCTTCCAAACCGTTGGAGCATTAATAATATATAAAGTATCAAGTTATTGAAAGCCTCCCTCTAGCTGTTATTCATTTATAATATGAATAAATAGTTATTAGAAGATTCGTAATATCACCACATTGGTAGACCGAAAAACTTTTTACTCATAAAATAGTTTGTTCGAAAATAATTCCGGAAATGTTATACAAAAAGACTTCTAATACAAGGGGCGTATTCTTTATTCAATTAGATTAAAATACAAGGTTGCGGGTCAAGGTTGCGGGACTCCGCACGAAGCCTAAATTTTCCGATTGTTAATTTTGTTGATCGTGATATTCTTAGTAGTTCCAACAACGGCCGCGTTATCGCTAATCTAATAATGACGATGGTATTACAAGGCTTACTTTTAACCGATCTAAAAATTTGATGTAACGAGAAACCCAAGTATTTCATTGAGCGTTGAAAATCGTCCTACCTATCCTGTGTGGGAATTACTTCGCGCACTTGGTTAAAAAGTATTCTGTGTGTTAATCCAGGATATAAACTATCCGTGTATCGAATTTCAGCCAAATCCGTTGAGTCGTTTTAGCGTGAAAGAGTAACAAACATCCATCTATCCGTCCTCATAAACTTTCGCATTTATAATATTATATTAGTTAGGAATAAGAATTAATGGCGCCTGTTGTATTGTCGAAATGAAAGCCATGCTGTATGCGTGTACATTAGACTACACAAACATTTAGTTCTCCACAGTTATTATTCGCTCGCATATTTGACTAGCATCGTGTTTGCCCGAAGCCCTACTTTGAACATAACATAAGAAATTGTTGTTAATGTTTTCATAAATAAAAGTTGAGTTTGAGCTTTGAGCTCCACACGTAATGCTTCTTGGATTTTTTTTTATGTTTTTGCTGATAATTGGCAGAATTGTATAGCATTTGTTATCTATACGAATAATGTACGATAGCACATACGTATCTAAAAATAAGTAAAAAGAGCTCCACCGTAGGTATCAACTAGGTGAACGAAAATCAATCAGCCGTTACTATAGAAATTCGTTGGCGCCTAAAAATATTGGTAGCGTTCGCAAAAAATATAATGTTCTGTCGTCGACTGAGGGTGAATAAAAACTTAATTGATTTTGCTTCGGTTCGGCGTTTACAACTGAATTTGAGAATCTTTGTCGGGCCCCGTTCATAATTTTTTTGCAACTTTTGCGTAGCTGTTTTTGCTTGAGGCGATATCCAGTGAAGTATTTTTTTTCAGGCTGTATTTTTTCTTTGATACCCTAAAACTAACTGAAAAAAAATCAATTCTTATTTTAGTTATCAAGTTTATTTACCAGTTATGTACGCACATACTAATTGTAAAGGAAAGAAAACAACACACATAAGTACTTAAGGCTATGCTTAATATTTTACAAGAAATCTCTTATTCCAAAGCTATCGTTCCCTTCTTTAATCAGACCACAAGCTAGGACAGTTCAACAAACAAACAGTAACACAGTTGTACGCGATTTATTTGCCGTGGCGACCGCAACGTCTGTGTGTGCGCTGCCTTAGCGCGTGCGTTTACTTAGGCGCTGTTGGTTTAGGCTGTTGTCACACTGTCACAGTTTGCCACGCGGACGATATTCTACGCGACTTACTACACATTGATACAGCTAGAACTTTCTATTTCAAGGACAATGTGCTTGATAACTTGGTCATAATCATAACACTACGCCCACCTTTGTCAGATATATTCAATTCCCAGGCAACAGGAGCCATTTCATAAACCGGGTATAACTCCAGACTCCGAGGTATTACTGAGAATTTCTTGATAGAAAAATCTTGCCCAAACACCGTACCCGATCGGGGAATCAAAGCCAGGACTTCATATTCAATAATAGCGCTTGCGAGACTGTAGGTTTATAAAAATATTATGTTAGTTTACTGCTTGATACCAAGTTGTGTTACATAATCTCAACTTCACGATTTTTAGTAAACTTACTTTCAGAATGAACGTACGTCTTATATATACTTTCTATTTAAATGAGGTCAAGAAATTTATCAAAACTGGTGAGGTTTCTCAGCGCGAGTGTACTGTACTCGTACAACACTGGTAGCGCCCCGTGTGCGCCCGGCACGGCGCGCGGTGCACGGCGCGTGTCCAACGAGCCGATTGCGCTCAGATTATAACATGAAAGGTTCATTTGAGCTGGCTAGAGTGCCGACGGGTTGTGGTACTCTTAAATGTGTACATCTATCAAATGTTTTATGTTAATAATAATTTAAAGCCTCCATTTACGTAACACAACTCCTTTTCATGTATTTTGTGATACCACGCATTTTAAATATAAACATTGAGACGAGTAAATATGTATATTGCAATGAGATAACGACATATAAAGCAAATATTTCGACATAATTTGGAATATTCTGTCAGTTGGATACGTGTCACAAACTGTCAATTATCAATATATTTTGTATAATATTACCTATATCTATCCTCTTCAATCATTTTTTCAGGGAACGAACAAAAACATAATTATATTTTAAGTTGGAGCCACCACATTCAGAAATACAAATTGTTCACCCCCATACATCACGTGGAGGCCTGATCATTACGAGTATATCCTTCCATCACAGCTCGTGCTATATTATCTCTCGAGTCTCCCATTCTCCCGGCCTACAAGTCTCCCGCGTGCACTCACAGAGTTGATGATGTGATGAAAAATGCAGATACTTTGCATGGAAAATCGGCACAGTCAGCAGATGTTACTTTAACTTTGTTTAACCGTAACTAAACTTAATCTAATTTGTTAGGATTATTATGTTAATGATAAATTTCATTAAATTAAACAAATTTGCCCTTGAATAGGTAACTTTCTAAACTCATCATTTTCTCACGTACTAACAGACAAGTACATGAAATTCCAACCCTAATTTTAAAAACACCACGAAAAACAACAAAAACATCGCGGAAGCGCGGTGTATCCTAAAATCTGGCAAGTTTAACGTCAGACATAAAGCGAGATGTACATACAGACAGACGGCAGCTTTACGATAGCACTCACGTCACGTTAACGACACGCGATATCGACTGTCGTTAAGAACGTTAAGCTTTAAACCTGTAGGGCTGGTACTGTCAGTTTACTACTAATAGAAATAAATCAGTTTATGCGGTTCTACCCTTAAGTTCCAAGATACAATGTCTTTATAACAATTATATTTGGACAAAAGCCACATATACATTCAAAAACCCATTCCACTCGTTGAAAACAAATTATATCTACCAGGAAAACGCTTGTGTATAATTTACTAGATACTGCTCAACTCGGGGAATCAAATCACCTGCTTACAAAGACACAGTCACACTAATATCTTGACCAAAATGATAGTAAAACAATGTCTAGATATTTAGCATAATTCAAATGTAGTAGTTGCACTTTGTTTTATTTAACAGTTGCTACAAAGTCCCATTAACTAAACAGCAACGATTTATACCCGGTACACGACTCCGCTTACTGGAAATAATGTCTTAGCACTTAGGAAAACTAATTGTGTACTGAACCCGGTAACAAAAGCGTAGAATACCTTTCGCGCGTACAGATACCAATTAATGAAGGCGTTAAAACAAGTCAATTTGGCAATGATGGCACTGATCTACACATACAGTTTAACGCGCACTTTTTGTTAGCGCGATGATAGTTACAGTAGCCAGTGATCCTACAAGCATCTAAAGCTTCAACATCAAAAAGTATATAAAGATTGAGATCAATCTATCTCCATATTCAATCCCTTAGGGCCATGTTCACCGTCAGATGATTACTTAATCAGACCGTTAAATAAAAACGTTTCTTAACCACGAAGCGGGAATTTTCGTGTTATCCACTTCTTGTCCAACCCCGGATTCGTAATCGACCGTTTTAGGAATAAAAAACCTAAATGATAAGGTAATCCATCGTAAGACACAAATTTGAATTTATGGTAAACCGCTGTTTTAAGTTGATCGGACTGTTATCTGTCGGTGAACTTGGGCCTTACTCATTCATCGACGTCATATTAATTCAAAGTCAAAGTTGCATGTGACGCGGTTGCTCCGCTGATGCTGTTAGCGACTTGTACTGTAACTCATTTACGAAGCGGCGCTCGTATTTGTAATTGTGTTACCGTTCGTAATATTCATGGGTGAATAAGATGAGATCTTAAGGAGTGAGTGACATCGTTTTTGTTTAGAATATACGTAATATTGCAGTAGAATAGTATTTTAAACTAAGTATGCACTGCAGTATGACTTATTTCTACTAATATACAAGCAGCCTACTATTTTGGTTTAAAATTGTGACTCAAAGGAAATGCCTTCGACGGATTGTAGCAAGAAATATCTTAAATTGAACTTAAACGTTAATAAGTAGGTATACAATTAGATATTAATCCACGAGCTGCAAAGACTGCGTTTTGTTTAATATTCAAATGGTCAGGCTTCCTCACAATTGGTAAAAAAATAATCGCTACAACAAATATCTGCACAAAAGAGGCTCCAATTCTTCTATTCTCTGAACTGGGAACCAAAGTCTCTCTGATACAATGTGTTCTCTACATCTATAAGCTTTTATAGATAATAATTTAAAGGAGAGTCACATTTGTTTCTATTCTTTAAACACGAACAAAATTCCTTGAAACCTAAACCGTAGCTACACTTTATCAAATATATAGCAAAAACAAAATCTTCAAGGACATTCAGCAGACATACTAGACAGTTCCGACCGCTTGTACAAACAGTTCCCACAAGGCGACGGACGTGTGTAAAGTAACTCGCTCGACACTGGGGCGCGAGTAATGTCGCGCTCACAAGAAGGGTTTAAGAGTATGAGCTGGAAATGGCTGAATATCACAAAGGATTACGTGAATTATTTTCGTGAGTGGAGCGTTTTTTGTTAATAAAATTGACCGTGTAGCATTTTGTTTGAGCGTAGAGCCGAATTTGTTTTTACCCGAATAATGCATGGTGGAACGGTTAGAATCCTGCGAATTATGTTTGTAAGTTTGTGCATTTGTATAGCCTAAATTACTGAATCGTTTACCACAAAAGAGATGTTCTTGGGTTGGTTTAAAAACTAGTTTTAAAGGGATAAACGACGTCACAGTTACACCATTATAACCAAATATTCAATACTACTGCCGCGTGCAGCCCTGTTGGGCCAGCATATGGAAGATCATGGCAGATTTATTAATAGTTTCATACTTTCCAGTCCGATTTTTTCGCCCTCAGATTTTTTCTAAATGTACCAAGCGTGTTCACCAAAGGGTAAATAATCAATACATGTAACTATGAATGGTCAGCCACTGGAACGCGATTAAGTTTTGATCTTGAGAAAATGTTTGAGTGGTTTTATTTCGCTTATGCTAGGTATTTATTTGACCCTGGTGAATGTCAATTGATACAAAACCCAGACGGTGTCGTTCGCCCCATCTCCCGAGGTACTGAGTTCGATTCCCAGCGAATTATTTTATTGAAGCACACAGCAATAAATAATTTATGTGGGCTATATTCTGAGATGCTGACAATTTTAAAATATGAATACGAATGTTATATCAAACTTGTGTCGAACCTAAACTTCGTCTAGATACCGACACAATGAAGTGGGTGTGAGTGTGGGCAATTAATGCAGGATATAAACTATTTTGTCTCAAACATTTTTGTCTTTTGGTAGGTTAACGAAAAACCTGATAGTAATTAATCGTGGAAAGTTTTTCTATTCACTTATAAAAAAACTTGAAATGTAAAGAGATACTGTTTATTTATTACAAACAAACATTCCTCTCTGAATAACTTCCCTCTTCTCATTGAAGTGACCTAACTAAACTAATCTTGAAAGGGGTAAGCAGAGCTCGTACATAACCCAGTACTTGTAAATGAACTGAACTTTTCTCATTCCAGGTAAGTCTATAACGGGAGTGTCGGAGGCGCATCATTTATGTAGCAGCCGCGCACTGAATATTGTACAAGTAAGTGGGCGAGAGAGCAGCTGGGATATGGAGGCTTTTCACTAACAAAAATGTGTGATATTTTAGAAGATAATATTTAGATATCATTTGCAAGAAAATGCATATCATTATAGTTATCGTTTTGGTTTGAACCGTGATAAAACGAAAAATTTTTTTCTGTTGTAAAACTTATTTTTTATGAAATACTAACATGTTAGTATATTTGATTACCATTTCATCTAAATTCTCCTCAAGTTCTTAAAAAATCTGTCTTTTATATAGTTTTTATAAAACTTAGTCCTTCATTTTTATGGCTATGCCGTTTATTCACCTATTCAATATAAAACATTAATTCATTCAAAAACACGACAGCTTGCTTTTACAATCAAATAAACAATTTTATCATACATAAAAAAAATATAAGTCTAAGAAGTGCGGGTCGTCGCCAGGGAGTATACATAATAAATGGCAATTGTTTTTAAAGTAAAACGCTTCGTTCTTCACGTGGGAGAACGCGTCACTCTGGCAGACACCTTCGTCGCTTGACACTTACATACTTTAAGGCTTAGGCGTTAGGCTTGACTCACATGAACACTCCTTCAACGTTTGATGTAACACTACAAAAACTGCTCTAATGCTCTCACAAGATTTCGTGAACGTTAAGCTTTATTAATCGCTGCAATAAAAAGATAAATGCTTTTGTTAACGGGCTTATGTCGTACGAAGTAATTTTTAGAATGAATGTTAGGATGACAAAAAAGTCCTCTAGTGAAGGTGACCAAGTTAACCTAAAATCCGAGGACGCGTCATAATCAGTACAACCACCGGTTATGATCGCCAGTTATGTTTTCCCATTTAATTTGTGGGCTTATTGTCATCCTAGTCACAATTTCAGAGTCCGAACTGCTACTGAGGAAATCTACAACTAAATTGCAATACAGAAAACAATATTTTACTGAACTCAAAACGAATGGCTCAGCAGTCGACCACTACACGAACTAGGAGTCTATTAAAACAAACTATTAACCCCTTGAAACTGTATTTATTACGGACTACACCACCCGAAACCGGATCAAACCGCTTCATACCGGATCTGAGCGGTTGATACTAGTTGAACCGAGCTCACACTGAATGTACGCCAATTACACTTTAGGTCAAACTCCGGTAATTTCGGTGAGTGCGTTGTTTATAATTCAATTATGTTTTAGCGGGCGCCATTAAAGTAGATACTACCGTAATTTTAGAGCGACTTCCATTTTTATTAAGGGTGTATAGTAAGTGACACACAGATACAAATCCCAACTCCGAAATGCTACTGAAAAGTTATTTTCTCATTTTTATCGATAAATGTGTCGACAACAAGACCGGTGCTCGAACTGCCGACTTTATGTTTAGTAGCCGCGCTTGCTTTTATGAGTAATGCCTAAGTTTTATTTGCATGACATGAAGGTGCAATTTTGTGGGCTCTTTATCAAATGTTATTTCATTCATTAACGTGAAGGTTAAACCTTCTCTTATTTACAACAACAGCTCATAGCTACTAACATAAATATATCAGTACTAACCGCTCCCGTTTCATTTAAAATTTTAAAACCACTCTTCACTGTTTTACGAGTGTTACATAAATCCACCGTTTTTACTGTTCACCCGGTCATAACCGGTTGTATCCACTTGGATCCGGTTCAAACCGCCATGCTCCGCTGACAGTCGGTGTGAAGCGGTTTCAAACTTTTCACATCAGGATATTCAAAGTAATGGATATCTATTTATTTTGTTTGTTTATTTACTTTGCGTATATAATTTATTAATGACAGATGTGATATAAATTGAAAAAATGAGTAACAAATGACTATAAACAAAAGTGTTGTAGCAATATTTTAATTTATTTTTTGAGAGAAGATGTAGACTCTTTTCTCTGGTAAAAATCTGTTCTTAATTTCTATACATGATCAACTAATATTTTGCATTATAATCTCCAAACTATTGCAAACTCAACACAGTAGAGCTACATCTCACAAGCAGCTAAATTACCGTGCATAATTGCGAACAATTAACCCCGTGCATGCGAGCACATGCCGCTTGCCCACAGAAACAGTAGCAATTACAGGGTTGAGTGGCAACTAATGGCACCGCGGCACATCGCTACACGAATTTATGAACTCATTTGTCACTGAGAAAGCAGGGTCAGCCGGTCACACCGAAGCGGAAAAATGCGACGCGATAATGTAGGTACTGTAAAAATATTATCATAAACTTATGGTGGAACTTATTGAAAAAATAGTTTAGATTTACAAATCATCTAGACACAACTTAACATAAAAATGCTGACTGTGTTCAAATGTTCAACACTTAGAATGTATTAAAACTCAACCTTGAAGACCAAGAGAATAATAGGAAAGTATGAAAGTCTCATAAATGCCACTCTATTATCCCAGCACCATTGTTACAAACTTTGATACAAACCGCGGGCTCACAAAAGCTATGTATCAAATATTTATCAGTAAGGCACGCTACGGTGTGACAGACGGTCCGCCCCAAAATGCAACCAATCACGATTTAGGAACAGTGCACTTAACAATAATGTCACGGTAATATTCGTGGTAATGTACCTGCCGCTTACTGTTACACCGTGTCGAATGTGCGGATGGTTTTTATGACGAAAAGCGTTGAACTGGCTCTGTTTTTTATCTTTTTAAAAGTTCTTTATTCCGTAGAGTGTACCGGACTCACATGTCTCCTATTTTTTTATACAGCTCTTAAATGACACATAAGCTGTTTGAAAACAGCAGCAAAGAAGCTAATTGGTTTATCCACATAAATACAATGTACTTGTACATACATAAAACCATGTTATTGTCAACGCTTGTAAAATGTATACTAAATAAACCCAAAGCAAATCGTTGAAGAATAAGTGGAAATAACTGCATATTGGTAGCCATTCAAAGCAGCTTACAATATTTTTTCTAGTCTTTTACATACATGCTTATAAAAACTCAATGTTCCATAAATTATTTCTGTTAATCTTACTAAATAAACACCGATACCACTGTAACCGTTTAATTGAAGAAATCGACATTGGACTACATGCATCTAGCTCAGTGTTAGGTAAATAATTGTGTAGTAATTTAATATTAACAATTTCAAAAAACTCAAGTTAACTTGCGCTACTACTACTAACTACAAGCCTAGGTTTACACTACGACCACTCTGCGTATACCTCGAGAATCGGTGTATAAACAGGTCGGTGACATTTATTGTGACACGAGCAAAGTTGCGATCGTAGCATCACAAAGAAACAGCTGAAATGTGAACAGTATAGACATTTGTTTCGTGATTTTTGTCGTAGTGTAAACTTAACTTTTATGGGACAATATCACATAATTCCTTATTTAACCTCTCTGCTCGACCAGATTGTGACATATGACACTACCCCTGATTCGGCGGGATATTTTGAATTGTGACATGGAATTCAAAAATTTGCATCAACTTTCAACTTACAAATATTAAGTGTAAAATACTTTATTGTAGATGTCTAAACAATAAGTTTGAAGTAAATTTAATAAATAATGATTTGCAGTAGGCCATACTGTGTCAGTATAATCCAAAATTAGTATAAATTACATAAATCTATTACCTATCCTAAAGGTAGACTACTTTAAATTACTCAAAAATTACACCCGTAGAGTGCACTCACTTTCTTAAATAGTGTATCGAGGACATATTTATAATATTTTCAGTTGACCTGCAGTATCATTCATACTAATAATCATGCAATAAGTTACTTGTAATTCACAATCAAAATTGGTCAAAAATTATCATAATATCAAAGACAAAGTAATACTCGTTTAGTGCTGCTCAATCATCTTTTTTTTTAATTTTCTTAGGTATTTAGCATTCTGCCTAATCGATAATCGAATACAATAAAAAAAGTTGTAACTGTATTAAATTAAATAAAAACTTTTTGATTTATTTTAGTAATATTATTACTATTTATACCTACACTATTAATTGTATAACTAAAATAAAAACTTTTGAGAACAAAAATATAATATTATTTCATAAAAAAAAAACTTTATCTCAAATTAAGAATTTTATTATTTGATGCAAAAAATAAACGCGGTTATGAGGTCACGTGTGACTTTTTGTTTTTTAAATGTATAATATGGACATTTTATAGTTTTGGTCTTTTAAGGGTTCCGTAGTCGACAAGGGTTTAGTTTAATTTCGCCATGTCCATCTGTCTGTTTGTCCGCGGCATAGCTCAGAGGTTCTTCGGACTAGAAAGCTGCCTCCACGAAACAGGTAAAGTGAGGATAAATATTTTTCCTCGTGTACCCCATTGTGTGGGGTATTTTTAGATAGTGTGACTGTTCCTGGTCAACCCAAGGCTGTAAAAATTTTCGATTTTCCTAAATTATAACTACGTCGGCTTCCCCCGAAGGGGAAGGGGGTGCGCCCCGCCAGTTCCGCGCAACCCTGTAGAGCTCGTCACCAAACTGGTCGCTCTTCCACCGAATGGAGGACACATGCATTAATTAGAAGTATCATTCCGTCCCGACTTGTTAGACCTAAGGACGGGGAAGACGGGACGCAATAGAATAATTATTAATTATATACAGGATTATAATGGAATTATTGAAGCTAGAAGAGAGAGAGGATTAATACAATCCTAACCTACAGATACGTAACGCTTGCGCATAAGATTGTATTATTTTGATTTATGTTATACTTTGCAACAGCTACAATCCCAAGTGTAGTGACGTGGGGCCACCAGCTCACACGTCGTACGTGTACGCTAGACCTGAACGTATAGGACCACTAAGGACACTGCTACGATTCTAGCGGGCCACGTTCCCTACGTTCTAAAATGTCTTACCCAATCCTAAGACAGAGTACTGCGAAGTCCAACTGCCATTGAGCGAGACAAGTTTCCAGTTAGACTGGACGCGTACTAATATTAAATATCCCTTTACGGACCTATACGCCCCATACTAAGACAATGCCAAATTAGTGCAAGCGCAATGTATGGTCAGTCGGTGGTAGTTTTTCTCTAGGAATACATCTGGTATACGCCGAAGTGGTATTTTGGATTCGTCACTTCACACTTCCTTAATCTACCCATATCGAGGAGGCGGTGCGCGTGTTTCAGCGGCGGTGCCAGTCCAGATTACATGTCTCGCCAAATATTATTTTTTTGATCAGTCAGAGGCCTACGGGGGCCGGGTTGGATTTGACAAGACACGCTCCCTAGCGTCCATCAGAACGGCTATCAATCAGTTTAGGGTACTTGGTGAAGCCTACCCCCGCTCCCTGGAAGAGTGCGTACAACAAATGCAACATAAAGGAAATTACCGGGTTTGTCAGTTCATAGAAGCAGCTGTCACTAACGTTTGGTTTATTCCTGTGCCGATATTGGTTTGTAAGTACAGTATGCTCACATAAAACTTGATACAGTATTTATTGGTATATGTCTCGAGCTCTCAATGCGGTTCTGCCTTCCAAATGTGTGTACGATAGATGTGTGCCCTATCCCACGGCAAGAGTTGTGGGTGTGTAATTGTATCATAAGTGTAGAGTGTAGTAGAAGGCCTTCCCCGCTTCCCTATAACCAAACGCAGGTCCCAGATACCTCGCAGGAGTTTAGGAGAGGACACAATAATTAAAATAAAAGCATAAATGTACAGCCTTCTTATATCTCTACGCGCTATGCTCTATATATTTACGCTTAATGGCCAACATACTTATTACGCTGCATGCTCATACAATTCTACGCATATGCGGATAATAGTATCCTACTGTTATAGTACTTTCAGGATACAATAGGCCTCGGGATGCCAGTCACAGTTCACCTAGCTTCGCTTAGAATAATTATATAATTTAAATATCACTCACCATATAGCTTCTAACAGTAATATGTATTTAACTTACGCCCACGGCTCCTACCAGTACATCAGGCTCGACACCACGCATTCTTCCCGCTACACTCACTTAGATAACATCACCAATCAAGCAACTGTATTGACTATCCCTCGTAGTCCCTAAGCCTTTTGCCCACTTCGTGGTCGGAAACCAACTGTCCTGTCTCTAGCTACTCCCACCTCATCAGGGCGAACCATGCCTTCCTATATCCTTTCGATCTTCCAATCAGCGTCGACCTAAGCGTGTTCACAGAGTTTTTGCACAATAGATTTATTAGCCTTTTTGTACAATATCTCAATTGTTTTAAGGGTCGCTCTTGGGCCGTCACCAATGTTTAACAGATGTGGCACTTGTATTCAATGCTGTATTCTGTTATCGGACACTTATACTTCGTTCTTAGAATATTTCCCTAAATTATTGCATCTCAACTGACGGCTGGCAATTATCCCTATTATGGTTCCCATAAAATAGCAACTTAATGTATTTCTAAGTGGCTCACAGTCGTAGTGCGTTTTTAAAATAAATCAAGTATTTCTTGTTATAAATTAAGGGACGTGACGGACAGTCACAATAGGTATTTCAAAAATAACGCAGGTGTGTCAAGATAAATATTCAATTTAGGGAGCAGTTAACGAAATATCAAGCTTTAAAATGTATATTTGTTCGGTTTGAGCGTGGCCTCTAATTTTCGAATGGTTGTTCCAAGATTTGTGAAATAAATTGTGCGGTTACACAGTTATAGTCAACCAACCAAATAAAACTTATTAATACGGAACCCGACCCGATGCCCACTTGGCCGGCTTTTATTATACGTAGGTACCCAATTCGAATATTATCTTTCACTCTTAGTCGTATCTATCAGACAAATAAATAAAATGTACATTACTATACTAAAAGAAAATGGCCAAGAGCGAATCGGATGTGTACCAGGGGTCTAACTTTGATAGGAAAAATGTACGCAGTAAAATCCAATTTACCCTATTTTTAGGATTTCGACATGTTTTTGAGGTCAAAAGGACACAAAAACTGAACGCTTATAGAATCGACGTGTCTGTCTGTTCGTCCTCATGTTACAGCCAATTTTCTCCAAAACTACTGGACCGATTGAGTTGAAATTCGGCACACTTATTTAAGTCGTTGATCCAAAGACGGCCATGTAACGTAAATAAATAAATTTTATGCATTGGGGCCAGTTTTCGGGAATATTATAAGAAAATAATTTAAAAAAAAAGGAAACTATATCGTATGACATATAGATGAAAATTCTTTGACAATAAAAACGGTACCATTTTTGGTTGGAACACTAAACACTTTATTTTTTCTTTTCAGTGTTTTGGAAGCCGGTTGCATTTTTGTCAAAAAGATTACACTATTTTTAGTGGTACCTACGATCAACCCCCCCTCCCCTATTCAGACTTTTGGAAGACTGATGTTTGAAATTCTTGCCAAAAGACCTTTCAAATGATACCTCACACAAAAAAAAACTGGGAACGTGGTAGGAAGGGGTGAGGGGGGGTCGACGCACCCGGCCCTTGTTAGTGGTCAGTCATTGGCGTATAAATAACATGTATAAACAAATAACAAATATTTAAAATATTTTGTGATTAACAAATTCTATTTTTTTATAATAATATACTGGGCGTACTGTACGCTCCCTTTTATCCATTTATATTTTTTTAGGTGAAATTATGTAAAAATATTCCATTTATTTTTACATCATTTCACCTAAAAAAAATTTTTTTTTAATTAAATATATAAATCGATTGCTAATTTGATGAATCGATTCGATCGGAATTTGAAATAATAATCGGATCATACCATCGCTCCCTCACATCTTTAAATTAAAAAAACAACTAATGTAAACAAACATGGCGGATTTTAAGCACGAAATTCTAGTAATGATTTTCAAAACGTAAATGTTGTAACTTTAACGCTAAATATGAAAGGTTTGATGAAGTTAACTGAACATATATTTATTACAGTTTTTAAATTACTATACACACGTAAGATTCGATGGAATGCAAAATAAATATAGGCATAAATAATTAGGATGGCGCATGACAAAATTCCCGGCCCCTCTGGGTACCCCTACTGAGCTTACGGCGGTTTTGACGTTCGGCCCCCAAAGGGGCCTGCTACGAACTATACGGTTAAGATTGCTATATTGAACATTGCGTCCACGTGAGTCGAGCAAATGCGTTAGGTGAATGTACCTATTTATATAACTTTAGCAATTGCATCTACAGTATCGACGTATGCTCGTGACGTGTCACGTTGCTCGGCGAACGCAAACACGTTTCTATTGCCGATCACGTCGCACTACCACTGGCCATCGCGAAGGAAAGTGGGTAACCCTTTGCTTGCCTTATTTTTAGCAAAGAAAACTATATTCCTAATAAAATGGATAAATAAAATGTAGCTCTAATCTCAGAATTAAGTCGTAAATTATTTTGGAGATGCGTTATCTGATGAACAAAATTAATTAAAATTTGAAACAAGTTTTAAAAACTTAATTCATTCGTAAACATTTAGGTACAAACTATGTGCAATGAAACCTCCAATATTTTAAATTACATTCAATGTTTTCTTTTGCATCAAGATTATTAAAAAAAAACCGGCCAAGTGCGTGTCGGGCCACGCGCAGTAGGGTTCCGTAGTAGGTCTCAGTTAGTCGACTATAACTCTGTAACCGGTTAAGCCTACTTAGCCGTGATAGTTTTCCTTGTAAGTTCATTATATGTGCTACGTCTGTGATTTTTTTCACATTTCTAGGTTCAGCCATTCAAAAGTTAGATTTTAAGTGAAATTTTTTGTTCGATACGAGTGGGTAACTCGTATCGAACAAAAAATTTCACTTAAAATCTAACATCTTTTAATTTCTTTTAATTTCTCTAAATTTTAAAATCTAGATATTTCGCAAATGGCTCGCTTAACCGAAAAATGATCTTCACACACCCATAATATTTTTGAAAGACCTATCTAACGATACCCCACACGAAGGGGTACGCGAGAAAAAAAATATTGAGGAGCTATGCCGCGGACAGACAGACAGACAGACAGACAGACAGACAGACAGACGGACAGAGCGAAACTATAAGGGTTCCTTGTCGGACTACGGAACCCTAAAAAGAAAACTATAAAGTCAACTGGTCTGCAAAAGCTAAGTATTTCACATTACATTACGATTGCCCGGATGCACACAATTCCCTTAGGTCAGCTTCGCTACCATTTCACTGACCGGCTAATACTTTTACAATGACGTAATTTATTTACATGTAACTGTGTCGATAAGAGAAAAGTCCTTGAAAGAAAGAAAGAAGAATCCTCGAAGTTTTCCTCTCTGAAGAAGAAAGGATTAGTTCATCAATTTAGTATTCAAGACACATCCGCTTCGATTCGCTGTAAATAAACAAAACACTCTGACCTAGTGCACCCTCCCCCCACCCCCCGTCATCGTTATGGTTGGCAGTCACGTCGTGCCTACACTAACATGCTACAGGGCTCGACAGCCATTACTGCTGACCTGATACTTGTTACTGCTAGCCCTTATTACGGTTCCGTACAGGCTATCAGCCATTCACATCAATAATTCTGGGAATGAAAGACCAGGCACGCGAGCTCGTACATAAAAAGCCTGTGCTCTCGTACGTTTGATGATCGCCTGTCTGAAATGTAGGATAACTTACAGATAGATTTTTTTATATTTTACTTGTAAGTAACATGATGTTTTCGAAAACTGGATATGGAACATCGGCATCTACGTCTGGGTTGCCACTGTCATGAATAAACATAAATTACAATTAAAATTATAGAAAATATTAAGTGGCTGTGTTTAAAGTGAACTTGTTTAGATTGAATCAGTATAAAAAAACTTGTAGTTTACTTAGCATAACTTTCACCTTACTAAGACGCACTAACAAGTGACAAGACATATGACACAACAACTTAAAAGTTTGGTCAAATGTCTACTGTCAGGTGACATGTTGTCTCTGCGCTAGTCGTGTTGTGTCAGTGTGCCAGTGACGGAGTGACAGCATTCGACGCACGCGTCACGACTGCGGGTCTCATTAGACTCTTGCAGAAATCGAAACAGAGCAGCAGCCGATCCTCTGCGTTATTCGTGGCATCTCAAATTAATTTATTAATATTAAGTTTTATTTCAGTTGGTTTTCAGACTGACAACTTATCATTCCTGATTCTCAAATTAGGTATCTTTCTTGCTAACCAAGTAGGAATCTGTCAAGTATGCTGTCGCGACCAAGAGAAAAAACAACATTTTAAAAGTGGAGCCCTTACAACGAGTGTAACAAATAGTGTCATAGAGTGGCGGTGCGCGGTAATGGGTGCCATACGTCTGAGCCGCGGAGTATTAGGGAGGATATACTGAGCGCGTTTGTCTCGACGTAGGTGGCAAACTGTGTTTGGACGTTTATTATATTAGAGCAGTTTGTTGCGGGTACGAATGCTCTTAAAAAAGTTCACTAGGTTTCTAGTCCTAAAAGATCTAGGCTCTCGTTTACTAACTTATGATTATAAACATTTATCGAGGACCAACCGCCTCAAACGGTTGACTTTTAAATTGAGACTTGTATGAAGTCTTGCCCAAGTATAAGTATCCCAAAACCGGTCCTGTACTGTCTGAAAGGTCCTGTACCTACTGTCCGATCCTAATAAATTACCTCTTATATAATATTGATACAGTTTCTATAGAACGGGAACCTCGCCCACTAGCCAAACCAATTACCACACTAATTGTTACCAATCATTCCTTTACAATTAGGAGCCTGGTTTTAAAATTAAACAGACCCAGACACTGGGGCAGGGAAACGTTGTAAAAATAAAATCCCACAATACCGCGAATAATTAAGCAAATTAAATATAAACACAGACAAAGAAACAATTAACGTGTATATCCCATTGCTTTGTATTGCCTAATGTGCAACTGTGGGCGAAACGTAGCATTTTACAAAGGTTTATAAAGTGTAAAAGATACTAAAGTGTAAGTTAGTTACAATAATTAAACTTTAACATTTACTTCAAAGCAACACAATCTTATTAATATTGTAAATATCAACAGTTATCCAATTCTATAACTACATTAAATTATTTCTAAATAATATTCATATAAATTGTGTTAAAGAAGTTCTACAAAATAATTAATTGCCCTAATGTCCGAACACAAATAGAATGTTGTGCCAGTTTGTGCTTGTAATTGACACTGAGACCATTTTCCAGATCATAAAAACTAAGCGAACCTATCCCATACAACCTCCCTGCCCCACCACGAGGCTCGCACCATAAAGCACCTCAATGGCCCGGCAGCACACTCGCGCGCCATCTGCCGGTAACTGGAGCACTTAATTGTTACTGCTCGAAGCACACGTGTTTATGGACGTTGTAAAAACTCTGTGAGGTCAGCCTGTATGTGGTTCAGTAGATAATGTATGTACGGTGTTTGAGTTTATAGGCCACTAGCTACTTCCCGCGGTTTCACCCGCATTCCGGGAGAACTACTTTAAATATCCGGATGAAAAGTACCCTAAACTGTTTTCTATTTATCTCCGCACCAAATTTCATATTTTGTTCAGCAATTTTATTTTTATTCGTTAGGATTTTCTTCTTAGTTTTATAATAATTGCGTTGCATCCTCGGTTTTCAAGTTGTTCAGTCAATCAGGAAAAATATTTACAAACCAACATATACCTCGTATGTATGGCTCTTTGAATAAAACAAATTGAACTATTGCAATATTATTCATCACTCTCAATACTCGTCGAATCTTCAGTCGCAGACTCGCCTCCTCTGCGCATAGACGGAGACTCTGTAGTCGTTGGTTCTGTGGCAGCATAGTCAAACGACAGGAACGGTGGCAATAACGTGGACTTGGGCCGGCCTGCCTTCCCCACTCTCATCGTCGCAATAACATCGATGAGCGAAGACTTCGTAGTCGTGGTGGTGTGGGTTAGACCTTCGTAGTATTCCGCCATCTGCGAATGAAAGCAAAGAATTTGACATGAATTTTACATATCTGCTGTCATCTATGTCTATCTTGAAAAATATGGGTGTCTTGTTTTAAAATCCACGCTGGGTACTTACAGAGTCGTCGATAGCCTCTATCCAGTCTGAGAAGGCACCCACTAAGGTGAACACTGTGGGGGCGTCCGCAAACCCGCAGATAGTGGGCCCGAACGAGATGACGCCCACAAGCCGACCTGCTAGGATCGCTGGCCCGCCCGCGTCGTGCTATAGCAACATTATCATTTGTGTATTTAATATATAAGATTTACATATCAAAAGTCAGTTAGTAAGTCAGTCAATTTTCTTTTAAGGAAACTAAGTATTACTCTATATTGCTTAATCAATTATACTTGTATGCAGTTTGCTTGTTTGGCAGCATGTTTAAACAAATAAATTTACTTACTTACTTACTTGGAAAAAAATCACGAGCCTGGCTCTTTAGTTTTAGCATAATCAACACAATTGATTCTGGGAGAACTCAAGGCAACTAGAACAATGTTTAGAAGTAATATTTTTGATCGAATATTACTCACATCACACGCGCCCTCCCCTGTCGTTAAAGTACCGGCACAGAACATGCTGTCTGATATGAATTTACTGTAACAAAACAATTGAAAAAACCGAGGGTCATTGTTAATGCAACTACTAAAGCAGGAGATAGAATAATAATGTGAAATGACCAGAAGTATCATGTTTAGTATCATATTCATGTAATGGTTATAACCCGTGTAAAGATTGCCAGGTAACTGTCGCTCAAAAGTAAGGCTGAATTCAACAAAATTTATAATTTCTGTAAAGTCATCAAAGCACTTACTCTCCATAGACTTCTTTACAGAAGGCATTAGGATACACCGGTAAGATCTTCCTCTGCAAGAATATCGGCTCATACGCCACCTTCTGGGACGTCTGAAATAGCGGTATTAAATTTTTATTTATTATATTTAAAGCAAGATTCCAATTAAGTCTTATTGTATCCTTAATCTCTGAAACCGTAAATGTAGTTATCAGAGGGGCTAGACAAGTGGCAAAAACGCTAGTGGAATAGAATGCAAAATGTATGGGAATGACATTGAATGACATATAGCTACTCATAAACGAATGTCATTTCCATACATTTTGTATTCTATTCTACTAGCGTTTTTGCCATTTGTCTAGCCCCTCAGTTATCAAAGCAAATACTAGGAAAACATGGCTGAAACAACACACATTAGTGAAGTAGGATGAGACACAAGTGATTGAGGATCTATTTTATCCTCAAAAATATGCTAAGGGGCCAACAATCAGCAACAAGTATAATTTGTGGCTTTGAAATACACTTTTAAAATTCTTAGCAACAAGTCGCTATCCCTGCCTTCGAACATTAAATTAAGGTCTTGGCTGTCTGCCGCAAAACTCTCAATTATTACTCTACTATAACAATTTTACTGCTATTTTTATCACCAATACTGTCCATAAACTCTCCTATAACCAGTTTAATGTTATCTTCCTTTATTTGTTAGATGTCTGCTTTTATTAAACGTTTGGATAGAAGTATGTTGCTCGATGGTTTCTCTGAAGATCTTCGAATATAAACAAAATCATATCGGTAAAAATTTATTCGATACCTAATTGACCACCGCTCTATACATTTTTATGCCGATGGCTTATTTGCTGTTCCACTACTAATCGAACCCCTTTTTTATAGACATGATACGAGTATTGACTACCACCCTTTCTGAAGCTGGGTTAGCAATTTCAGACTAAATTCGCTTATTAACTTCCATTTTAGAAAAAGTAGACTTTTCCTACCATTTTCCAATGACCGGTACCGGACCGGTCATTGTGAAAATACTCACGTGCTTCCAGCAGATTTTTAAAACAGATAATTACCTTAGTAACTCCCCATCCAAGCAGTAGCACTTCAGCCGTCGGTGGCGGAGGGTTAGTTTTTTGTTCGATGGCAATACATTTCGTTAACACATGGTGGGTGAAGAGTATGTGATGACGAAGACGCACAACTGCCACATTGCACTTCAAAGTCCTCGGATTGTAACCAGGGTGGAAGTACACCTAAAAGGCAGTGAATGGAGGAGAAGAGGAAAAAGATATTATGTTCATTTTTAAAATGTCCACTCAATTCTATTTATTCACTGGCCACTGTTATACAAATACACTACAGGACTTTTCCGATGTGAAGATACTTTGGTACTTACCATCAGTACGTCAATCATCTCGCCTCCAATCCGGCTGTGGTTGCTGCCGATCCTGACTTGTAGTATTCGGGGGTTCTCGCGGAAGAAACGGTTGTTATGTAGTCTGGAGTACAGAGTGAAAAAGTGTTATGAATAAAACGTACGACATAGCATACTAGTAATAATAAATTAAGGTATAATTTTACCAAATCGTAGTCCAAAATTGGAGAGAATTCGCGGATTACGTGCCGGAATTCAATTTGAAAAGAGAAATCAGGATAATTCTAACAATTTTAATATTTATGGTAGTTTCTTTCGAATTCCAATACACTTGCTGTGATTTAAACAAATTTTAAGCACCACGATTGATATGCCGTTACATACAGGAAATGAAATTACCCAACATAAAACACAGATTTTTTTACCAACGTGTATACTTACAGCTGTAAACAAGAAGCAGATGTGATCAATAAATCTTTAGTATACAACACCGCCCCGCACCAGAACCTGCCCATCAGATGGACAGAAGCCATGAAGGGATAGTATCTGATAGTCGTCCGCTCGCCTCTGAAGATGCGACGGCCACTGCGTTTGTTTTCAAGGTAGCTTTTTCTTTCTTCCAATTCACCTTGAGGATCTGACGAAGAATGAGTAAAATTGTTTCATAACAAGGGATATCGCATTACCCTGGAATTGAGTTGTAGAGGTCCGATAGGATTTCACTCCATGTAAAATTGGTACTCAGTTGCATCCGGTTGGCCTGGAAGCTGCCCCAAAATAGTTTGGAAAAGGCTAAGCATAAAAACTGTTTCGAGCTATTTACTTAATACTACAATATGAATGCTAAAATTATATTTCATATTCGACGTACCCCACAAAACACTTTCGTTCCTTCTCACTTTATGGTTATCATGGGGAGTTTCACCTAATAGTTTATCAACTACGTCATTCATCATTTCCTCGTCATCGTGTTTGGGAAGCTTGTGTTCCATCATCCTTCTAGCTGACTTTACCATTTTTTTTCTTTTACTCCTTTCTGCTACAATCTTCATAATATCATCACGAGTCATTTTCTCCTTTAACTTCAGATACAAATTCCTCGGATCGTTTGCAGACAAATATGTGAAATGATCATTTTCATTGAGTGCTAGATAGAAGTTTGTTTCGTTTAATTTAGTTTCAGTTGTCACATTAGTCAAAATTTCTGCTATCAGGTTGTGGTCGACTACATACTGATTTATTTGTTTTAGCTTCTCTTTGAGATCTTTGATTCTTTCTTTATTATGATCAATACCGAAAAACGTGACCAATCTGTCAGATATGTCGTTTACTTTTAGATTTTGTTGTACAAATGGTCCATGTGCAACTTTATCTGCTATACCGATAGCGCCTATACATAAAAGCAATGTGAAGTGAATTACACACATCGTTCTGCACTTATCGCTTCCAATGGTTTATCGATATTGAATAAATTTATGAGAGCTAAAACTTTTGACGATATAAGAATTTTGTGGAGTAATCAAGTAATCATGTTTTTCGTACAAAACAGAGATCAAGCTGTATAAGCAGAAATGTTGAAGTTACTTGGAAAATGAGATGATTATAGAAAACGCTTTATTTTTTGTATAAAATATGCTGTCGGAAAGAAATCTGGCTAATACTATTGAATTTTTGTTCTAAGTCAACATGTAATAAATCAATAGCGTAAAATCTGAATTTTCAAGATGCTGTTTGTCATTGAGTCAACAAAGGATCGATTTTAATATTTATTCATAATTTTAAACTGGGTAAAACTGAAGAATTAGGAGTTCACTGAAAATACTACGTATTCATACAAGATAAACAGTATATTATGTATTTAAATCAATGCTCCAGCCTCCGTCCGACTCGTAACCTTCTCTGAGAATAGACGGGGAAGCTGGCGTGACCGGAGAAGTGTCAGTGACTCCTGGTGATGCCGTTGTTGTTGTTTCCGTCGCGGCTACAGTAGTCGTATCAGCAGCATTGGTTAATGACAGGAACGGCGGCAAGAAAGTGGGCTTGGGCCGGCCTGCCTTCCCCACTTTGTACGTCGCAAGGAACTCGCTGAGCGGAGACTTCGTAGTCGTGGTGGTGCGGGATGGGCCTGTGTAGTATGTCGCCATCTGTGGACAGACTCGAACATTATTGGTTGATATGAAACAGACGGCTGCTCTTTAATGATGGGAAAACTTATCCATGTCAGTCTAAATAATCGAAATGTGTATTTATCATCAATTTGTAGCTAATATACACTGTATAAATTAGAAAATAATATATAATTTTACTAAAGGACTTTTATCCCAAATAAAAGATTTTGCAAAGAGGTAAAAGTTATCTGATTTTAAAATTATACTTACGGACTCGTTGATAGATTCTATCCAATCTGAGAAGGCGCCTACTAAGGTGAACACTGTGGGTGCGTTCGCGAACCCACAGACGGCTGGTCCAAATGAGATGACGCCTACGAGTCGACCTGCAAGTATTGCTGGGCCACCCGCGTCGTGCTAAACGATTAAACAGGATAATAAGAAAATATTTAGTAATATAATTACACACTCATTTTTGTCACAATTTAAATTTTGGTAAAAGTACCTATAAATGGCAGAGTTTTAATAAAAATAAGACAAATAATGTACACTTACGTCACAGGCGCCTTCTCCCGTCGTTAGCGTGCCTGCACAGAACATGCTGTCCGTAATGAATTTACTGAAATAAATGCATCCATTACCATATAATTATCATAAGCTCAAAAAAGTTTTTTACCCCAATACCATGCAGTCAAGTTATATTCCAAGCGTTAAGAAAAGAAAAAGTTACAATCTAAGTGTAGTAACAAAATAAATCTGCTCCATGTGTGCTAGTCCTCAGAAATCGTGCCTATTTTTTTTCAATCAATATCAATAGAGGCCTTTAATACTTACTCTCCATAGACTTCTTTACAGAAGGCATTAGGATACACCGGTAAGATTTTCCTCTGCAAGAATATCGGCTCATACGCCAACTTCTGTGATATCTAAAGCGAAATTATCAGATATTACATAAAAGTTTTGGTTGAAATCTAAAACTGAAATAGTAAAATCCAATGTCTTCGTCTGACCTTCTTACCCATATTTCTACGAAGCCCAATAGGTGAATTATTTGGGAATATTTCTGGCATAGGCAAGTACCTCAAGTGCTTTAAATACCTTTAATATTTATATAATTATGTAGGAGGCACTAGCCACTTTCAGTGAAGCCGTAGTTTTGAAATATCGTATCTTGAAAAAGTGAAAACAAAAGAATACCTTGGTGACTCCCCAACCTAGCAGCAGCACTTCAGCCGTCGGCGGCGGAGTGTTCATCCTGAGCTCGATGGCAATGCACTTCGTTAACACGTGGTGCGTGAACATTATCTGACGACGAAGGCGCAATACTGCCAAGTTGCACTTCAAAGTCCTCGGGTTATAGCCAGGGTGGAAGTACACCTGAGGGAAAGCACGACCAATGTGTAGAATTATTTTTTTTTAAGATACAAGATGGTTGATCTTGTATCAGCTCCCACTCCACTTCCACTCCCATTTCTGTTAATAATAGGCATAGGTCGGTAAAAAGAAGGTACTTTGATATTTACCATCAGTACGTCTATCATCTCGCCTCCAATCCGGCTGTGGTTGCTGCCGATCCTCACTTGTAGTATTCGGGGGTTCTCGCGGAAGAAGCGGTTATTATGCATTCTAGAAAATTAAGAAATAAGATAAAAAGTGAAATTAACTGTAGCTCCGTTCAATGCTAAGAGAATAGTCAATTATACTAGTCGGTTGATTGCTTATAGCATTTCCTAACAGCACGAAATTTACTCATCAATTCTTGTTTCTCAAAGCAAATAATCTTGCATACATTAGGACCCGCCATTCTAGTGGAAGATTTTCTCCATTCTGAATACTTACAACTGTAAACAGGAAGCAGACGTGATCATTAAATCTTTTGTATACAACACCGCCCCGCACCAGAACCTGCCCATCAGATGAACGGAGGCCATGAAAGGATAGTATCTGATGTTCGTCCGCTCGCCTCTGAAGATTCGGCGGCCACTACGCTTGCTGTCGAGGTAGCTCTTCATTTCTTGCAATTCTCCTTGAGGATCTGAAAAAGATTGATGCACAATAATATTATGTTCCGACCATGCTACTTGAAAGCGTAAATAGAAGGTTCAAGATTCGGTGGTTGATACTGATTGAATCAAACTTCCAAAATATACCTTGCGGACATAAATAATCAACCATTGATACGTGACGTTTCTATCGTAAAAGAAAAATAAAAGATATCGGCAATGGTCAATTGATAGATTTTTATTATAATTATTATATAAATTTAACTTACCCCACAAATGACTTTCATTCCTTTTCACTTTATGATTATCATGGGGAGTCTCTGCTAACAGTTTATCAACAACATCATTCATCATTTCTTCATCATCGTGTTTGGGAAGCTTGTGTTCCATCATCCTTCTAGCCGACTTCACCAATTTTTTTCTTCTTCCCTTTTCTGCTACAATCTTCATAATATCATCACGAGTCATTTTTTCCTTTAATTTTAGATACAAATTCTTCGATTCGTTTGCCGACAAATATGTAAAATGATCATTTTCATTGAGTGCTAGATAGAAGTTTGTTTCGTTTAATTTTGTTTCAGTTGTCACATTCGTCAGAACGTCTGCTACTAAATTATGGTCGACTACATAAACATTGATTCGATCAAGTTTTTCTTTAAGATCTTTGATTCTTTCTTTGTCATGATCAATGCCGAATAAATTTACTAATCTGTCAGAGATATCGTACACTGTCAGGTTAAGTGCTTGAATTGGTTCATCTTTTATTTCATCTGCTATACTGTTTGCACATAGAAGTAATGTGAAATGGAATATGAAACACATCATATTGAAGTACTCTCGTTGTTCTGAACTTATCGCCGGCGGTGTTTTATAGATATTGAATAATTTTATGAGTGATAAAACTTTATAACATTTATATTGGATGATTTGTGTAATCACGGAAATGTCAATCATCAATCTTGTGATTTATGTAAAATGGCACTAGTATTGCCTGAGTACTGACAGTATTAGCAATGAAACCAATGTCTGGTTAAATATTGATAGAAACATATCTGACAAGTATGGTGATTGATGAAAAAATGCCGGATTTTCCCACCAGCATTTTGTAATAAAAATTATAGTCAACAGTAGGTAGGTATATCAAATTAAATAAAGAGGTTCTACGCAAACATATTATTATTAAAACATTAAACCTCCATCATAATATGCCCTCTGCGACAATCTACTTTGTTATAAAGAACTTTTTCAGATTATAATTACTGAACTCAAAAACGAAGATTCTATTACAATCAATCGTTACGGAGTTTGGAATAAAGTTTTTTTAAACGTCTTAAGTTTTTTTTTATTTTTACATACATAGATATTATAATTATAAAAGGCAGCTAAGTGTCCCAAAGAATTTTCTGAAATATTATTAGGTAAGGCACAAGGTTTTATAAAAATATACTATATTTATTTACAAATTACATCTACAGCCTGATGTAGGTACCTACATAAATATATTTTCCCGATTGTGCAGTACATGCTAAAACGAAATCGATCAAAATAGATTAATTTATTTAAAAATCTGTTTGTCTTTCTGTGTACATGGGTTTAAATTCCATCACTTGTACCGTGTTCCTCGCGTTTTAATGATATAAACAACCCGAGGTTTATTGAGAGATGTTGTAACTTTAATTATGTTATGATTACTAATATGTTCAATACATAACATCTATCTGTATATACTTATGTCTTGCACCCGCGACGAAAACTCTCAGTTACTGCATAGTATTAGAATAACACTGTCCGTAAAGTATCAAAATGGTATGTAGAAAGTATCACACCTTAAGTCCACTATCGCCATATCTTTAAGGTGACGAATGTGCGAAAGCTTTTCATCGTCATAAAAGTAACACGTACCAACATTACCTACACATAAACTACTAAGCACAAATAACATTGGCTACTATCCCAAATTGGGAACTTATGCCGATAATAAGGCTGTCGTAACCGACGGCCCCAAGTCATCAATCAGGTTACATAGCGCCCAAGAAATACCTAAACAGGGAATCGAATTACGACCCGCAGGAAATCGAGCCTCTTCGGATGGGTAGACAGGCTGATTATTTTTATTCGGGGTAATGATTGAGCACTAAGTTACCCGAACATCTCATTTTATGGCCAATATTTTTGCTGGCAATTTTGAAAGCGAGATTGTTCCAAGGATTGTTGCTCGCAAGACGCTCACCAAACTACGTTATTTTCCTCAATAAATTGTGCCGTATCGCATTCATTAAAGCCAATAATGCCCAAAATGTTTCGAAGAATAATTTTCTTAAGGTTCCAAATTTGCACTCAATAAATCTTCTCTTTCAGTTATTGAATGAAGTGAGCCATAAACTTACCGTCATGTCTAATTATAAAGTCCTCCCTCCCACCTCCCAAATAATTGTATGTCCCTGTTGGGCAGACAAACTGACCCAAGACTAATCTGAATTAGTTGCGGCTTTCCTTTTGACGCAGGGAACACTAATAAAAAAAGTAACAAAAAGCGAATACCTAAATAACTAGTTGTAAACATTTTATGTAACGCAATCCTTCTACTAGGAATATCCGTCACTCACGCAGCTGCCTCACAATAAATCATGAAGGATCAGTACCAGCGTCTCGCTGCCCCATGGGAAATCAACCCAGGCCGTATCATACTCAACGGGGAAGGGATTTAGCACAAATACACTTGGATCCTAGAAATGTATTCGATTTACTTAATTTTGTATTGGCGTTTTCTACGACATAGACCTCTTGTTGGCTTCGCTGTCTATTACGAAAGGTCTTATTGGATTTGCGTCAGGAGAATTCTCAGGATAATCGTTGAAATTGCATCTACTATTGTTGACATGCACATTATTGAGGTTAATACAAAAAATACAGGAACGTTTTTAACTGATGAGCTTTTGGCATCTAGCAAGTTATTAACGTCAAATGGATAGTAAGCTCTGTGCTACATTCTTGAGTAAATCTTAAAAATATAACTTTAAGACAGTACTGACCGTTAGAGTTTTAACCAGCAAAAAGCTCACACCGCCATCTAGTAGCTAGTGGAAGTACCTAATACGAAAAATTATTTACTTTAGCCTTTATTTTATATGTTGCTTAGCTAAAAGTAAAAGTAGTGTAGCATTTAAAATATTGAATATGCAGGTAGATACTATTAATGTCCGTAATAAAATACAGTACTTCAATTTTTTGTTCAGCGCCATCTAGTAGCGAGTGGAAATTGCAACAACAAGTAACCTTCACAAAGTTAACTGTAAGTTAACAAAACTGTCCATAGATGGCGTTGTTTTAGTGTTAGTGTATTAAACATTACTTTTTAGTTTTTATGTTGGGGGCTTCAGTCGAAAACTTAATCAGTTTTTATTAAGTGTACCAATCATAAAGATAAAAATATTTTATTAGGTATATTATCCTTTCTTTGTATACTTTAAGATGTATTCCTTTGTTTTTTACTTGATAAATAATTATGACGCTGTCACATTGTAAAAATGGAGCAATGTCTATAAAAACATAATTAAAGTGTGAATAACAATATAATAACAATATAAATTTAACAAAACGATTTGCCCTCCTTCCCCTAAAACAGAATAATTGCAAAGCATAAATTCCACAATTAAACTCAAAGAGCAGTCTCCTTGGATCAACGTTTCTCAGGACAGAGTTAGCTAAGCCGAGGGAACATTCTAAATGAAATCGCCGGTAATTTCATTCTACCGTATAATTCAGTTGGGGCCCGTAAACGAGCGGGCGAGCTAGTAATTGATTAACGACGTCGCCGTCGGCTACGTGACGCCACGTCCAGTAGTTTGCACAGTAAAGTGGTTTAGATAGGTGGCGATAGATGGCGTTAGTTGAAGAGCTAGTTTCGGCTTTGCCAATGTTAGATATAATAGAGGTATGTTGCAGGCAGTAAATTTATAGGTATTTCTAAATTTTATTTATTTTAAAATAAAAAATGACAATGAATGAAGAATATGACTCATAGCTGCAACCAATAATGAATTAAAATCACTTGTGTATTAAATCCTTTTAAGGTAAACCTTTGCAGTCTGTAATAATTTAAGCAGTAAATCACCACAAAACAACTTCACTTGAGAAATCCTACAGTTCGTGCGTGAAAGGTATCTGTTGAGGGACTTATTAAGGTGAAATTAATAAACCAAAATATACATACCTACGTAATAATTAAATTTAAGGTTTTCATGGCTTCAGCGACGTGTTCATTACGAGGTGGGAATTAAACAGTTTGAGACGCGGTGTAGCCGGCGGCGCGGCGGCGCGGCGGCGGGCGGCGCATCTTCAGCGCTCCTTATTAAAACAACGTTTAATTTCACCGTCTCATCAACTGTCATTATGAAGGCTTTGACAAACTTTTACAATATCATAAAATTTAATATAACGTAGGTAGGTTTTCAAATTGTTTAATTTTAAATGTAATATTTTGCAGGTTATGTTCAAAGACATTTTAAATTCTACACTACGTCTTACTATTATGAATAAGACTGGTGTAGGTATCAAAACCAAAACAACTTACTAATAAAGTGCACCTAGCTTCTATTGTTGACGTTTTATAAGTACCTGTAAATTGGTCTATATGAAATAAAAACCTTTTGACTTTGACTTTGACTTTGAATTACTCAAAAACAGCATGATTTCTAAAGTAAATAAATAAAATTATTTCCAATAGACGGCCTATATCCTCAAGCAGTCTAAAACTAGTTAATCTGTCCAAGTTGTGCTGTCAGTTTGAAAACGTCAGACGTCGTAAACAAGCCATCGTCTTGTAATATAAACAGCGAAATTTCGTTTAATTTAAAATCAAGCTCTTACAGAATTATAACTATTTCAATCTGGCTCATGTCGCCCTCAGTCCTTGAACCGTGGGTTGCGCCCATACATCACATTTAGCAGCCTCGCTGTAATAAATAACACAAGTCTAACGTACTGAGAGGAGAAAATAACTGCTGTTACGAAATAAATGAATACTTTTTGCATTAGTACTGAATATGTAACGAGGATAGTGGTTTTTTCTCAAATTGGGCTGTTGTCAACCTGTTACCGTCATATTGTAAATTATCGTAATTTACAATTCAATAATACCTACATAGAATTTTTCACGCTGTCACTAGCGTCTATTTTTTGCATCGAAAAATACGCCCATATCAAAGGAGTAACCCGTTTCTGGGCCTAACCGTTACATAAATCAGATATGAATAAAAAAAAATATTTTTTCCTAATTAACCCAATTAAATCTCAGGCTGCTCACTATGAGTGTCAGCCCCCTCACTATAAGTGTCAGCCCTTTCACTACGAATGTCAGTCCTTTCACTACGAGGGTCAGCCCTTTCACTACGAGTGTCAGCCTCCTCACTACGAGTGTCAGCCCCTTCTTTACGAGTGCCAGCCTTTTCACTATAAGAATCAGCCCCTTCACTATAAGTGTCAGCCCCTTCACTATAAGTGTCAGCCCCTTCACTTCGAGTGTCAGCCTCTTTACTGCGAGTGTTAGTCCCCTCACTACGAGTGTCAGCCCCTTTACTGCGAGTGTTAGACCCCTAACTACGAGTGTCAGCCCCTTCACTACGACTGTCAGCCCTACATGACACTAATAGATGAGTGTCAGCCACTGAGTTTTAGGCTTTCCCCATAGTAATGTCGTCCCCATCACTTTGAAAGAACGGTCGATTGCTGCACCATGAGCATAATAGTATCTTGGCTGAAATGGCTTCCATGGTAATGAGAGCAGTCGATTGCCTCCTGCACAATTTCGGTATACTGTATAGTATAGTAGGACATAATCAGAATTATATTACATTTAAACGGATTTCGTCTGTGAGTTTGACTGCTGGTTTGTTACGCTTTCATGATTATAACACTGAATGATTTTAACGAAATTTTGTTAGGATGTTTTTTATACATCGAGTAGTTCCCTCGGGGCTCTGAGTGGAACCGAGGGAAAGCTAGTATTAATAAATAACTTCCAACGTGGATTAAAATCTTATAATAACGTACATAATGGCAAACAACATTGTTTCAACATTAAAATTTATGGATTGTACACACACGCGATCGAAGACTTTATTCTTGTTAAAAACTCCATTTAGAACTCGGCAAGGTGAACATTCCCCTTTAAAGATTCACAAAATATAATTCGTATAATTTAAATGTTAGCAAGTGCCGTAACGGAGTTAGGTGCTAAACTCGGGGTTATCTCCGTGTTATGGACGGTATTAAACAAACGAATGAGCCGTAAAATAAAGCACTGAAGCGCTTGAAATCAAAAAGTGTTCAAAGTTTAATGAAATTCCCGTAGAATATTTACAAACCTGTTATCACGATCAGCTTTTTGTTCTGAAACAAACAATAACATTGCTCCATTTGTTTAAAAGGTTTAACTGATTGCCAAGTTGATCATCACTGCACTATTGCACAAAACGAAAGTAATCGTATATTGAGCCGTCCCACAACTCCTTATAATCAGATCCAAAAATAAGTTCTTGGTAATTTATATCCCACTAATATATAAACGTGAAAGTTTGTAAGAACGTATGGATGTGTAGATGTATGTTTTTTACTCTTTTACGCAAAAACTACTGAACGGATTTGAGAGAAATTTGGTACACACTACACACACAGTTTATAACCTGGATACATATAGTTCCCTCGGGATGTGGGTGCCAAATAAACCGATTATAATAGGTTCTGGATGTAAAATACGTAGTAAAGTAAGCTTTATTGTTTATGATTGAGTTACATATAGGTGTTACAATACCTATATGAATCGTGCGGGAAAATAATCCTCTTCTTAGTAACAAACGCAGTGAGTGAACCACTGGCCCAGCCGTGCCGTCTAACATCAGTAAAATATGAATATGTGTTACACGTCGTTATATAAAACTAAGTAGACGTATATATTTTCATAGCATCAACAGTAACGTGGTATCGGAGTGCACGCCCCACTGAGCGCCTCTCCAGCGAGCTCTGAATATTACTGACGAGCGGCGCCGCGGGATGTGTGTGTACACGGAGGAATAGCACTTATCTGCGCTTGCTTTGTTTTATGGGATGGAAGTTTTCAAGCCGTTTGGTTCAAGAAAGAGACTTCTTGTTCACGTTTAAAAGAGTTCCTTACAAAATGGATATTGGTTTTATCGTTTTTCACAGGTTACCGCTAGACCATTAATGATATATAGCCTTTAAGGATATACCTGAAGCACTGTTGTGGCACCATATTCTAATTATATGGTTTAATACAGCCATTAACTACTGATACGAACTGCTAAGTGCCTAAGATGCTGTTAATATAGAGATATCCTAACTTTCATATGAACGCCTCGTTTACAACGGCCTATTACCATCTCTGTGACTCATTGGATTACGTGTGTCCCGCGGGGTAAGGCTGATAGCTACAGAGAACAGATGACTGCAGAAGAACCACTACAAACATGACTGCCAAACTTTGGACTAACTAAGGATTTTTCATGCCGAGCTAAATTGCATATACTATATCATGGCGATTTTAAACCATTCAAGATTTTTTATAAATAATTCCTAATTCATTTTTTTTTCTACATGACCTCTTTCAGGGTTCTTCTCACAGCATTCGACCTGCTTATCCGAACTAGATGGCGAAGCCCTAATTTAATGAATTAAATAAGGGTCTACAGCCAGGCCTACAACTAAATTAAAACTAAGTGACAGCGCGCTAGGAGCTCCCCCTCGTGAGGAACGAAGTTTGGCTTAGGGCGTCACTGGGGAGGACAACTAGGGACTAGCTAGATCATAGTAAGTACCTATTATTATTTACGGACTTAATTGTGAACTTACCTTTATTTAGTACTTGAGCTTTGCACATCTTCTTGGCATTTGGGGAGGTTTTTTTTGCTCAAGTTACCTATAAACTTTAGTGTTGAATAAGAAATGAATTTGGGTTATTTCAAGCCCTAAATTTAGATTTTCTGAGTCCTCTTGCCTAATGGCAGCGATCTGAAGCTGGCTGCGAGATAGCAAGTGATTGACGAGATCGTTTCAAGCTGACGCAAAAAGTGTGACGCAATTTGTAGGTGACGGGAAGAGGATTGTGGGATGATGGGGGATTATTGTCCTGTTTATTTTACGAAATACACGATTTTTTGCAGCCCTATATCTTAGTTATATTTTAGTTCCTAGTTTGGGAACTAAAATAATGTTTTGGTACCAGTGATTTTACTTCTTAAAATAACCTTAAATAGTCCTCGTTTAAATAGCCATCCGAAAAATTAATCAACATAAATAAAATCTTGAATCATAATTTTTGCATTTAAAATTAAAATATATGTTTTCTGAGTAGCCATAATATGGATAAAATCTATCGAAAAATATACAGAACATTTAATTGAAAACATGTAATATCCATTATTAAACATTTCGTATAAAATATTTTAGGAACATGTTTGGTCACGATAATAAAGCACGACTGTATTTTTCGGTAAATTAAAGCGACAGTAATTAATGACGTCATAACCAGATGAAAATATTCAGAAGAATATCATTTTGACAGGTTTTTGTGTTGAGTACCTATCTACCTTATTTAATGTGACAGACGGACGTTTGAACCTACGGGAAAATGATATATATTGTTTCTTTATTGCTTATTAAGCTTAACTAGCTGTTTCCCATGATTTCACTTGCATCTTGAGGGAATTACTTCACGCACGCACATAAAAAATCTCATCATCAATCAATCATGGCCTTCCCCGGCTTATAACCTATCTCTATAATATTTTTATCAATATCGTTAACTGACACACAAAATTACTTTCGCATTTATAATATTAGTAAAGCTGATTACGACTGTATTAATAACTTTACTCAATAATTTTTATTAACTAGCATCTGACATCGTCCGTCGTTTTTTTCCGCGACGAGTTGAGTCACTCTGTAAATTTAGCCTATGTAATTTAGATATAACGTTTCTTCCTATAAGTAAAAATATTTATTATGTTCTAGAGATCCTTCCTATACAAAAAAACAAACATAACATTTATTTTTATCAGTGTGTTTTTTTTAATACAGGCTCAATCTAGATACAGGTTAGGCATTAATTTCCTTCAAGAATGACGAACCTAAAACGTCCCACCTAGCCGCCTAGCTAGCTGAGTGTGTACATGACCCACAACCCGGAGGTGCGACATAATGACTGCAAACACTGCGGCCAGAAAGAAAGCCCGCCATTGTGGCTCACCGGTAATGACGTATTTCCGTCGCCCAGCGGCACTGACGCAGTGGGACTTGACGCTTTTACTTTTAGCATGATAACTTGTCATAGACTTACATTTTAGGGTTTGATGTTTTGTTTGTATAAAATATCATTATTATTTCATTATTTCGTAAATAAACATAATGTCATCACGCCTGTGGGGGTACCGTAAGGATGTACAGTTATGTTTTAAATCCTGTATAATCGAAAGCTTCTTGCTATTAACCAAGCACGATCTCTCAAAACTATAAAAAATATAAATCACAATTTGCCCGACCTGACTATGGTACCCAGGACCTGCCCTCAGCAGTCGAACTTGTGAACACAAACTAACGAGACAGTCAAATCAACTTTAGAAAATATTTAATCGTTTGTTAGTCTTTTTCACCTACACAAGCAATCGTAGTTCGGGAAACATTAATCCTATTAAATTAGTAATCACGAGATTTTCCTGCTGCATACCGGCGTTAAATAAAGCTGAATAAATCGCTTAGCAGCTCTCTCAATGATCTAATCTATGATTTCAGTGATATACAATACATACAAGTTCAGAAGTCTCAAGTCTTACAAAACCCAAATCTTTTTGTCATCCACTTTAGCCTGAACTATACGAAATATATACTCGTAGTTCATGCCTTAGTAGAAAAGCAAGATGGTGGCAATGTTCACCGGGAATACAATCAAATACGCCATTCGTGGAGGTTATTCGAATGCACTCCAAAACGTATCCACATAATACTTGGACAAACATAACATCACGCCTGGCTTCACCGAAGGATAAAGTTGACGACGTATAGAGAAACTCACCTTTTTGCAAATTATGTATAGTTCCCAGGCAATTCTAATAGGAGACGAGCCTGTTGCCATGAATTTCACAAAAATCTAGTCTCCGTACTGCTATTAAAAAAACATAACGATCTCCTAGACCAGGCAGTGAAATAAAAGAAAAGAAAATATATAGCGCGCACCTTCTGTTATATATTATAACGAATTCGGTATAATATCTAGCCATAAGGCACTATCCATAGTTTTGTAGAATGAAAATACAACACTAAACAGATACATAAGTGATATCATTTGAAGGAAACATTTATACTGATGTTATTACGTGTATCTATGAAGCTTAGTTGATTGTATTAGTGTGCGTACTATGCGTAAGTGTGTGTGTGTGTGTAACAGGGGTACGACACATTTAGGAGCACAAAAAAAAGTTGTCTTTTAGACAATATTTTGCGTTACTACGGTATTGTTAATGAGTGAGAGAGAGAGAGATCCTTTAATTGCATTAAAAATAAATATAAAATGATAATTATTATGTTATTTAGAATACTTTCATTAGCTTCTTTTTTCTCACGTCAACAGGATTATTAAAAATACCAAAAGAACTGTTAAAATATTTAGGAGCATTTCACTTTGAAATTCATCTTTAAAAAACCGGCCAAGTGCGAGTCGGACTCGCGCACCGAGGGTTCCGACCGCATAATTAAGTTTGTTTGTAGAGGAAAATTGCAGATTACTTAAAAACTACCTGCTAGATCTCGTTCAAACCAATTTTTAATGGAAGTTTGCATGGTAATCTACATCATATATTTTTTTTAGTTTTATCATTCTCTTATTTTAGAAGTTACAGGGGGGGGGGACACACATTTTACCACTTTGGAAGTGCCTCTCGCGCAAACTATTCAGTTTAGAAAAAAATGATATGAGAAACCTCAATATCATTTTTGAAGACCTATCCATAGATACCACACACGTATGGGTTTGATGAAAAAAAAATTTTTGAGTTTCAGTTCTAAGTATGGGGACCCCCAAAATTTATTGCTTTATTTCTATTTTTGTGTCAAAATCTTAAAGCGGTTCACAGAATACATCTACTTACCACATTTCAACAGTATAGTTCTTATAGTTTCTGAAAAAAATGGCTGTGACATACGGACGGACAGACAGACAGACATGACGAATCTATAAGGGTTCCGTTTTTGCCATTTGGCTACGGAACCCTAAAAAGGCATTGGAAAAAAAAAGTTCTTTAATTATTTTTTTTTACAAAAGCTCCAAAGAATAACACGCTTCTTTAATTGTATCGGGGTTCAAAATAAACAAACTCCCATTCAAGACGTAATTAGCCAAAAATATTACAACAAAACAAATTTTAAATCCTTTCAAAACTCATTACGCAATCCTGTATCAAAGAGTACCCGAGCGAGCTGAGGAACATTACAAAAGTTGAGCACCCCTGCCCGTCGGCGTCACAAGAATGCCTGTCGATGTAAAGAATTTTGATTAATAAATAATTTCTTCAAGCGTAATAATTGGGTTGCAAAGGTCAGGCCGTCGTCTTAGGTGTTATACAATTTTATGACACGTTGACTTCCATTTTAGGAGTGCTAATTTTAGTTGTTTGAAGTTCAATCTAATTTGAAGACATTGCTTTTTTATTTATGTATGTTCACAAGTGGTACTTTAACATCATACGAATAATTCTCCTTCATCTGCCTAGCCTTTTCCCAACTATGTTGTGGTCGGCTTCTAGTCTAAACCGGATGCAGCTGAGTGCCAGTGTGTAATATGGAGCGACTGCCTATCTGAACTCCACAACCCAGTTACCGGGTAACACGAGACCCCTTGGAAAGACTGGTTGTCAGACTTTCTTGCTGCTGACTACCCGTAACGACTGTCAAAGATCTACAAATGACAAAGGATAATAGCCCTTATTTAACATATAAAAAAAAACTTTTTAATTCATAGTTGAAATGTTATGTAAAAATCACTTAATGTACCTTACATTAGCTCAGCTTGAATGATTTTCCTTAAAATCTCCATAAAATAAGGAAAAGATGCGTGTGCTTATCTTTTTGTACTAAACTTGAATGGGAGGAATCAATCGCGTACGACCACCGTAATAGCCCTATTCCGTGGGGTACGATACGACGGTACAATATAAACATAATTCAGAATGATCATTCTTACAAATGTATAGTACCATGTTTATAATTTCAAAAAGTTTTTTTTTTGTGTCTTATTATCCTTTATTAATTTTTTCTTGTATACAAAAATATTTGTAAATATTGTGTCTTCATTATTACATTGGTTATTAATTGATTTCGCATAACTTTACATTTCTTTAACAATCTATTTGACTTCATACATGAGGTTACCCAAGTGTGAGAAGTGTCTTGACAATTACAGCTCCCTTAATACAAATACTTCACAACTGTGAACATGTAAAAAAAATCTATCAAATATCATAATTATTAGGAAATCCGTATTCACTAATGAATAAATGATTTGAAATAGTAGTTTGGACAATTATAACCTTTTGAATTGATACTCGTAGTTTTTAGGTAAAAATTCCGAAACTCACTGTCAAATAATGTGCCACCATTCACTTTGCAAGCTTTTGTTTACACAAGTTAGTACGAAGTGGTTCTTCTGTTCATTGCCTGTTCTACTGGTGACTCTCGACCAGTAATTTGTCACTTATTGCACCTCATTATTCTTCTTCTTCCCCTTTAGATAAGAAAGGAAGATAAAACTGCCGGTTTATATGCCTTCGCCTATGAACCCTCCTTGGACAAGGAAAATGGTGTTTTTATCAAGGGCTTCTTTAAAATCTTGACATTAACCGACTCACTTATAAAAAAGCTGTAATCTGAAGTTTAACCATTTCTCACCTAATCCTTACTTAACGTCGTAATCCAGGATTAATCTACTAACTTAAGGTTGGATTAACGCTAAAAAGCATTTATGAGTGAGATTTTTGCTAATCTGTTGCTAAGCAGCAGATTAAAAAATAATTGGGCTTTATATGTTACGCGGTGTCCTGCGTGAGCGACGAACGCGACGCAACGCGACGCTGCGAACGCGACGAACGCGATCAACTCAACGGCATACCCTACTTGCGGCCTATATGACAGTCTGCGGCAAGACGCGACGTAACGCGGACTTGTTTTGAGGGCGACCAGACGCGACACCACGAACTCGAAATGGTTGATTCAGAAGCGTTGATCGCCGCAGTGCGGGAGCAAAGGACAAAAAACATAAACATTATAGGAATCGGAACATAATCATTATTCTCCATGGTTCGAGAAGTAATGACCAAAATCACGTAGGACATTTGTCGCGTGTAGCATCGCGTCGCATTACGTCGCGACGTGTTGCGTCGCGTCGCGTTGTATTCGTCGCTCACGCAGGACACCGCGTAAGACGGAAAGAGGATAGACATAGGCATTATCTAGTACTGAATGCCAATACAATGTTGTTGACAAAATAAAACAAGTAGAAATTAGAATGTAAGGTTCATTGCATTTTGTAGTTTGTGCGTAGGGGGTAGCCCCTTCGCAATAATGGCACGAATTTATGTATGGTTAATGGACATTAGACACTGCTGGTTTTATTTTAAGTTATAAAATTAGGTATGTTAACATAATAACATATTGTTAAACATTTAGGCCATTACGCAAAATAAAAACGCATTGTTCCAATATATAAAAAAATAACCTAGCAAAAACCTTTATTTAGTCTGACCCACATGATCAAAATTCCAATATCATAATTAAACTGCAGAAAAAAAAAACAAAAGAAAATAAACAAAGGAATATTGTAGTTAGTGTTCAGAATGGCAACGTCGCATTAGTTTATTAAAATCTGACAGTAACAAATAGTTCGACTGTGACATGCAACGTAGCCCGTTCAGATTTTTGCCAAATTGCAACTATGTTGCAAATGTTTACAACGACATTATTTAAGTATTGGCTCATAATTCAGGTGATTTTAAAATGACTCCCAAAGCAAATTCTTCAGAAAAGATATGTTATAGAGATGCATTTTTAATGCAGACGAATTGAGAACCAACAATGATATTTCAGTGAAGTCACATAATTTAAACGTTTTTTCCAAAAAGTTTGTCCTCCCAGAAGTTAAACAGTTGACTCAAACAGTAATAATTTAGTTTTCATTCTGATGTGAATGTTGAAGAAAATCCTTGCGAGTTACGAGTACTTTAATTAAAGCATACACGAAGCCTCTGCGAAGTTGGAATGTAATTGTAGAACAAAGCCAAAGGAAAGAGTTCATAGTTAGCATCGTCTCGCATGCTTCCTCAAAGGGGTAATCAGAGGTGTTACTATAGCAGATTTTTAAATTACAATCAATTGGGGGCTAGCGTTATTCCTGCCGATCAGCCACACACCTAGACTCCACCCACATGCTTAGAAATCATCAATCAGTTTTATCATCCACTAGCTGCTTCCCGTGGTTTCATCCGGGCGGCGTCCTGAATGAACTACTCTTATTTATAAGGGTCCATCTCTATACCAAATTTCATAAATCGGTTCAGCCGTTTAAAGTGAAAGCGTGACAAACAAACAAAATTAAATGTATTTGTTCGACTAGAAATTTAACACAAACCCCACCAAAAACACATAACATACGTATTAACATTCACGTAATTACACACTACATCTATTCTAATTAAGTTAGTGCGTGTGTCTGTGTATCCAATTCGGTGTCGCTCGCTGCTCGCTGTTTGTTTGCGTCGTACCAGAGACAACGGCTGTTCTTGTTTTATTTCTATTACACGCTGTTATTTTCGGCAATTTGCTGAGTTGATGGAGCGGAGCGAGGGGTTGATTAGCTTCTTGCTATCATACAAACTTTATAAATTAGGGCATCTTCAGTTACATTAAAAAATACTTCATATTGAAACTAAACAAGAATTGAAGATTTAAGATGTTTGCCAAGTTCGAAGAAATGACCATAACTTTACAACTAATTGAACCGCATCGCGCCTTTTACAATAATATATCTCTAAAACCAAATTTAACCAACCAAACATTACCTTTGTATATAACGTTACCTTTTTATATATATTCTTTTTTTTCTTTTCATGTTTCTTTTAATGTGTGAGAGGAGCTCGTGGCTAAGTAACAGCCGCACGGATCGACCGATCAAAGGTTAAGCTGCGCTTGACGCGGTCGGTCCGTGGATGGGTGACCATCTTTGTCATAGCGAGACTCCTCCGTGCCTCGGATAGCACGTTAAGCTGTTGGTCCCGGTTGTCATTTGTACATCTTTGACAGTCGTTACGGGTAGTCAGAAGCCAGAAAGTCTGACAACCAGTCTTACCAAGGGGTACCGTGTTACCCGGTAACTGGGTTGTGGAGGTCAGATAGGCAGTCGCTCCATGTAGAGCACGGGTGCTCAGCTGCATCCGGTTTGGACTGGAGGCCGACCCCAACATAGTTGGGAAAAGGCTAGGCAGATGATGATGTTTCTTTTAATGTGTGTATGTACGAGTATATAGATAAAATAAAATGATGACATTAGTGACAAATTCAAAATCGAGCTTTTGTTTCAAATAAGTTTATGATGATAATAATTAACCAAGCGGGCCGTACCACCACGTCTTATTGCAATCACTATTCAGGTATGCAAGCGAGACACAGCTACTAACGTCGTATAACACCGTCTCTTTTTCGCAACTAAACTATTCCTGTTTTTGCACATCATGGTAAGGCCCCAGTTGACATCCAACACCGTAGCAAAACTCTGGACAAATTGTCGTTGTATAGTCTAGTCTATGCACGGAGTACAGAAATAAGGGTTTATTCAACGTTTGTGCCTTTTACTTACCATAACAACTCCCATAGGTACCACTTCGTCCGCAAACTGCAGTTCATTTCGCCTCTATATTTCGCTGATGTTTTGTTGACCAGTCTTTTATGCTCAAAGCAGTAGGCAGCATTTCAATTGTTCTAGCTGTTTCTATCTCCTACCCTAAAACCTGTCACATCCACCGACTGTACGTTGCAGACTGAAGCTTCGTTTGAGATCAAAGCGGGTTACTGTGGAAGGACGTTACGATGTTATCTTCACTAAAATAAATATATAGCTGAAGAGTTTGTTTTTTGATTGTCTGAACGTGTTTTTTTTCTGGAAATTGACTAGCATCAATTTATAAAGAAAAACTCTGCCTTTAGTATCCTTTTTAGACTTTCCCTTTAGATTTGACTTTTTAACTTCAAGCTATGAGCGCTAAGCAATAACTTAGTAATAGCGCTGGCGAACTGCCTTATTGACTACTTGGTAAACTGTCTTGAGGGTCTAGTGGGCGTAAGCGCGACCTTCGAGCTTAAGTTCCTGGATTCGATTCACTTGTCAAATAACAAGTATATAACATTGAGGCATTCTATAAATTGCTTACGAATTGTCTAGCGGTTATGTTATGTTTATGCGTTAATTTTTCCTGCAGTTTGATATAAAATATTGGACTACAGCTATTTCTCTGAACAACACACCTCATCTACTACCAAACAATGACGCGTGTAAATAAAACCCACTCACATAAAAGCAAATGGAAAGAAGAAAGAGTTTCATTAGCGAGAACAAGTCACATAGCTAGCAGCTACAGCCACGTAACGAGATAACTAACTACATGAGAGCTGTAACTAATTTATTTTGCTTCAAATATTAAAAACTAACTGCATGACTCTTTGTGCAAAATACATTTATAAATCATTTTTACGCGCCCTTGTTTTCACGAAAGTCTTTGTGTCTCTCCAGCCAGTAACCATGAGTCATCTTCAAGTCATCATCAAACTACTAGAATTTTGGAAAATCCCTTCTTATCGGATGCCTACGTCATACAATGAACACACCCTCCAAGTTTCAGGTTTCTACAATCAATGGTGTAGGCTGTGCGTTGATCCGTCAGTCATTCAGGACAAAGCATTTTATGTGTAGCTGTAGTTGAGACAATACTCCTTGAGGAGTCAAAGGAGGATTTATAGGAGAAAAAAGATCACATACTGTCTAAATTTAGATTGAACAGTGCAGCTTTTTAATAGTCAAAATTGTTTTTAACTGTTGGTTTAGCAGGGATTTTCTCCTATTGTCTTCGACAAGTTGGTGTGACAGAATTGGATACGACAAGCTGAGGCCGGCCAATATGACACACGTGGGGGGAGGTCTCGGTGGACCAGCAATAAAATAGGTTGATGATAATCTCTAATAAATGATTAAGCTATTTTTAGTACGTAGTTTTATTTAATTTTGAGAATAAAACACAGCGCAGTCGTGAAGTAGTTTGGTAAAAACGATGTTCAGCAATTAATGTCTTTCAGCTGATTTATATGATTCTGATTTAATTTTAGATAAGCGAAGCTCGAGCTGAATCATCATCTTTGAATATCTCGACTTTAAATTTAAAATAGCATTAGGCCTGTAGTCTAGCCTGGCCTAGGCTAAACAGATGGTAGCCTTTAATTTATAGTTTCTTGTCAATTTTTTTATTTCAGACATTTTGGTATGTATTCTCACATGTGAAATTGCTTTTAAAATCCATTTATAAATGATATCAAATTATAAAAATTCGAGATAAAATATTTTTAAAGTCCCATCTCAATTTGTCTGTGTCGCATAGCTCGCGGGGACGGAGCAGCAACATTAAAAAAAACAACATCGTTGTAATTTATTTGTTTAATTTGTTAACTTCTGTATTGTTGTTTCTTTTATTATCTTTTTTAGAGCTTTATGTTTTTCATGATAGAGTTTTTGTGATACCGTATTTTTTACTAAGTTGATTTTTTCCATTATATTAGTAGATACTTCACGCAGCCATATAAAAGCTATCTTGTGTCCTTTACCAGGTTTCAAACTATCTCTATACTTTCCATCTAAATCGGTTCAGTCGTTTTAAGTACCAAATCTTCGAAAAATCTAAACAACTAAACAACATATTTGGCCTCCACAAGCCTACCACCGGGTTTTCCGAAGTTCATAAGTGTTTTCTCACTCTTTCCGGCTTCTCAAGTCTTATATTATTATTTTCGTGTACAACCAGGACCCAAGAACAAACGCGACCCACAAAGCATTAAAAATATTAAGACGGAATTATTTTAAGAAACACAGGTACACAAACAGGCACTTCAAGATCATTATATAATTCGTTTTCTCTCATTCTTATTCTGGGCCCCCGCTCACGTAACTCCCGAGGGTCATCTACTCGGAGATACCAATTTAAATACTTTTTAAAAACAATGTATAGGATCATAAATTGGTACGAATTACAAGCGCGTACTTAACGTACTTACATTACTCGTGTACTGTCGCGTTCGCTCGTTTTATGAGAATTTAAAACAGCCGTACTCTTTTAGGGTCCCACTGGAGAAGGAATCATTATCATTTCTAACAAAGGAGAGTATAGTCTATTATTTACTCAATTCAATCATACCATGTTTTTGTCATAGCGACAGAAAGAAAATTAATTCTACTAAAGTTGCTGCTATCATAGTAAATAAATGTATAATAAAAGTAAGTTTTAATAAATATTGTCATCTAACTTAGTTCTTCGCACAAATAGTTATAAAGTTAAGCTATAAACTTTTTATTTTATTACCCACAGAACCCTCTTTACGTAATCCGCTGAAATTTCTCTAAAATAGTACAACAGCAATGAATATGTAACATTATGAAAACTGTCTGTTTTGCTTAACAAATTACCTGTAAGGCAATAAGCTGCAAACTTTAAAATGTTAATGTTGTTTTACTTTATTTGTTGTTGTCGAGTTATACCCCGGTTATTTCATCCGAATGGTGGCCAATTAAATACTACGAGTACCTCTGGGAGCATAATATACTTCGTTCCTTTGTTCCCGATGAAATTATGAAATATTATACAGCATTTCTTAGTTTACGACATCACTGTTTTTGTTGTAAAACGGGAAATTTATCTGATTGGTTTTGAAGCAATTTGGCAAAGATTTAGTTCCGTAACAAGAAAACGGAATCATTGTAATTATAAGAATGACATTTTATGCTGCTATACACAGGAATTGACAAATTATTAAGTCCCGTATAACTACGACCCAAAACTACGTGGATGATAATTGTTGAATAATTTATTCTGATAGAAAAAGCGTCTTGATAGCTTACTTTACGGCAATATCCTTCTGTCTACTCGTTATTGTTGTATATCATATTTTTTTATTGTCTCCCAAAGGACGGATTATCGTTTGTAAGTGAATATTCCTTTGATTGTGTTAATTACTCACAGTAGCGCTTGTGACAAAGACGATTTATTTTGAATTTTCTAACAGTTGGAGCAGCTGCAATCTTGCTTCAAAAACTCGAATAATCCATTTGCTGCTATTTTCACACATCCCAAAACAAAACAAACGTACGTTACGCCACTACGATTGATGACACATTGCCGCATCGCCAAAAAACATACGACCCATTTGCTTGCTAATGGATAAGTAAAGTAAGGCGCTGCACTATGAGCTGGATGACGTCATCGGCGCCACGTAGCACCATCGTAAAGTTATTACGTCATGTAGGATAGCAACCAGATGTAGAAGTTTGTAACTCTTTATTTGTATACTTTTGGGAAGTGACAAAGTTATGCTTTAGAAGTAACACAAGCTGGAATGGGCGGAGTGTGACACAAGTTTGAGGAGTAGAAAGTTGGAATCCCTCCCGTTCAGAGTCCTAGTTTATGTTTGCTCTTTTATCCCGGGTATGTTTGATTCAACTGCTAGGAGACCATTTTCGCAACAACTCCGAGGTTTGAGACAAACATTCAATGAATATTGTATCTCCTGATGGTATTAAGGAATGTGACAACTTTTGAAGTGATCATCTCCTTATTGAAATGATTAATTCTTGTAATAGTATCTACGTTCATACAGCAATGAATTTTAGGTAGATGAAGTTTTTGTTTGCTTTGCAATTAAATTCTCAATCTCGCACAGTTTAGTTAGTTACACATGCGATGGTGGTCCGACGAGCCGGATATTAAACACCTCTGAATTAAATTCAGTTCCATAAGAGGAAGTAGAAAACATACGCACTACGAAACTGTGGAAGGTACTACAAAAAAAAAAACTGGCGCAAAACTCGCTTCGACACAGTCGCTAATGGATGCATCGTTTGAACTAGTGACGTCACCCATTGTCGCGTGCCGTGAGGACATCTAATGGACGAGACATGTACAATAGCGTCAGCGATTCAGTGGACAATAGCGTCATGGGTAACGCTTGCCGCCTTGTCACGTCATCGGTTGGATTTTTGACAGATTGTTTTAATTGATGTTTAGTGTCGTTGTTCTTGTTTGAAAGGCCTAAAGTGTGCTGACGTCATCGCGGTCGACAAGATTGTGTTACTGAAGTTCATGGACCTTTTTAGCTAAGTAGATTATCTAGGACTAAGTAACATTATCTAGGTACTACCTATTGTTACTTAGTCCGACCTCTAGTAGTTTGTGCCAACAATAATTAAATATACGCCTCAAGTCTACTCTTCCAAAAGCATGAGGTGGTGGTACATTCACATTTGAACAGTTACGTCCATATGTCAAGTAATACTGGGAGTCTGTTGCTAGCAACCAAGCACTAATCCATATTGTGGGCTGCTTCTGTGAAATCACAATAAAACATTTGAACTTCAGAAGCAGTCGCGCTTGTGCACACTATACCGACGAGGCTACAAAAATATTTCTAATCAACCATAAACTTTAAGTTTGTAATATCTTGTAACTCATAGTAATGAATTGTACCCAGACTTGGACATACAAATGTTAGGAAATTAATCCCAGTATATTAAGACACTTACAAAACTCATTAGCGTTAGTGTTTACATCGTAATGTTTACATGCGCACATTAATATCCTCCATTATCTCTCTAATTTGCAGTAATGTTTGCCGCCAGAGTTACTGCACGACTTTGTCGCCATCTTGTAAATACACCCTAAGGAATTGAACATGCTCGGCCAGATACGCAGTCTTTAATTTGTGTTTATAATTGAAGAAAAATATTGGATTTACGAAAATAGTATAATAAAGTTAGCTTATACAAAACTACGACTCTTTTGACTTTCAAGGTTTTGAAATTATAGAACCTTCTTCGGTTTTTTTTTTACAAAGTTTCAAGTTTATCCATGCCAGCCATATAGTTTCATCAGCTGAACTCATTTTAACTCAGTACTTTAAGATACAATTTGATTGATATTGTTTTTATTTTTTTCGACTTCTATTATTATCTCCATATTTATAAGTTCTTCTTATCATATTAACTTACTGCTTGAGCAATTATTTTTTTATAATTAAAACGAAAAAATATTCATGGTCATTACTAACTTTTGTGTAAATCTGTTCCGTCCTATAATGTAGCTTTATGAATACAAAATGGTTCGGCTCCCGGCCGCTCGGCGCTCGGCTCTCGGCACTCGTCCTCAATACCTGCTTAATACCTTTTCAATATTAAACGCAGTCGTTATCACCCGAGACTCGAATGTCGTGAATATATTAATAATTTATAATGATGGCTTCTCCGTGAGGGCGTTTTTATCTTCCCTACTATTGGGTCATGCTGGGTATGATTACACGAAAACCCGGTTGTGTACACCACCTTAATAATCTACTCCTGTACTCCAGAAATTGTTTGTAATCATATGGTTGGGTACAACATTTAATTGGGATCTTCAGTTTTAGTTACGTTTTTACAGAAATAAATGAACACTGGTATAATCAATATAACAGTACAATTTTAACAACCTCTGAGATTTATAAGCATTGCTGAAGGGCATTCTTCAGAGTAAGACAAAAGAATTCAATCTTTATATCGCCGCTGTCTGTGTGAGCTAGATCTAACACTAAAACTAGTCGTATCAATATGGCTATTTTTATAATCTGTGCTAAGTGCTTGGCGACCGGTATAAAGTTACTGTGGGCAGCTCCACCATTGATATTTGTGCAGACACCAATGTTTAGCCCTGACCTTTAGATATCGGGCCATGAGAGCAGGGGGACGGCACGTAGTAAAATAAACATTGAACTTAAAAAACCTGTGATCGCGTGGGTTCCGTCTGAGGTTACCAAACACTCAGACCAGCAATATCTTTACTATCTACATTGTTATAAATAGAATTATGTGTTTCGCGAATAAAACCCATAACACGCAATGCCATAGCTTAGTTACTGCGCCGTATATTACATTACTTTTTTATTCATCTACTAGCTTCTAAACACGTTTTTGTTTTGGTGGTCTTGAGAACTTGGATGAAAAGTATCATAAATATGTCATAATCCAAAACACGGTATTAGTGTGGGCTAAATTTCACCCAAATCTTGCCAATCATTCAATAGTGGAACATTCATTCCTCCATGCCTTCAAACTTTCACTACTATAATATTATTAGGAAAATGGAATACCTAATATATACCTCCCAAAAGACAAAGAATTATCTAAGGAGGAAATATTAATAACTCAATATTAAAATTCTAAGGACTACAGGTAATCTGTATGCAGACTACGCAACGAAGTCTATGAAGTGTACGAGGTCCTATGCCTAATTACCTATGACCAGTGGACTTCCACAAACAGTTAATGATGAAGTAAAGTCCAAGCCCTTGTTTGTGTTCTACTTGGCTCAGAAGTTGGTCAAAGAGTATGACTGGAATTCGAAAGCAGTTTAAAGCTTTGTTTCCAACGAACACGTGATAGTTTCTTTGACAATCAGTGAGCTCTTTACACAAACAATAAAATGGAAGTACCTAATACCTACAAAAGAAAATGGTATTTTGGGTTCCAGTTTTCTAGCTCATTGCGGGATTGGAGCTCCGCCATAAATACAGGTTTAAAACAATTACTATATCAGTTCAAGTTTCAAAAGAATATGGCTTCATTTGAGTATTAATCAGGCAAAAAAATAACATATAAAAAAAAGCTGTTCTGATAAGGAAACTCCACCTCTTTTATAGTCGGTTAAAATACAAAGATGAGGTAATAAAAAATATTTTACTTTGTTTGGGCAAAATGTTTCATACCACTTTTCTCGCTTCCTTCCTGGCCACCACCACGAAATGATACAACAAACGTTCGAAAAAGCGGTACCTCCATTTATCCCTGGCCAGACACTCACAAGTGCCTATGAATGATGATTCAGTTATATTTACCTCACAGTTACAACAGATTTGCTTGCCGGCAAAGTTTTTCAATTTACCTGTTTGCCGAACCAAAACGAGGGATATGAGTTATACCTATTATGAGTTTTCTAATGGCGGGTTACAAATGTAACAAAAAGTATTAGCTTTTTGACAGTTTGTAAATTGTCGTGTTTTCTTTTGGCATGCTATAATGTGGCATCGACCCACTACCTAATGTTAAGTGATGCCCATATTGTGTACACTTTAGATGGCATAGTCGTCCTTCGTCATCGCCATCAGTTTCTAAGCAAGTTTAAGTTGGTGTGTTAACCGTAACGTCTGAAGACCATGGTCTCATTGGACTAATAAGGATTGATTTCATTGAAATAATAACACATAAAAAGGTGGGAAATGATCTGGATTTGAATTAAGTAAGATTGAAGAGTCACGCCAGCAGTGGATTGCGATAGGCTTAATTGATTGATTTCCTCTCCCAGCTTATTATTATTGAAAACTGATCACAAACTTAAGCCACTGACATGATTTTGGATATAGGAAAACTTTATGCTAGCAATAGCATTTTTACTAGTCCTGGTATACGAGTACGGATATCATAGTTTGTTTACATGATGTCGAGTTCGGTCAATTTGGCTGATACATTGAAAGCGATTCGATTTCCCTTGGGGCTCGGCTCAGCCCAAACCTACAGGACACCGGTACACTCTAGCTTGGGCTCCCAATAACTGAAGGAGACGGTTCGTTGGCTCAAAAGTATTTCACTAAAGGATTCGTTGTGCGATACAGTCGTTGATTCAGAGGTCAAGTATCCTACCCCTAATAACAGGAATGAAAAGGGTACCTTAATATTGCTCTTTGAAAACTTCAAATGTCCAAATACGAAATTAAATGTACAGGCAATATTTCGGTTAGGAATTTATTTTAGAAAGTGGAATCAAATTACAAAAGAGTTATTGTTTTGGCTGTGGTGGCTTAATTAGATTGAAATTGAATTAAGTAGATCTCGTTTGTTTATGGACTTTGTTTTTGGAAATATAAATTTAGAGAATTCGAGTAGATTTGTGATGATTTATACTTGAAAATGTAATGTCTAGGCAGATGATAAGACTTCTAATTGTGGAAGTTGTTCTAAACGTATAAAATCGCTTTAAAAAGTACGAACATAATATAATGCCTGTTTTCTTTGAAAGCTCGAGGAACTAATCAGTTTTATCCACTTGGAGTTCACCTACACTTCTACATTCTGAAGGAGAGGAAATCTGGACTCTGTTCTGAGACATTTCATATAAAAAAACGCTTTGCCACACTCAAGAATCAATACCAGGACTCATAATTCTCCTGTTCTTATCCAAAAATTGTTTGTGGCGTGACGTATATTTTCATTTCATTCATCTTCTTACTAGCCATATCGTCTGTTACACAGTCCATCCAGCGCTTTTTTTATCTTGTTCTTTGTCACATTTATCCTCAAAACCTTTCATGTCATTTGACGAGTCATTTTTTTAATAAAACACTTTATAACTTAAATATCAGTTAAGCCTTCAGTAGACCTTGTAATAAATTAGTTGAAAGCGATAGTTCTACGAGTGTGAACGAAGATTTTCTAGAAGCTTAGTTACTTAAAGAGATATTGCTCTAATTAATCTATTTCTTAAAGTTATTGCCCTGGTACATCTCCTGAGTACGACGTTAGATTGATGGGCCCTTGGACACTAATCTCCGTTAATCTCTCAAAGATTAAGTGGTCAAAATACAGAGTTTGTTTATAGTTATATTTTTAACTGTTATCAAGAAAAATGATCTTTATTTTTCGTTTGTTAATTTGTTAGCCAATTTGCAATCAAGATTATGGTCGGTTTCTAGTCTGACTGGGTGTTCGTGAATATGTTTTTGGTGTCTGATACTGGGTAATACCGGTATTAAAATGTTAGTCCAGTTTTTAAACTTTAGCTAAAAGTGCACCTTGGAATGTCTAGCATGACACCAGGGACTTTTTTTTGAGCTCTTTGAGGAAGAGAGACCTAGGAGGAGCGGGGACCCCAGACAGACAAAATGCTTAAATCAATTTGTCAATTATTTTTCGGGTGGACCCACCTTTCGTTTTTTTTATATTATATTTTAATTACACGGTCTACAGAGCCTATGACAATAAATAAAGGTAATGCACTAAATATATCAAATAGGTATTAGAATTAAAATAAAAACAAAAGTTCCTCTCACAATACTTCTTGCACACTAGTAAAATAAACCATCACGATAAGAACCAAACGAAAAAATATTTAGTGCATAAAATTCATTAATTTGTATCAATGAAAGTAATTTCTAGCTGAAATAATAACATTTAAAGCTAAATTATCACGAATCTACATTTTCCAGGCATCCCAGTAAATTGGGGCCACAACAGTATGTCACAGTTATCTTGTCAAATAAATTCAGTCTAGTTAATATGATCGCAGATACTCATCTTGGTCACAATTTCATAGCTTAAAAATACTTGTATGAAATTGTAGCCACTTTATAAAATGGCTCTTTTATTGAAAATTACTTCAAAAGGGTATAATATAGGTTATGTTATATTATGATGAATATTTTTGAATTTCGGGGCAAAGTGTTTAGGCTAGAAATACCTTACTATTTATACTGAAAACGGATTCCAATACACTTAGGCAAATGCTAGCAAGAAAATAAAACGCTTAAGTTATACTAGTAGTTGGTACAGTACCATTTACTAGCCCCACATAAGCTCAGGAAAGGTTAAAAGGATACCTACTTTATGTACCCAAGCCTAACGCTAAAATTCTTTACTGGAAATGTTTCGCAGATTTTACATCTCACACGAAACCTACGGCTATTGTTCCTTTTTTAAGAAAAAGGCAACAGAGCAGATGTGCTACAGTTTCTTACCAATAAGAAATCCCGCCGATCCTTGACTTGGAGCACGCAGTAATTCCGTACGCATCGCTGTTAGAAGGACGCCGGCACCGCAACTCCGGCCGCTCTCCGGCACGGAATACGGATCCGCATACTATCCTCCGCAGTTCGCCGTTGCCGGGCAAGCCTCAGTACACAACGCGACGGGGCCCGGGCCGGTCGTATCCCGCTTAATCTTCACTTTTACTAACACCTGTCCTCCCCTTAAAAACTCATGTTCGTCTACCAATTTCATCATCTCATAATAGAACTAAAACCATCATAATCAAAATTTTATTAACAATTACAACTAAATCTACAGGTGGATTGTACCACACACTCGATTTTAAACCTTTTCTTAAAGTAAATAGAGTTTCAATTTCCTCGTTCTCTTTGTCTTATCGTAATTCGTGTTTTATCTTAAAATAAGTGATAGTGTTTATAATACGAATTTGTAATTTTTAAAATAAATTTTAACGTAAAATTTTATCAAATTAAATGGAATTCCAATTTTAAATTTCACAATTTTAATCGTAAATAGCGTAACGTTTTTGTGTAATATAAAATAACATTGTAATCCAACAGTGTTTTGTGTTATTACATCTCTAAAATAACAGTGTTCTAATAACTTTGTGTGCTGTGATAACGTTGCGAGTTCTTTGTGTTATGTGAAAAATATCCGTTGTGGAGGCTATTGTAATAACATAAGGTATTTTCTTATCTTCGAGAATCATTGCGAGAGCTCTCGGCTGTTGTCTTAGGGCAGTACTAACGTAACAAGAGCTTTTCTAAGATTTTATTTCGTTTGTTTTTAATGTTTTCATGGAGCAATTTATTTGAGGAAAGAGAAGCTTGGGTTTATAAAGACTTAGTTAATTACATTTGAAGATAAAATTTATGTTGATCATAACTAAATTCATAGTCTCTTTGATCGTTGGCAACAAAACTCAGAGCTTGACTTTATAATATATACCTTTTATAAAATAATCTGGTAATGAAAGATAAATATATAGGACAATAATATGTATACACATATGTCGCCAGTACCGTAAGCAAATCTCAGTCAGCAAGTATGATAATAGTTATTTTCCTTCTCTATATAAGAAATATTGTCCTGCTATTGAACATTACGAGATACAGTTATAAAAAAAAACAATTCCATCTTTTGTGTCACCCTATAATAATTACATTCGTCAATCTATCTACCAAATACGATAATAACAATATTGATAATGTTTGGTCTGTCCTTATTTGTTCATCTTCTTTAGTCGGTATCATCAAAAAGTTCCAAAGTAATATCAATAAAAACAGTTGAATATTAAAATAGTTTGATCTCTTGGAATAGGTACTTGAACAAAAATACTCAAACATCTGCGAAAATAAAAGGTAAATTGTATAAAACAAATGTTTACAATAAAATAAAACACACGCCTACTCGGCTATTATAAATAAATGAAACAGTTTTTAGTTCAATAATTAATGATAATGTATTCATTACAATAAATTTATTGTCTGGGATTTATTTCTACTAGACATTCTGTAATATAGAACAGTCTATTCTAATTAGTGTATTTTATTTTATCTCGTATTTTATTACACTAGAAAAAAAAACTGGCCAAGTACGATTCAGACTAGCGCACTCCGAGTAGGTAATGTTACAAGCAAGGGTCTGAAAAGCGCCTCAAGCAACCAGCACTTTACATGAAGCCACTGCCTATATGACCTCCACAACCTAGCTCCCGGGTAACACGATACTCGTTGGTAATCAAGTATTTAATATTTGCTGTACTTAAGTAACTTCGAAGGTTTTAACACCTTGGCTTATCATAAGGTGTGGGATACTAAACAGACAGAAGGCTCATTAGCTCTGATCATCTTTTGGTCCTTATTCCAATACATACATCAACATCTTCATCAACCATCTTGCATGATTTTTGAAATAACAGGTTGTGTATCTAACTCAAGGACCATTTTGTAAACAGTTCTTTAATAATATAATATCATAAAATATAAATATGACTTCTGAAAATTAGTTATCTTCTGAAGCGAAGGTTAGAACAACGTTATTTCGCTATAAAAAATGAAAATATCATAAACAAGTCTTAAGCAAAACTGCTGTTAAAGTTTATGGTTGCACTATAGAGCAATATGTGACAAGCAATCTCTTTTGAAGGATGATGTTATTGTATGAATATGACGCTATTAATTTAAAGTGATACCTTACCAGCGCTAGATTACTGTGTTGTACATGTTTTTATCGATAAAATAGGTACATACTGTTACTTTCTACCAAAAGATAATGTTTTAGATAAAATATCATAATTAAATTGTGCGTTTATAAATACATATACAAACTCATTATCCTCCCTTTTCAGAAGCTTATCAGGCCTGGTATTTAAAGTAAATAATACGAGTACTTTAATTAATTATAATAGATACCCAAGGATATCTCTAGATAATATCTTGCTTCTTCTTCTTCTTTACGAATAGATGTCAAAAAAACCGGCCAAGTGCGAGTTGGACTCGAGCACCGAGGGTTCCGACCATTGGAAAGAAAAAATACGCAATAAAGTCGCAATTATCTTGTTTTTTTCCGACCGCATAATTAAGTTTGTTTGTAGAGGAAAATTGCTGATTACTTAAAAACTACCTGCTAGATCTCGTTCAAACCAATTTTCAATGGAAGTTTGCATGGTAATCTACATCATATATTTTTTTTAGTTTTATCATTCTCTTATTTTAGAAGTTACAGGGGGGGGACACATTTTACCACTTTGGAAGTGCCTCTCGCGCAAACTATTCAGTTTAGAAAAAAATGATATAAGAAACCTCAATATCATTTTTGAAGACCTATCCATAGATACCTCACACGTATGAGTTTGATGAAAAATTTTTTTTTGAGTTTCAGTTCTAAGTATGGGGACCCCCAAAATTTATTGCTTTTTTTCTATTTTTGTGTCAAAATCTTAAAGCGGTTCACAGAATACATCTACTTACCAAATTTCAACAGTATACTTCTTATAGTTTCTGAAAAAAATGGCTGTGACATACGGACGGACAGACAGACTGACAGACAGACAGGTTTTTGCCATTTGGCTACGGAACCCTAATGATGTCTTGGTGTTTTTTTATTAAGTACTATGAACATGAACGCGCTAGAAGTTACACTTTCTGAATAAGTTATAATAATTATTAAGTAATTATGTTTACAGGCTTAAAACTACTTTAAACTTAAAAAACAAAATTTTAGAACATACTATAAAATATAAGATCAAAAATACTATACACAATAAGTATAAAAAAGCCCGCCTAGCTCGCCATAATCCTTATACTTAAACACAAAGCATAATTTGATACAGCTTTAAATACATCATATTTTCATATATAATAAGTAGGCTTAGAAAGGCTGCCAAACTTGTAGGCTTCTAATTCTATTCTCCGTAACAACAGTTAATAGGTTTTCATATGTTCACCGATCTACACAAAGACCGTGAGACAAGGACTCCTTACTTTTTTGAGAAATTTGTGTGGTGACTAACACCGATACCCAAAGGACCAAATACCTTCTTCCGTTTGTTTTATTAAATGTGAATCAGAGTTATTACATACCAAGCACACGACCCCAAAACATACTCATACGTGATTAATTAAACGTCTCAGTCTCAAGGGAAACTAATTATAAGGCTGCCCCAAAAATATTCCTGCTATGTCATTTGTTATATTAGTAACATACTTTGATAAATTAATTGAAACTATGTTACATATACGAAATCTTTTTAAGGTCAAATATTAAACCTTAATAGCGTGATTTTTGTAGGTATGTAAGTAATAAAAAAATATTTTTAACGATGAATTATATTTGTACACTAAGTTGAAACTACGTAACTAAAGACTAATATTATTTTTATCATAATTCAATATTTCAATAGAATATTATTATTTTTATTAGCAATAACAAACAATTAAATTTCTATTACAAGAACAACCTGTTATAAGAAGTAATACGAGCCCATCCAATTAGTTTCCTGTGATTTCGTACCAAAGGACCAATATGTAGGTCGCGGATCAGAGCTCGATGCTCGCGATAATTTGGTGTCGTCGATCACGATACCAATCTCTATCGAGATACAGAAATCTTTCCGCTTTGGAGGTGACCGGTATTGGGGCTTACTGGAGAAAATGATTTTATCTTAAGGCCTTTTTTATTGCAGTTTGAGTTAGATGGTCCAGCGCAATTGCTGACCATAGAGTTTAATTCTAAACTTAATAGAATTATTTTTGCCATGTGAAAGATGGAAGTAGCCGCCTATAGTTTGAATTGGTGCCCGGTTTATTACAATAAGCTAAAAATCTGTAAAAAAATACGTCATGGGTACATCTCTACCCATTCTTTAGGAAAACAAAGGCGTTACAATATATTTATTATATTTCCTATCGAACTTAGTTTTTAACAAAAGAATACAAAATAATTTTATGGTAAAAGTAAAACCTTGTAAGGCTCATAAAATATCTTCGCGCCCGTAATTCTCGACGGGGAAGGTTGCCACATACCGGTGGTTATATTAAAAGCCGCATATCCCAACATATTCATCGCGTGAAGGGGACCTGTCATCAATAGTTAGATCACAAATATTATACGACTCTCGCTACTTGTAGAACATTTATATTCACCCACATCTAGTGAGGATGTGTAAATGTGTACTGAATGTGGATGTCTTTAGGACTAGAGGAAGACTGAAAAAACGCTGGATGGATTCAAAGAAAGAGCCTAAATTACGATATGATTGCTGATGAAAGGAAAAGATACTGCACTGACCAGAAATAGTTAGGTAAAAGGGCAGGAGAATGATTAAGAGGGACTGAATGCTGACTATAACCTAGTTGAGAATAGGCTAGGTGAATGAAGAGACAGTAGGCTTGCTAAGTGAACTAGCACACGACACACATCAGTTCAGAACTTTAGCAACACACGTGATAATGTGCGGTGTCAGTTCGACGTATGTTCTCATAATGTTGTTAGTCAATGTTTTACAAGTATTTATAAATAAAAACAACACTGCACACAGAATTTAGGTGTGCGGTCGAAAAAATCGATAAGTAGGTACAATCGATAAGGTTCTATTCTACACATACCTTGCTATTCCTATTCTAGAAAGTTTTTTTCTTTTCACATTTTGTAAGCGCAAGTTTCATACTTTTTGGAAGAACTAATAGCCCTTCTAACGCGTTCAAAAAAAAAGGTTAAAATTTTCACCCCGATCAAAGTTCGTTCGAAAAAGTGTACGCTTTTGGCAATTATAGCACGCTACACTAAAAGACAAAAGAATGTACGTTTTCAAGATAAAAGATAGCGTCTTTTACGACCTATCTTTTGTGGCGGAGCTTCATTATAGCTGAGTCCATTCAGGGCGGCAGTTGAGACCGTTATAATATTTTACTCTGGCTCTCGCGGGACCTAACTATGCGGTAACACTAGTACCCAGTGTCCTTTTGTAATGTAAGACACTTTTGTTCCTAGCTCGGTTTCTGCTCGATTTGTGGACGTTTTATGTTATCGTCTCCTGGCTTTAAAACAACCTATAATATAAAACTAGTTACATGTGTTGGTTGTTTATTAAAATTACTTGTATCACGGGTGTGCGGTTCACAAATATACATTATACAGTCACACGTAAAAATACTCAGACTCGTAAAAATATTATTTAGGAATCGAACCCGCGACCCGCCAAGCAGCAGCTAATTGCTCAGTGACTGTACCAATCCTATCGTCCCATTTGCTGGTTACACCCTGATTAACTTAGGCCAGTAAGGTTCAAAGTCACGACCTCTCATTAACCAATCTACGCATTAACCGCTGAGCTGCTATAGTTTCAATAAAAAAATTCACCACAAGATAACTACTGGGTGTCGATAGAAACGGAAACAAAAGAATACCGTAGTCTTTTAATTCCTTGGGTCAAAGTATACACTGACCAGACAGTTAATTAGTGAGAACAATGGTTTAACTCGTTAACGGTTACAGTGTCTAAAGGCGGTATTATTTATTTTGTCTTTTGTTTATAAAGCAGTTGAAGATTAATAGAGAAAGATTGTATACAAGTAGTAATCCTAAATCCCAGTAGACACAATGCAGTAACGATGAAAATTTAACTCATTTGAAAATGACTAAGTAACATATTGCAATGTATTCAAATTATGACCTTAAACTCATGCAGGCTAAGTTGAATTTTCAATGACTGAAAATTCTTCAGAGAAATTACCCTAGTTAGAAGACTCTTCCTTAAAGTGGAACCACAAAACCTCATTCTAATTAAACCCCATTCAGTCAACAGTATACAGGATGAATCAAAAACTACATTAACCGGTTCAGCGGGATTCTGTGGTGGCGAAACTTATCCTAGATGTTCTTTATGAGATAACACGAATTACAAACTTTATGTTAGTTTGTAAGGTTATATAGTTTATGTGTATATTCTTCTCGAGACAGAACTGTGATTTAGAGTCTGATGAGAGTAGTGTCTAGAAACTAATAATGACCAAATAATAGTCACGGCTGCTTTCTTGGTCTAGTACTGTGAATGCAGCGTGGCATTGCAGAGGTCCTCGGTACGATTTCCAAGTCGGACAAAGTGCTATAGAGATTTTTCCATCAGATTTTTTATCTAGAGTCTCTAAATAGTACTGAAAACCGTATCAAAATCCAAAAACAGATGATATTAGACGTGGAGAAGTACTTTGTTTTTATCATTTTACTCGTATCAAAAGACTCGTACCACAAGTTTCAGTCTATATAAGTAATGTAATGTCATGTCATGAACATTATTAATCTGGACGTTTCTTTCGCCAAAGAAACCGTTTCCATGTAAACTGTCGCAGTGGCTCGTAGCTCGTACAAGCACGGCTTGTACTCGTGTTTCACCTAGAACACTATTTCATTCTGTGTCCCAGGGGAACTTTTGGCGGATGGAAAAATTGTGATTTGTTCTCAATGTAAGTTCAGAAGGGTTGTCTACCAGAAACTCAGTTTTTTCAGTGTGCTATTGATGAAATATACTCATAGGTTTCATATCTATAAGTTGTTTCTGCTATTGTTATATATAATTATGTTATCGATTGGTATGGGTTTACAATAAAAATACAAAGTAATTATTACTAACACTGAGAAGCATTTTGATGACAATTTGTATTTTGACTGCGTCCCTGAATTTAAACTTCACAAAATAAAAATAATCAACAAATAATGAACTGAATGGTCTTTGGCTCTCATTCGCAATAAGAATTTCTAATTTATTTAGTATGTAAATTCAGGACTATTATATATCCTAGTATCTTAAATCAATATGATCATTTAACTTATTTTCTATTATTGTATATATACTTATACATAAATATGACCGCATATAAAAATATATAATCCGCATTACAATTGAGGCATAACATACATCCCACAGCCGACGGATTCCCGGATGAATCTAAAAGGTGACAAAAAGCTTCTCATATCTGTTACCTACAGAGTGATTAAACCGATAGAGGTGCCAATGATTATGGCGGAGCTATTTTTTTCCCACTCTCAAAGCTTCTTATTTTAATATTCAAACCTCCCTAATTTAGCTAAACGTTACATACGTCAACAAAAGAAATATAATTTGTATCTAAAGAAACTACACACCCTAGGCGGACAGTAAATAGTGTATACCCAGAGCAGCTATCCTGTGGCTAGTTAGTAGACTAAGTTCGTTCATATATACTACAAGTGGCTAAGCAAGAAAATACTGTAACAGGTACTAAACAAGGGCCTCTCTATCATTCAATAGCTCTGTGTTAACCCGAAGCTAGCCTGCTCGCCTTATCGTTACCCTTTACCCTGTCGAGACGTGCTTCAGGCAAATAATATCTCATGGCATCCTTAGGGGATCGCTCGCAGGAATATAAAGTAGTTCTGTTTCATCATATTTGCTTCCCAATATTGGATTTTTAAAGATTCTTTTATTTGTATGGTGGAGAAAATATCTGGGGAATTTGAATGGTATATTGTTTTCTGTTTTTTTTAATGTATACTCGGATTACTTGCGTGGATTTTAATCAGCCAACATTGCCAAGGTTTTATGTCTTACAAATCATAGAAGTCTACTACAATGGTTGTATCATATGCAATATGATAAATTATCAATAATATTCACCCAAAAGTAGGGACTCGCCATTTTTTTTGTAAACGTATTTCTAGAAGAAATTCAGAAATAAAAATACAGACCGGGAATCGAACCTGAAACCTCTTAAACAACCCTCACTGGAGGCTATCTTATCTTATTTATAATTCTTATAAATGCAACATGAAAAGTCATGGCGAGCACTTCGTAACGTGAAGGTTCTGTGAAAGGTTATCCGTCACTCGTGACTTATTATTATAACTAGTTATTGAGGCCAGAAAAAATGTGCATTATGTTATCTTGACCACAACTCCGCTTTCTACTGAATAAAGAACTTTGAGGCTATTAATAGTATAAATATGGACATCATCGCATTGTGTATTAAATAACACAAAACTGTTTTAAATGCATTTACGATAAATTCTATTGGTAATGTAGTAATTATCTCAATAGTGATAGAGTGTTAATTAGGCAAATTAATAACGTAATCAAATCAATCAGACGAATATAAAATATCTTAGAGAACTTTAAAATGTTGGTTTTCTATTTTATATAATATAATTATGTAAACACAACCACACTTTGCCTTACTTAAAAAACCGGCCAAGTGCGTGTCGGGCCACGCGCAGTAGGGTTCCGTAGTAGGAGTTAGTTAGTCGACTATAGCTCTGTAACTGGTTAAGCCTACTTAGCCGTGATAGTTTTCCTTATAATTTCATTACATGTACTACGTCTGTGATTTTTTTCACATTTCTAGGTACAGCCATTCAAAAGTTAGAGGGGGGGGTAACTCGTATCGAACAAAAAATTTCACTTAAAATCTAGATATTTCGCAAATGGCTCGGTTAACTGAAAAATGGTCTTCACACACCCATAATATTTTTGAAAGACCTATCTTTGTAAACTTTTCTTTGTAAAGATTTGATCTAATTCCCAGCAGTGTTTTATTCGTTCTAGCTCAAAATGTTTTTTGTATATTCATCGATTTCCATTTTCACTCAGAATTTGTAATTCAAACATAAATTAGGTACAGTTGCAGCAAGCAATCTTTGTAAGTGGCCTGTGCCCTGTAAAAGTTAAAAGTTTCTATCATTAGAAGATTTTAAAGAATCGGCTAATTAGTTTCAGAAACCCTGCGTATTAATAAATAATATTAGGTAAAGACACATTTATTCATTCATTTAATAAAAACGCTTGTATCATTCCTACCTTGCTGTTTATACTACAAGACAGTCGCTTTTCACTCGTACTTTACATTTTGTTCATGTTTCCATTCCTTTCGTCCAACTAAATCTGCTTTGATGCGCTCACAGTCAGTACTTAGCTTTAAATCCTCCAGGCTCCGTTTAAAATCTACCTTTTTAAATTGTTTGAAAATTCACTCTACAATACTCCGGAGTTTGAAACAAAGTAGATGTTACATTTGAATTATTTATTTTTGGATACTAGGTCTACAATTACATAAAATAACCACTTGTTCTAACGTGAATCTCTCAGTATGAAATACTTGTTTCTACCTACGGTGTTACCCGTGTCGTATGTATTTAAAACAGCCTATAGCATTCATCAGGATTAAACTTTCTATCAGCGAAATATTTTTTGGAATCCGCGTAATATTTCCAGTAATTACTCATTACATACAAACTTACAGCTTTACATTTTTATAATGTTATTATATTACTTCGTTAGTCGGGTGGTCGTAAATACGATAGCCGCGAACGAAGTCCCGCGTTTCGATGGTTTGGAAATCCGCCTAGTTTTATAAGTATTCCAGAAAGTTTATATCTGGGCTCTTTCAGTTTTTACTGTATAGAAAAACCTAACGAGTCAGCCACGTCTTAGACCTTTAGGTAATTTTCCAAATTAAGTTATATCCTTCTCATAGTTTAACAAGAACGTCGGATTTCCAAAGTTTACGGTCCCGGAGGGTGAACACTTGTTTCTCGTTATTATTCATCAAGTATGTTAGGCATTTTAGTTTCAAAACTTACCTTCAACTAGCTGTAGATATGATAAGCATAACAGTTGCTTTTATTTGCTATTTTTATCACAGATAGGTAGTTTGATACTGTACCTGTTTCTATGGCAACCGACTAGTAGAGGCTATAACTTGAATGAAGTGCTAGAAAGATGGAATAGATACAAACAGAATTTCACTATTGGGGTTAATAAGCGTAATTATGTACTCACCGTGTTACACACAGAAAAAATATCTAATCAATGGAAAAAAAATCTAGTGTTTTATCAAAACAAACTGCAAGATACCCTTTAAAATTGCATATATTTGTACATAAATTCTAATGTCATTGAACTCCTCATAAATGGTTCGACCGACTTTCGTATGTCTTTGGTGTGTAAGTGTACCTTGATCATTTAGATTCACAATTGGACCCGGTAGGTCTGTCGGATTCACTAGTTTAGATGAAAATCTTGATAGGACCCCGGCTAAGCTCGCAATAATCGTCAGTTCTTATTAATATTGCCAACCACACAAAACAAGTCCCTAAATACAAATATAAACAAACTCGCGGATCGGTTCTCATCAATATTTAATCCAGTAATTCAGTTAAACGGGTCATCTCACAACATAATGGTCTCCTCAGGAGCTCTATTACAGTTGCTGTAAATCCTATTTATCTCCGAAGAGCCTCTTAATAGGAAGGCTCTAGGGGTAGGGAGCGATTATGTTATGATGTGTCAATGGAGGTAGGGTGTCGCTCAATTTATTTGAAGAGACATGCGGTCTAGGGGCTAGAGATGTGGTGTGTTAGTCTTTTGGTATGGCCGTCATTGAGAGTTGTGGTGGTCTAGTAGTTAAGGCACTTACATTTCGTGTACGAGTGCGCGGGTTCGAAATATGGCAAGTATCAATTTGACTTTTCTAAAGTCATGAATGAAACCTCTGAAATCTGAAACCAGTAAACCTGAAATAATAAGTCTGAAATCGCCAACCCGCCTTAAGCAAGTGTGGCGATCAATGTTCATATCTGCTTTGTATGAGAAAAGGCCCAACAAGCCTGAGACTTACATTACCTACTTACCTAAACGCAATCATCATTAGAAATGTTTATTTTTAGAATAGTATACATAATATTATATTGCTATGACAAAGTAACCCTGCTATTTCGGGCAAATTATTCGCCACAGGTATGAAGAATCTTCTCACACGTAGCGGACCGCTAATCGGCTACGGCGTAGCTAACGTAGCGGTACCTACGCCGTAGCATAAAATCTGCTTTATTACTCAGGTAGCTTCTGCTTCGTGTCGTAGTGGCTCTGGCTTGTTGTGTATTCACGCTGCAAGCTGCCCATTCACTACACTACTTTATAAGAGGCGGACTGGTTGTCGATTTCACTCGAATTTATTTTAATGCAAGCGACGACACGTTAACGGCTTTCAGTAAAATGGATTGCAGATAACTGATTTTTTTAAAGCGACTTTTGCGCAAATAACGTATTAAAATTTTTGGTACTTATATGATTTTAACATTGTCAAGATCCACGTTCTGATAAATCAAATGGTCCTTCGAGTCAGATTACTTATAAAAAACTGAGTGAACGTCTTTTTGTTTGTTCTACTATTTCTTCATCTTTTTGATTTGTGATCTTATCACTGATTCACAATCACTTTATGAATAGTATCTGCTATCCTTCATTTTTCAGCCCCTGTCATAATGATACGACATAATATTCCGAAAATGTCATAAAATCAATGTCATAGTTGAGAAGACTTCAATCCTAATCCGAGGTAAAAAATATCAAATTCACATTTCCCCGGCTATAATCCAGCCTATAAAAATCCAGTTACCTAATAATCCTTATTAAAACTACACTCGCATCACTTAAGTATGTATGTACGTAAACAAGCAGCACACGAGTGGCGCGACAGTAGCGCAACAGTGTGGCCGCCGCCATATTGTGCGCCAAGCGTGTGCCGGTATTAGGAGCTCGCGTGACTGGCCGCAAATTGGTTTATGCAAATCTTACGGATAATGCCTCAGCCGGGGAGGGGCGGCCTTAACCCCCCACCGTTTATATTTCTATTGAGACAGAAAATTGGGTCAGTCCGAAGGGTGTATAGGTGTTCTTTTAGTTTGCATACTGATTAGATGATTTTTCGCAAACAAAAGTGGAAGTGTTTAGTTTAGTTTATAATTTTAAAAGGTTTGTTAATCTGGAACCCTCTACAAATGATTTAATTATTTTTTTTTTATGAATATTATTCTGTATCTTTATGAGATGTGATTCATGTAAATTTGGTGTTTAACGTGCATCGAAAATATTGTAACAACCAACTAACCAAAACATTACACAATACATCATATAAAATATTCAACCAAATATTATTTCGCAAGTCGCGTACATGACGTAGGTCAACATCTAATTAGCATGTTTCTTTCATTACCAGATTATTCTCCTTTGCTTATTAAAGTTAACCCAACTGCAAACTGTATATTATGACTTTCGTTGTATATTATTTTTATTTATTTTTTCATATAAAATGCATTAACTAAAACATCGAAATTACAGCAACTTAACGCTCAAATATTCTCAATATCAAAAAGGTAAAAAAAAAACATAATAAATTAATTTAAACATCACAATCGTGCTGTGAACGAAATGACTTAAAACAGTGCCTGAAGTAGTGAGAACTGTCCATTTTGAAATTAGTCGGTTGGTAGCTAGTAGTGGTGTTATGTGGTAGCAATATGAACACGGTACAAAGCACGGGGGGCGGCCATGGCGGCTCCATGAAGAAGGACCACAAGCATGAACAGGTAAACACTTATTTACTATGAGTTTTGATGATTATTTTTGTCTATAATTGTAATTTTTTAAATTATATCAAAGGGTTTGTCCGTACTGTCGGGCCTTCCAAAAGTCCAGAAAACTATCGTTAAATTATGAAAATATATTACTGTTTGTAAAAAAATATATAAATCTTTATAAGGAAACTTACAAGTACGTAACTAGCAAAGATTCAAGAAGTTTCCTGCAGCTAATTCATTAATATTATACCTGCCCATTCGATGCTGTTTAATTAAAACTTCCAATAGCACTGAATTAATGATAATGAAGAAATTTCAAATAAACTGCACTCTGTGTAATTGAAAATCGTATATCATCACAGCTTTCTTCTTATAAACATTCGTTTGCAAGTGATGCGTTTCCAAGTAGATAAATGAATATTTATAAATCACATGAAATAAGGAAACTTAAAATATCAACGATATATATAAAACTAGCTTCTGCCCGCGACTTCGTCCGCGTGGAATAGTGGTAGAAAACCCAAATATCTTACGGAACCCTATTTTTTTCCAAAATAAAATTAAGCCTATGTTACTCGTGGATAATGTAGCTTTCGAATGGTGAAAGAATTTTTAAATTCGGTCCAGTAGTTTTTGAGCCTATTCATTACAAACAAACAAACAAACAAAGTTTTCCTCTTTATAATATTAGTGTAGATAACCTGCAACATTATTTAACTGACAAAATTAAAACTATTGCTATTCAAAGCAATTGTATACATGAAACTACGGTTAAAGGAAGGTAAATTAATTTTACTTCAACGAGAAATGTTGGTCCTTTTGCCTTACTTAACAAATCCGACAGGCGCTGGTCTCCCCTGATTTGTCAAAACGTTGTAAATTGCCGACCAGTCTTAATTCAATTCTCGTTGGACACAATTATTAATCGTTAAGAACAAATCCCAAGGAACATTCCCTTGCTTTAGCTGACGGAGAATTATTTGCAAGATATTAAAATTAAGTGACAATTTGGTTAGTCAAGTGACTGGTAGCCATCATTATATTTCTACAATTATTATACCTAAGTATAGATCAATACAATAAGGAGACAGCAAAATAAGGAACCTATATAGTGTTTCTGGTTGAAAATATCATGAGAGCACAGAATTACGTTTCACAAAGTGTTATGTCACAAAACCACAAAACATTCACCTAAGCGTAAACGCTCTGTAACGACTTCTTTTTTATCGACAAATTATCAAAACCTCCGGATCTGAGGATCAAAGTGACGGATACGAGTGACAAGTCATCTGCGAACCAATGCTTCTTCTGCTTCTTAAACTTGGTTTCAAAAAGCTCTAAGCGTTATTTTGTTTTTGATGCTTTGCCAAAAAAACTTTTTTTGAAAAGTTAAGCTAAAATATTTAAGTGTTTATTTTTGGCTTCATCGACTTATTTTTACGTCCCCTTTATGGAAACCCTTCTGAGTATCTAAACACTGGTTAAATCACCGTTGTTCCGTATTATGTTTCATAATAAAGGACCTGCTTGCCTCTGGGGCTTGACCGAGTGCGGTCGTGGCCGAGTGATGTGTGCATTAAGGTAATTAGGCTACCAGTAAGCTGCGTAGAAAATAAGGATCTGTCCATATTTGCGACACACCCTGTCTTGGTAGTAGCATTACATGTAGCAGGATTTTACAATCGACTTTGAAAGTACGATGGTAAAACAAGGTTAGGTATGCAATCGACTGTTCTTTTCTTTATTTGCACTGCTTACTCCGTGATGACTGGGCCAATTGATATTATTTTATTGCAATTGTAGAGCAAGTTGATGTTTATATATGTGAATACACCTAGCAATTTTTTGTGTAGAATACACACATTTATGAAAGTTTTTATATATCTATTTGAGTATAAATAATAAGCAAGAATCATTTTTTTTTATAAAAAATTAAACAGCTTCAAAACATTAAAAATAATTTTATAATCTACTGAAACGCTTATAATTGAATACATCGTTCTTCTGCAAAGAAGAAATATGATTAGATGACTCTTGAGACTAACAACGTATTTTAACTTTGAACTGTCTGTTGCAAGTCATATTACACAAACAGGTACGGTTCACATAGCTACATTTATATCGTATAAAAATATTTGAGTTTGCCAATGTGAAACATTAGATTTTATATTTGACGTTTATATTTGTCCTAAAAAATATGTTATATAAAAATACGTTTTACCATAAGCAATAAGCTCCACAACTTAGCCCTTATTAAGCATCAAATTAAATATGGCCGACATATTTAATGTGCGCCAAATTATGACTAGAGGTGTGACACAGGAGCCACTAAAACTAATTACCACTTAATAATTCAAATACTGGTATAACCGACACTAATTGAGATTGGAATTAGTGCTGGTGATATGGTAATTTAGTGTACATTCCGGCATGCTGTGTGAGACGTGATGGTTGGTTTGGCGTGAATTGGCTGGCAGTCAAAGGGAAAGCCCGCTGTGAGCCGCATTGACAAAGAGGCGGCGAGATGAGAGTGTGTGGGAGTCTGTCTTTGTTCCTGATGTTGTTTCAAAACGGAAAATTTGGGTGTTTTAATTAAGAGAGTGCGGTAATAAAGTTGAAACGTTTTTCATATTTTAGATGTTCTCCAAAAAGGCTCTTAAAATCATTGAGGTCATATTTTTAACTGGATTTTATTAATCTAGTAAATCACATACTGAAATTGGCTCATATTGTCGCAAAATTCCCTCCAGTCTTTCGAACATAATTCGATCAGAATTCGTTCAACTTTATAGCGTCACTCAAATTATACCCGGAACTTATCCATAGCTATAAAATTGCAGTCGTGTAGTATCCGTTCGTCGGGCTGCATCCAAAGTATTGCAGCACTGAAACTGGTTATTTTCTTACATTTTCAGGACGTGTGCTGAATGACGAGTGACTGAAACGTTCCATTTTACTCTTTTATTTATGATCTGTGGGACATTTGTATATGATTTGGGATTTTATTGGTTGGGTGAGCGGGAAATGCATTTGTGTTCGCATGCATGATTGCTGACTGTTGAGTATGCGAGTTAGGAATCTGGGTCGCGCAATGGTTTTTTTCTATTAGGTACATTCATTCTCGTCATCGTAAGATTCATGATAGTCGTAAAGTTACATCAGGTAAATGTTAATCTAATGAAGTACATTTTTTTAAATACGAGTATTAGAAATACAATTTATATACCAATAGGGTCATATATTTGTACTGGATATACCATGTATCAACATAAAAAATATTTTATAAATAGAATCAGTTCAGTGGAACTTTGCTACTATTTGTCTTCACCAATAAAAGGCACGACAGTAAAACATGGCATTACCAAACCAACAAAACAATAAACGGATAATTTATTAAATTCATATTACCGATAAAATACATCGGCTCGTACCAGTCAAAATACTACTGGTTCGAAATAAGCCTCCTTAAGCATCGATACAGTGACCGAGTGATAACATGTAGTATTTGGAAGCTCCATATTATATATCTCTCTTACACGCTAATTATACACAATATACATGGTAGTATAACCACGCTTCACCCATCACTAGCGCATACGAAAATGACGTAATGTCACAGAGTAATGAAACGCAGAAGGTCAACTTTATTGCTGATGTTAATGCGTAATTTTTATTACCTACAAGAGGTTCGGCAATGCGACTTCATAGTATCGATTGAACCATTCATACTCGAGCTAAGAAGTATTTTGTGGTACATAAATTATCGACATTTTGTTTCTAATTTTGTTTATAAACGTCTATCTAAATGCGATAAATTATTTATTTGAAGACCTCTAATTTTGTAGCCAGCAAGGATATTGCCCTCAACAAAATACACATACCATCTAAATAAAATAATTCGATATTCTTGTTTCCATATTGAAAACATCATTGTTCAAACTGGTCCTTCTGTCCATATCTTTGGATTCGAAAATCGCGTGATCCTACCAAAATATATCGGTGTATTTGCATTCGTTACTTAAATATACGGCCGTTTATGGTAATATTAATGGTCTGACTCGCTGGTGGATGGTGTATGAGATTTAAGGTGACACGTCGATATATATGTATGGGTATTTACATAAGATTTGTGTTAGGTACAAGTCGTGGTGTGAAGTACTTATGTTGCGAAGTTCCGCGTGTTTGTGTTCTTGATACTTTATTAATAAATATTTCAAAAAATATAATATCTCATAGTACTACATACTAGACAAAACTTTCGGTTTATTATGTAACGTTTTCGTAACAGAATAGTGTAGGTATATGTTTTTAGAAAGTTTTTGTTATAATTTATAGTTGGTGTTAATCCTTGTCGTGGAAAACGTTTGTTAGGCGACCTAAGTTTTGATGAGAAGTTAATTTCTTACTTTTTTGTCGTATGTAAAAATAAAACGGTATAAATTACAAAACGCAATTCGCCCAACTAGGTAACTTTGTACATTACTAGTTTTTTTGTTTTTAATGTTAAACAATATTTTGAAAATATAAAGCATTCCTTTATTCCTACGCGATCTTTGATTTATCAAAAGAAACAATTAACGTGAAAAAAAAAAATAATATAAATTGTTTTTATTCAGATGACTAAGTAGTATACTAAGTAATACTAAGTAATTGTGGATACTATGTTAGTAATTACAATAATGACTTTCACTTTCACTATTGTTAGTAAAATTTGTTAAGATTGGAGAGGTAACATCCTCCCCTATTATTTTGAGGATGCTGTTGCCAGAATCTCGTAGTCTGCTCAGTAGGGATGCAGTTTTTTTGCGAATCACCGCTTGAAAGCCATCGGTTCGATTTTGTAAAAATATTACTACAAAAACGAACTGGTACTCAGCTGCATCCGGTTAAGACTGGAAGCCGACCCCAACATAGTTGGGAAAAGGCTAGGCAGATGGATGATTACTACAAAAACGAGGCCTTCTCAACAGCATCCGCCTATTTATACTATATTTTATATTTATTTTTTTATATTTTGAAACATTACATCTCTTATGTCTAATTACATCTCTCTGTGCTGCCTGACACGACGTTAGAAAACGTCGTGTCAGGCAGCAACAACTTGACCATATTACACCTACCACAGTTTTTTTCGGTAATTATTATATAAGTGCATTTGTGTTCATTTCTTACATGCAAATTATACATTCAAGGCGACAGGAAATGTCGTGAGAGAATTTATTTAACTTCACTTGCATACACGTAAACTGCACTAGAATAATACCACCGCCAGGATTAAGGTGAGCACACGCTAAGGCGTATCAGAAATACACGTTATGCTCTAGTTCTTTGTGGTATTAAATGAGCATGATCTTGGATTTTTATTATTTGGTGGCCCAGTGGTGAAGGCACCTGCATCTCGGTTACGAGCGTGTACAAATCCTGGCAAGTACCAATGTGATTTTTCTAAAGTCATATGTACTTTTTAAGTGTATCTTAGACGTCACTGAAAACATCGTGAGGAAATCCGGACTTAAAAACAGTCTGAAATCCCCAATCCGCATTGAGTATGTGCTCATGCTTTCTCTGTAGGAGAAGAGGCCTGTGCCCAGCAGTGGGACAATATATAGGCTGATGATGTTGTTATTGTGGCAAGAGAAATAAACACTGTGATAATGCCAACCCTCTAACTATAACGGTTCATAAGATACAGCCCTCTGACAGATGGACAGACGGACAGCGAAAGCTTAGTACTAGGGTCTTGTTGCCATCTTTTAGGGTGGGAACCCTAAAAACAGTAGTCACTTACCTTTAAACATGTTCAGTTTGTTGCGATATTATGTTTATCGATCGCTCGCGACGCTGTTGTTTGATAAACACCGGGAAAGGTTTCATGCTTCAGTTGAGAGTTATCCGGAATTATGCCGGGGTGTTTTTGTTATAATAACCATGTACATATTTACACACTATATACTATATATATATGAAGATGATACATGTCTCAAGGAACTGTTATTGTTTTTAGTAAGTAGTGGGACAGAGCTAGGTATGAAAATAAAGTATTTAAATAAATTGGCAGACTAATAATAATGTATATGGTTTTTATGGCCAATTACACCGCCCCAGAAAATTTATCAGCCAGATATTTTTTGTCTAAAGTCGTGAAACAGGTGCTTAACGTTTATTCGTCAAACAGTACAGTAGATAGATTAACTTTTATTTTGACGAAAATCATGAAGGCACATTGTCTTAGTCCAAACATTTCATGAATAAATAATATCTAATGTGAACAAAACATACTAAACACAAGATGTTATATTTATGAACGTTCTATGAATGCTGCAAGTAGGTACCGAGCTATTTAACTAAAGAGCACACACGTATGCAAATTAACCAATTACTATACACCCTGAATTAGTATACATACAGGTACAGATTGCACAATTAAACGCAGCTACTCAATTGAGCATGTATAACTTGGCCCGCAGTTCAATAATGGCTGGGATTGAATGCCTCAGACCGATCGCCTCAATCTGCATCCACGTGATACCACTTTGTCTGTACCTCTAACGACCTGCGTGGAAACATACGGCGAGGGAATTGCGGCGGGAACGTTTGGAAATGGTGCATTATTAACTAGTCGTAGAACGTTGAAGCAATTTGAGAGTACATACATATCCACTTACGTATGCAAGTGTGAAATCATAGTCATAAAAATATCTTTGTAACATATTCTTAAGTATAAAAGCGAGACAAACCATACAATGGTGCACGTATAAAACTATACCATTATGATTCAAATGTAACGTCTAACACCTTACCAGTAACTTTAAATAATTCATATCTACTAACATAACAAATATTACTGCATCTCAGTTAAACGTTAAAATGATACAGATTCGCTACACCTCTCGCACTAGAATTTCGAGCATCTCTGTGGCCATTTACTCCCCTGCCAAGTTGGTATGGACTTACCATTATCAGAAGGCATGTACGAGCGTTCACAATTGTTATTTACGTCTGTATATCCCCACATTAAGGCACACAATGACCAGATCTTGGCTAATTGCCAACAACTATTTACAAGACTAATCGAGCTTAGCGTCTATGACAATAGTGTAGGCTGGCTTTAGTTCATAAGCCATAATTATTGGGAAATGGGTAATTATAGTCTCATTGTATTAAGATTTCATGGGTACTATTGCTGGGTTTATTGTATTTTAGTTGATACCTATGGTTTTACCTGCATTCGGAAGCAACTAATACTCTTGCCCAGATAAAAAAATTCAGTCTACCACCTTGCCAAATTCCGACAAAATAGGTTGTATCTTTTTACTGTGAAACCGTAACAAACCCACATTCAACCTTACATTATTAGTTAGTTGAGATGATAGTTTTAGTTATGAGTAATATGCGGGGATACTTTTACGATTTTTATATGGATAATAATTAGCAATCGGAGCGTAACTGTAAAACCGTGTGGCTGGAGACTATTCAATCATTTTTCCCAGTTTGTCATGTCATCCACGTACGGTGTAGTGGTTATTGTACGGAAAGATATTTGTTAGTATGTTGATTTTGATATTTATACTCACAATTCCGCGTGTCTATATAAAGTGGTCTTTTTGTAAATTTTTATGTTTTTGCACAAATCGTCCGCACTCGTTCCAATTTTAAACGCGTATGTTTCCACCGTACCTTACTAATTGTATATCCGACTGTTAATAGTGGCAATTTGCCTAGATCCATGTAACAAATAGGGACTCGTATCACACCGCACGGCTCCAACTCTAGTCCTCTACATTTCACACTCACTGACTGATAGACCGACCTCTGATAGTAGTCACTGCACTATTTATTACACCTTACCGACATTATGTTAGATTTATATTAGACCTGTATTAATGCTAGTTTAGATTTTCGTTTATTTAAAATGTAACAGCTCTACCTGCGTTTTCATGTGTAAATTAACAAAGCCAATTAAGACATTACGTAGATGTAGCCAAAATATTAAGAAATACTAATAATTCTAATTAACGTGTTTGAAGTTAGCATGTGAATGAATTCTGATTAATTAATTCAAAACTAATTTGGAGTGAAAAGTATATTTATGCTGCAGCGTCATGCCGTTTGTCGTCACGGCATAAGAGTCGGTCGATGTTTCACATAAAACGGGATAGCTGTCATAATGGATGATAAAACTAAATCATTTTATATTTTCTTCTTGATTTATGATAAATGTTTACTAAATTAGTATCTCTGTCTTATCATAAAAAATCTCAAAGTTATGCATATAATATTTATCAAGTTACGTGGCATACGTAAAAAAATACAGTTTTCTGTTAAATTCCAATGTTTACAACACATAAAATTCAATTGAAACTCTAGTTTCAGTCTAGGCTGAAACTCAAAAGGTAGATTTCCCGGGAGCTTGAAATTAGCACAATCCCTAATTACAAGCACACATACGAATAAATCTTATTTATCCGTATTGTGCTAGAGAGGAAATGTTCCACATTGTTTTACCGGGTAGCTAAATTTCTGTAAATGTACAACATAGTACAACTTGCATACCTTTACGTTTTATTTGAATATTTATGTTCAATTTGGGGTTCCCAACTCCCTATTAAAAGTCGGCATTCTTTTGCCGTTATTAACATTCTCCTTGATACACCGTTCATGACCCAATAGTCTAAGAGTAATAGGTATTTTAGAATTCAAGTTATCAATTTCAGTGAAATTACAATAAGTAAAAATGAAAGAGTGACAAGGTAATTTACCCATAAATTAATTTGTAAAAATACTTATGCGTTTTGCTGAGATAGGTCTCAGCATAATGCATAAGTAATTTTAAATTCTACTAAAATAAAAATCTAGCCAGATTCAACTTATTCAACATCTACATATAAAATATAACAATATTGAGAATGATCACGGTGCAATGAAAACAGCTTTTGTCAACAAACGAGTATCTCCGTTATTACCATGCGCAAACGCAACGTGTTACTGCTAGCATCGCGGATTACACGCGTACGGCTTCCGTCGTGTTTCATCCCCCATAATCCACAACTATCTGAGTATAATATAAGTAACACGCTACATGTTGGCAACTTTCCGAACTAGTTAGTAAGTAGGGATGGAAGGAGCCCAGACATAACTAATACTCTTTGAAATTAAGCTGCGTATAGACACGCGTCATTTGTTTGGGAATATGCAGTTTATTAATATGGCGGCGATGTATAAGTAATGGCTTATGAAATCCATACTTGTATTATTAATGCGATTATTTTTTTCGAAATTTAGTATGAAGATGGTTTAAATCTAGAGAGATCCTTTACGATGTCGCAATGAATGTGGATAACTTTAGGACTAGAGGAAAGGCAATAATCGCTGAATGGACTGTGTAATAGACGACATGGCTAGAAATATGGTGAATGATGAGATTATTGCTGACAAGCTTTCCGCCTGCGGCTTCGCCCACGTGGACATTTTTTTTACACCTTGGGTTACATTATTCAAGTTTTAGTAGGGATCCCTGATTATTTCTGGAAATAAATATAGCCTATGACACTTCGTAAAGATGAAGCTTTCTAATGGTGAAAGAATTTTTAAAATTGGTTTAGTAGTTTTTGAGTTAAAACCCTACAAACAAACAAATCTTTCCTCTTTATAATATTAGTATAGAAGTATAGAAAAGAGTTAAACATGCTGCGAAGACCGCGAATAGCTTAGGGTAAGAGCAGGAAGATGACAATGAGTGTTCAGACCTGGACCTCCATGGACAGCTCCTACTAAAATTCTGCATACACATTTACGCAAGAGCTATACAATGTCGCAAACAAATTTTATATCAGGCGCCTGTACTGCACTTGATGTAATTTTAAGTCTACCTACGTTATGTTATTTTTTTTATTACTTTTGTATCTTTGTTTCGGAATACATCGTTCTTCACAGTTCCAGTCTAGATTTTCATTTATACTGCCTAAACCTCCACTTCAACATAAAATTTGGTCCTATACGAACCGGATACGGCAACTACGACCGAGGATAATTCCAGGAAGTAAAATTTATGGAAAATATAGCTGCCGTTGGGAGTTTTGTGAGTAGCTGGCTAAGGTCAAAAGGGTCACAGCGTCATCACTCAAGAAAAAGCATATTTCAAGTATATTTGACCAGTGCAGTGTCCCTTATTGCGTTTATTTCAGAACCCATTACTCATATAAAGGTAGTGTTAATCATTTTTTATGGAATTGTAAAGGTTAGTATCAAGTCAAGTAGTACCTAACTTTCTTTGTTCTTTTGCACATGTATGATTTCTATTCAAGTTACCAAGTTATTGTTATAATTTGCAGTAAATCTATTGGATTAAAGGTAATTAAGCAGCAAACTAGGTTTACTTTAATTGTTTACCATTATTTCAAGCAGTTTCCTTTGTTATCTTACAATAGATATCAAAAGAAATCATACTGAACATGTGCATTTTTTGTTCAAGTAACAAAGTATTGATATTATTTACAGTCAATCTATTGTAACTAGGTTTGCAGTAAGTGTTAATAATTATTTTGAGTAGTTTGATCTGTTATCTTGTAAAATATATTAAAATTAGTTTAAGGTACTTACTTAAAGAAGATATAGCTATCAATTTAGTTAATACTCAGCTATTTTATTTTGTATTCCGTTACATTTATTGTTTGTTGTTAAATTTATATTTATTGTTGATAGTAAAACACAATTTAAGATATATTCACGCCTATATTTATAGAATACAAAGCTAAATACCTAGTAGGTTTTATTATTTTGTTTGGCGAAACATATTGCTTTCTATTTTGTTAATTAGCGTTTACAGAAGTATTAATTGTTACAGTTGTAGGTATCCTATTGTAATAAAGATATATTTTGTTATTAAAATTTTAAATTGTAACATTTCAGTTGGTTTCTTGCTTCCCAAAGAATGGCTGATAAGGAGGAAAAGGAGCTCATTAAAAGAAGAGCAAGTTATAAGGGTCGATTAACGGTATTTTCAAACTACATAGAGGAATTAAAAGAACCTTTAACGCAAACCCAGTACAACGAACTGCAATTGAGACTCGGTAAGATGGAATGTGTTTTTACTCAATATGACGAGATTCAGTTAAAGTTGGAGTGTATAGCGGAAGATGTAAATACACAGTTAACAGACCGTACTGACTTCGAATCCTCTTACTATAAACTTGTTGCAAAGGCACAGGACATTCTCGCTAGACAACATGAGGAGGCTAATAGTGATAAACTTTCTCGTGTAAGCAATAATCGACTGGTTAAGTTACCTACCATCCAATTGCCCAAGTTTAGCGGGACGTATGATAAGTGGTTAGAGTTCCGTGACACGTTTTCAAGCCTAATACATTTGAGTGATCAAATTGATGAAATAAATAAGTTTCATTATCTACGTGCGTCCTTGGAAGGGACAGCCGCGGTCGTCATACAGTCTATTGAATTCTCTGCTTCTAATTATGCCATTGCATGGAATTTGTTGTGTGAAAGGTTTGATAACAAGCGGCTCCTCATTCATAATCATGTAACAGCACTTTTTAATATTGAAACATGTATTAAAGAATCCTCAGATAATATTAAACGCATTATTGACAATTTGAATAAAAACCTACGAGCTTTAGAGTCTTTAGGTGAGCCAATTAATTATTGGGATACACTGTTAATATATTTAGTGACTCATAAATTGGATTCACGAACCTTTCGACAGTGGGAAGAACAAAAGGGACGTTTAGATAAAAACAAATCAATCACGTTAGAAATCTTTCTTGAATTCTTAAGAAATCGTGCCGATTTCCTTGAAACAATAGATTTTGCTCGCACTCAGTGTAATAATAATACTTTTAAACCTAATAAGCACAAAACAATGGTATCTGTGAGCAGTGAAACACCATCACAACAAAATAAAAATAACAACTCACAGGTGTCATGTCCGCATTGTAAAGATAAGCATAATTTATTCAACTGTCCACAGTTTCTTGGTTTTAGTAACGAGAAACGTCTTGAGCTACTGCCTCAGTACAAGGTATGTTTTAATTGTTTTCGCTCCGGTCATTACTCGAATCATTGCAAGGCTGCTGGTTGCAAAATATGTAAGCGTAGGCACAATACTATGGTTCACGTAGCAGGTGCTTCACAGAAAGGTGCACCTAGTGCTTCGGCTTCCCAACCTGACAGCATAGCTAGTGCAAATGTCAGCGCACCTGAAATTAAATCTAATACAAATGTTACACTCTCGGCATTGGCTACAGCTTATGTTAGCAATAAATGTAAAAGGCAAGTTCTGTTGGCTACTGCATTAGTAAAAATTTATGATAAGAACAATCGTGAACATCTTGCTCGAGCTATACTAGACACCGGCAGTACTACTTGTATAATCACGGATAAGTTATGTGATCAACTGAATTTACCTACCGTGCAAGTAAATGAATCTATACAAGGTATTAACAATTCTAAATCACAAATTAGCAAAATGTGCAGTGTTTCCATAAAATCATTGAGTGAAAACTTTTGTACCAATTTTTATTGTTTTATTTTACCGTACATTACGGATGATGTACCCTGTCAAAATGTATCTATCAACAATTTAAATATACCTAGTGATATTTGTTTGGCCGATCCTCATTTCCACACGTCATCATCAGTGGATTTAATAATAGGGGCAGACGTTTTCTGGGACCTATTGGGGCGGCAAAAAATTAATTTAGGTAAAGGTAAACCGATACTATTTGAGTCTCGGCTTGGATGGCTAGTCTCAGGTCCTTTCATTAATAGTGTCCAAGTATCGCGTTCACCACCACCTCATAAAGTTAACTTTGCATATAATACTAGTAGTACATCTTCGCATAGTCATTCACCTGAAGATGATATTCAAAACCTTTTAACGCGTTTTTGGGAACTGGAGGAAGTATCCCATCAGTCATCTTCATATTCTGATGAAGAAGCTAAATGTGAAGAGCATTTTGTACTCAACACAACACGATTGGCAGATGGTAGGTTTTGCGTTCGGATACCACTCAAACAATCACCTAATGTTCTAGGTGACTCATTGGCTCGAGCAAAACACTGTCTTTTACCTATTGAACGTAGATTTAAAAGTCAGCCAGACTTAAAACTACTTTATTGTGATTTTATGGAAGAGTACATTTCGTTAGGACACATGTCTGAGTGTTCTATCGATTCAAAACAACTGGCATATTTTATTCCACACCATGGCGTGTTACGTGAATGTAGTGTAACTACAAAATTAAGAGTAGTTTTTAATGCCAGCAGTCTTACAACTTCGGGTATTTCATCTAACAATATTCAAATGGTAGGCCCAGTTGTTCAAGACGACTTAATGTCAATACTATTAAGATTTAGAAAACATAAATACATCCTTTCTGCTGACGTAGAAAAAATGTATCGACAGGTGATTATTCACCCCGATGATAGGCATTTACAAAGAATATTGTGGCGCGAAAACACTTCTGATTCTATAAAACCCTATGAACTTAATACTGTTACATATGGAACAGCTAGTGCACCCTTTTTAGCAACTCGATGTTTAAAGCAAATTGGTCTTGAATGTCAGGATGAAACCATTGCTAACATTATTATCCATGATTTTTATGTTGACGATTTGCTCACCGGTGGGGATACAATAGATGACGTCATACATATTCGACAAAAAAACACTGCTGAGTTGGCTTCCGCGCAAATGCCACTAAGGAAGTGGAAGTCCAACAATAATCAGATAATATCAGATGAAGTCACTAGCTACTCCGTAAATTTGAATATTGGCGGTACCGAGCCAAGCAAAACTTTGGGCCTTAACTGGCTAACCAACTCAGACGAGCTCTGTTTTTCAATAAATAGTACACCAATATCAAATAATGTAACTAAACGTGAAGTTTTGTCAACAACATCCCAGATATTTGACCCTTTAGGTCTATTAGCTCCGTGTATCATACCGATGAAAGTATTAATGCAGAAACTTTGGTTGCACAAATTATCGTGGGATGATTGTTTACCTCCAGATCTCGCTAAGACATGGAAAGATATCGTTGAACGATTGTTCGTTTTAAATAGTGTGCGCATACCACGTTTAGTTCTTTGTAATTCGTGGAAGGAAATAGATTTACACATATTTTGTGATGCATCACAAACTGCTTACGGAGCATGTATTTATGTTCGGAGTGTTAATAATAATAATGAAGTTTTAGTGCGTTTACTTACAGCCAAAAGCCGAGTGGCTCCCATCAAGCCAACTACCATTCCCCGGCTCGAGCTCTGTGCTGCGTTGGTCGGAGTAAGACTATATGGCAAGGTGATTCACTCACTTAGCGCATCAATTAATCATAGTACATTCTGGAGTGATTCTACCATTGTGCTGGGCTGGTTGAAAATGATACCAAGTAAGCTGCAACCATTTGTACGTAATCGTGTATCAGAAATAGTAGAAAAAACTAGTACTAATTGTACCTGGAGACATGTTCCCACAAACCTCAATCCCGCTGATCTAATATCTCGAGGGACGGATGCAAGCCAAATTCAAAATCTTAATTTATGGTGGTCGGGACCTTATTTTTTAAGCCAGAGTACAAGTCATTGGCCTTCTTCTCCTACTATTGCAGGTCCGCTACCTGAAACTAAAACTGAGGCTTCTTTATTAATTACTTCTGACACTCCAATACCTTTAATTGATTTTACTCGTTTTTCAAACCTTTCACGACTGAAACGTACAGTGGCATACATGTTACGATTTATTAATTCTTGTAAAAAACAAAAACCGACCACTTTACACCTTAGTGAAGATGAATTGCAAAATGCGTTGAATTTAATTGTTAAACTGTCTCAGACTGAGTCATTTCCAGAATATGGAATGTTAATTAAAAATCAGTGCTTACCTAAAGGAAGTGTATTGAATAAACTTAACGTATTTTTAGACAAAAACAAATTGATTCGTGTGGGTGGTCGCTTACAAAATTCATCATTTTCATATGAGAAAAAACATCCATTAGTAATACAGTCCACTCATCGATTTTCTAAATTATTGTTTGAATTTACTCATAAAAATCTAATGCATGCGGGACCGCAATTACTACTTGCTTGTATTAGAGATAACTACTGGCCAATAGGTGGTCGCAACCTGGCTAAATTGTGTTATCACCGTTGTATTATTTGTAGTCGTTTTACAACTAAACCTGTTAATCCTATTATGGGGCACTTACCTGAACGACGTGTGGCATCCGGTGGTCATCCATTTGAATGTGTTGGGGTTGATTACGCGGGACCTATACTGTCAGCTTCTCGTCAAGGCCGTGGTTGTAGACTTGTGAAAGTTTATATTTTACTTTTTATTTGTTTTACCACGAAGGCGGTGCACATTGAGTTGTGTGGTGACTTAACCAGTCATAATTATTTGTCAGCACTTCGTCGCTTTATGTCTCGTAGGGGCAAGCCCACGCATATTTATTCCGACAATGGGACTTCGTTTGTAGGTGCTTATAATGAGATCGGTAAATTTATAAAAGACAATAACAGTTCGTTGTCTGGTGACATTGCCGCTGAAGGAATTAACTTCATTTTTATTCCTCCTTATGCTCCACATTTCGGTGGTCTTTGGGAGGCAGGGATCAAATCAGTTAAGTATCACTTAAAAAGAGTAATGGGAAATTGTCACTTAACCTACGAAGAGTTATACACAGCACTGGTACAAATTGAGGCCCTTCTCAATTCGCGTCCGCTCACGCCGTTGTCATCGGACCCTAATGATCTTTTGCCGCTAACTCCAGGCCACTTCCTGATAGGACGCACTCTTACGTCCTTGCCTGTTCCGTCCTATGAAGATGCTTCTATTACTCACTTGAAGCGATATGAAAGAATAGAGGCGTTACGTCAACACTTTTGGTCACGGTGGAACAAAGAATATATCTCGGAGCTACAGCAGCTTACAAATTGGAGATCTTCAAAGACTGCTTTGGAAATAGATCGCCTTGTTTTAGTAAAGGAGGATAATCTACCACCACTGAAATGGCGGTTAGGCCGAATCTCAGCAGTCTACCCAGGACGTGATGGAATTAGTCGTGTGGCGGATATTCGCACTGCCCATGGAATAATTCGCCGAGCATGCAGCAAGATATGTCCATTGCCAGTAAATTAAGTTTCCGGTTGAAAGATGGCCTTTCAACGCCCGGGGGCATGTTCAGACCTGGACCTCCATGGACAGCTCCTACTAAAATTCTGCATACACATTTACGCAAGAGCTATACAATGTCGCAAACAAATTTTATATCAGGCGCCTGTACTGCACTTGATGTAATTTTAAGTCTACCTACGTTATGTTATTTTTTTTATTACTTTTGTATCTTTGTTTCGGAATACATCGTTCTTCACAGTTCCAGTCTAGATTTTCATTTATACTGCCTAAACCTCCACTTCAACAATGAGGGATAGAATGTTATGTAGGCAATTAATTCAACGTTTAAGTAAATAAATCAGCCTGGCCTTGCAACATCGCCATTTTATCAGGACTAATGACAAAGTTGGTGCTCAAGTGAATATTATACAAAGAAACAGTGATAAGTCACGTTCGGCTTGACGCCAATGTTGGTGTACAAGTTGACATCCCAATTATGGGCTCACGTATTTAATGATATTGGTGCTGGTTTAAAATACTATATTAATTTTATAGAATTTTATACAAAGCAGTGGCGATAAGTAACGTTTTGCTTAGAGCTATTTTGAAGGTTCCGTAGATAACAAGGAACCCTTATATTCTCTTCGTGGCATAGCTCAAAGGTCCTTAGTACTACAAAACTGAAATTCTGGGAGATATGATGTCTTTCAAAATTTAGCAAGTGTGCGAAGATCATTGCTAGAAATCAAAATATCTGATTGATTTATTTACCGTAAAAGTGGACAGACGGACACAGTTACGAACGTTTGAATTTATCCCCTTTTCCGAAGTTCACAACCTCTAAAAAGCTTATTTAGCTTACATTTATTGGAAGCCAGAATTCTGTACAGGTTTAAATTGCTTCAGATTCTTCAAACTTAGCAACGTTGCTGGGAACGATATCAGAGGTACGAGTACACAATAATATATCCCCATCTGTTGAATGCAGGTGAACATAATGCAGCACACGTTATCAGACCCGGTGACGTCAACAATGAAAGGACGCGTACTGTCATTGTATGTGTATATTGCAAAAGAGATCTATTCTAGATACAAAATGATTATTATGTAGATCTTTACACTATTTTCTTACCGAGCGATGACCTAACAAAAAGAGTTTGTTTGTTTTTTACGCTTTTATGATTTATTTATTTATTTATTTATTTATTTATTCATAAAAACTAAAACTATCATTACAGGGTTTACCCTAATGCGACAGTTAAGCACTTACATTAATTAAACTATTCATTTACAATAACAAGATAGAAAAATTAAAACATTATTAAATTATTACACCATAATATACAGAAATTATAACTTACGTACTTACAACTATTATTAAAAAGAATCACACATTATTAACATAACATAAAATAAATAACAAAACTCTTGCGAATTCACTCCAACTACATGTAAACACATCAATCCGAGTTTGAAGGTCATTGATGGTACGGATAGCTCTGGTAATGGGTGCCTTGGCGAGCAGGTTTGTTCTGGCAGTAGGTACTACTAGCAGTGGCGGACGGCGCCGCCTCCACACGTAGCGGTCCGGCACACACAGACTTAAGCGCCGCAATACTCCCGGGTTACTCTCCACTCCACGAAGTAACCTTACCAAGTAAGCGACCAGCGTAAACTCCCGTCGGACATGCAGTTGATTGTAGCCAACCATGCCCAGGACAAATAGAGTGGGATACATCAGTGGGTAAAACGGATATACCCCATATAACTTCCTGTACAAATGGCGTGTGAACTTGTTCTGAACGCGCTCCAACATCACAGTGTATTTAGCTTCGTGAGGAGCCCATATGACCGCACTATGTTCCAGATGACTCCTGACTAGTGCATCATAAAGGACCCTAACTGCTGTGATGTTTGTGAAGCTTTGAGTCTGTCTCAGAACAAATCCTAGGTTTCTGAACGCCTTCTTGCAGATCCTGGTAACATGCTCACGGAATGACAGATCGGGAGTCATGAAAACACCTAAGTCTCGCACCTCCGTGACTCGTTGCATTGGTGCCGCGTCTACCACATACTCATAGCGCAGAGGTGCGCAGGCACGGGTGTAACTCATCAACGAGCACTTGGATACGTTGAAGTACAGTTTGTTTTCATGACTCCACTGAACTATCCTATCTATGTCTTCCTGGAGGCGCCTGCAATCAGACTCAGACCTTATCTCAAGCAGCAACTTGAGGTCATCTGCAAATAGTAAACAAGAGCCATGTCTTACAACTTCCGGTAAATCGTTTATCATCATTATGAACTCTAGAGGCCCCAAGTTGCTGCCCTGACTTACACCAGACCAAGTGTAATATAAATCGGATTCACATCCGTTACAGTCCACATACTGCTGTCTATTTTGCATGTAACTGGCGAAAAACTGCAATAGATGTGGGGTACATCCGACCTCTGCTAGCTTTCGCAGTAAGATATCATTGTCGACGGTGTCAAAAGCTTTTCTGAAGTCAAAATAAGCTGCATCCACCTGCACCCCAGCATCCACTGCCGGCACCACACGTCCCATGAAGTTAAGGAGATTGGTAGCAGTGCTGCGGCCCGGCCGGAATCCGTGCTGCGCATCCGATAACTGTCCGCGCACTTGCTCTTGCATACAGCGCTGGATGGCAGACTCGAACACCTTTGCCGGTGTCGACAACACCGCCACCGGCCTATACCCACTGATGTCGGTTCCCGCCTTGCCTTTGGGCACTGGGATGACTCGCGTAATCTTCCACCGATCTGGGAACCTCCCAGAATTAAGACAGGTGTTAAATATATGGTGTAACGGTTCCGCGAGTACCCTACCACAATCTTTAAAAAGAAACGCAGGTATACCATCCGGGCCCGCAGACCGCTTAGGCTTGAGGCGCTCGAGCGCACTTCTTACATCCCTAAGACTAAGATTATTAATTTGCACGTATGCACTACCTGTGTTCCCCGCTTCCGCTACCGCCACTACTGGGTCTAGTCGTGGCGGCGTACTACTATATACCGACTCGAAGTATCTCGCGAACTGCTCAGCGCACTCCTCATCAGACAAATACTGACCGTCCTTTATAATGTCCTGTCTACTCGCTGTACTTTTTTGTGATCGAATGTATTGCCAAAATGACTTAGGGTCTTTCGCGAACTGGCTTTGAATATTATTTTGATGCTGTTTATATGCAATTTCTATTAATCTTTTAATAAGTGCTCTATATTTAGAATATTCATTGTAATCAGTATTTAATTTTGTTGTTTTATATACTTTATGTAGTCTTGCTTTAATTTTTAAGTTTTTAACTATTTCCCTCGTGTACCATTTAGGGTAAATATATCGCTGTTTGACAGAACATGTTTTCCTAGGAACACTTGCATCTAAAATATTATTGATTTTAATATAAAATAAATTTAAAATATCTTCCATATCGCTCTTCTCAAAAATATCGGCCCAATCAGTAGATGCTAACATAGAATATAGCAATTCATAATCCGCTTTATAAAAATTCCAACGCGGTCTAGAAGCGTGTGTGTCGACGGCAAGGGAGGGGGCGGCGCCGGCGGCCGGCCCGGGGCGCGGGGCGCTCGGGCCCGCGAGCCGCACGCTCGCCGCGAGCGGCGGGTGATGTGCGTCCACGGGCACGAGCGACCCATCCGCCATCATCACTGACACTTCGCGAGAACCTGAACTTAATATCAAGTCCAGTTGTCTATTTAAACAGTTAGGTACATTATTGTTTTGAGTGAATCCGCAAAAGGACAAAAAATATTCGTAATAATTCCTCACATTTATGGGACACGAATAAAGATTCAAATCGCCTAACACAATTATTTCTTTATATTTAGAACATAATTTCTCTATAATGCCAAACAGAACCATATAGTCATTCTCGGAACTGCCAGGTGGAATATAAACTACTGAGCACAAAAATAAAAATCTTTTACCTAAGTAAACCGTTGCATTGACTAATTCGAAAACGCAGGTGTCTATATCTATGTCACTCACACACACTTGTCGCAGCTCCACTCGATGTGTGGCCACTAGAAGCGCTCCTCCCTGTTTCCGACCGTCCGCTCGGTCGCAGCGAAGTATTTGATATCCCGGCGGGATTAATTCCGTGTCATGTATGGAAGGGTTGCAACCAGATTCTGTGATTGCGTATAGATCTGAATCCATTGATGCTAAGCTATTTCTGAACTCATTCAGCTTTGTTCGAAGACCTCTAACATTTTGATAATATAAATCAATAGTATTAATTTGATCTGTTTTTGGTGGAGTTTCGAAACCAAATCCACTCGTTAAATTCGGTATTCATTGGCCAGATTTCGGGCTGATGCAATTTCTGAAACCAGTTTTCAGGTACTCCTATTATAAACGACGAGTAGTCTCGCTTGGTTTTATGGTTGATTTTATCAACTTTTATTTGCACATCGGGGCCACATACACTTTTTACATGATCTGTTATAGCTTCAGTGGTAGTCTCAGGATGCAGTCGCCACACATGCAAGTGTTTTTTACGTTCCGTTGCTTGAATCGTTTTCAGCTCGTTATTTGTACCAATTGCCACATTTTTTAGTGGTCTGTTATTTTTTTTCTTAGTTACTGTTGTCCAGCCCATTCCAGTATCGCTTTCCTCTACATCAGTTTGTTCATTCGGTGCACTAGTTGGTGGGGTAGTGATAATAGCAGTTTCCGTTAGAGGTAATACAGCAGACTTCGTGGCCCCACCTTTATTTACTTTTTGTGTTTTGTTGGTGGCAGTTTTAGATATTTTCTGTGTTTTATGACTATTACAATTGTTCGGTTGACTCACAACTTCTGCAAATGTAGAAGGCGGATTTTCGACTATATCGCTTATAATGTCGTTGTGAGTTTGTTTCGTATTTACTTTTTCTTCCAGTACCCCCATCAGTTTTGTTAAATTATCCAAGTCGGTTCGAGTTTGGGTGTATTGATTCAACAAGAGAGTAATCATTTTAGCCTGGCTGTCCATACGGGTTGTCATTTCGGCTCTAAATTCCCTTATTTCCTCAAGCAGTATTGAATCAGAATCTAATGTCGGTGAAAATCTAGCCTGACTACCTCGCTGCGTATTTATGTTATTCATGGGCGTGGTGGTGGTGGCATTCTTAAATACAGATGTCTTAATGGTGATCGGGGTTTCCATGTTCCCTCGTTTAGGCAGTAAACAGATACACTCTGGACACACCCAAGTTATCTTGTATTCCTCAGTAAATGACTTAAATGAGTCTACATTTACTTCAAGACATGCTATATCATAACATTTCTTACACTTCCCATTAGAGCATTCCAAGAAGTGATCCGTTATAATTGAGCCGCAAGCCCCGCAGCTAGGCATTGTTTTGGTTATTTCGAAATAAAATTCAAAATCCAAATTGCCAATAACCAATAACTGCCGTGCACTACGCGTCCGCTGTGGTGCGACAAGGATGAAAAAAGTATTTTTTCGCAACTCGTCTCTTTCCCCCAAGGTGAGGAGGAGCGTACCTCGGCAAACGCGAACTCCGCGATATCGCGCGCACAAATTAACTGCTTCACTGCACTTTAGTCTTAGTTGTACTTATTGTTGTTACACATTAAGAGTCATTATAGCATACATTATTACTCCAAAAAAAAAATGGGTAAAATAAATAAACAAAAAACACGTCCGCACTGACCGCGCGCGCTGCGTACTATATGATATATGATGAAATGGCTGCACCGATTTAGATGGAATTTGGTCACCCGCGTCCTGAAGTAACTTCTTCAGGCAATCTAGCCTAGCGTAGCTTTCCTAGATCCCCTCTATTTCCGTATCAAATTTCATCCAAATCAGTTCAGCCGTTTTACAAACAAACTCACTTTTACATTGCGTCGTTGAAGTTCTAAAAGTGCATAAGTCATTTTTGGTGGATAGGGGAAATGGGAACAAAACTTACAATGACTTGACGCACTGTTAGAACTTTACCTTCGATTTATAATATTACTTAGGAATAGTTAGGATAGTGAGTATGATGTTGTAACGACATATCCCACATGATTACCTATGGTTAAGCAATTAAGCCCTCGTTATGCTAATGTGTGCGCTAATCAGTTGCAACTGGTCCGCGACACTATGGGCTCGGCAGCTAAGGAGGTAATGACGTAACACACTTACATCCATAGTGAATAGAAGAATATAATAGAATAGCTCGGTAAGTCTGTTTATAAGTTACGATGTACTAAACTACTTTACCTAGTTTTCAAACTGTTCTGGGGGGTTAGACAAGTGGCAAAACGCTAACGCTAACGCTAACGCTCAATGTATGGGAATGACATTCGTTTACGACTAGCTATATGTCATTCCCATAGATTGAGCGTTAGCGTTAGCGTTTTGCCACTTGTCTAACCCCCCTGTCCTTATCTGTTAAGTTAAAATAAAGTTTTCTATAAGAGGGTCTAAAAGTCGAATAGTGTAATTACGTTTATTAATTTTAACGCATAATAATTATTTTTTAAATATTTCAATCCAAAAATAAAAAAAAAACATTAAAAATAAAAAAATAGGGATCCACCGATACCGGGAACAGGGTCCAAGCTACCAGTGGTTAGGGCTCCAGAGACAGGAATAGTGTTATTATTGATGTTTCTGCTAAAATGTTTAAGAGCCACTCGAGACGTCGGTAGTAAAAAAAAATACAACAGTTACTACCACAGAAATTAATACAACAAAATTAAAAAAAATAAGTTTTTATTCTGTGTTTCACAAACACGGCACATGTTTCAAAAAAAAATTAGCTTAATCACTACATAGTATAAAACAAAGTTGCTTCCCGCTGTCTGTCCCCTTGTTTGCTTAGATCTTTAAAACTACGCAATGGATTTTGATGCGGTTTTTTTTAATAGATAGATTGATTCAAGAGGAAGGTTTTAGTATATAATTTGTCAAGATTTTGTTTCCATTGGCTAAAATATCGCGGGCGAAGCCGCTGGCGGAAAGCTAGTACAAATATAAAATAATAAGTCAATATTCAGTCATGTTCCATGTTTCAAGATCTATTGCCATTGCATTTTCCTTTATACGCCATCTTCACTCCTGCGATACTCAATCTGAGAAAAAACATTTACATTAGAAAATGTAGTATTCTACGAGTATGAATCACTTTGTGGTAAACGAAAGAAAAAAATTGTGTGTCTCTCAATGATTTATGAGGACAACACATCGAACTTTAAAAAACAATTTTTGAAACCTATACGCACTTTATTGCCTTACATTTCGTAAATCGCAATTAAAATTGAAGATTAGTAGGCTTTGTGGGCTCTTATTTAAAATACCACTAGTTGTACGGTCAAGTAGTAGGTAGGTCCTATGAAGAGTTAACAGAAGGAAACTCTACGGAGACTCATTATAAGGTATATTACTATAGAACTATACAAAGTTATATAATCTTCGAATATATTTTCTCTAATTCATTGTTTAAGAAATTATGAAAATTCGTTAAAATAATATATCAATTTATCGGTTTACTAACTCCTAATGTCCTCGGTTTGCTTCCTACACATATATCTACATGTCGTATACTCACTGACAAGGATTGCTGTATGTTTGTCCGTTGACGCCACACACGGGGTCATATTGCGCGGTACACACGCGTGTCGCCGCCGTGACCACTCCCACCAGTAGAATACACAGCACTGAAACTTTATTATTAAAAATTATTTACAATATTCATACAACTTATTTTATTACTTGATTTCGGAATATAAACGTAAATACTACTGCTATAAAAGTAGAGAGGTACAGATATCCTTATATCTCTACTTACGTAGGTATACATGTGTTTGTTTTAATAATATTAATAAAAAGACAAAAGTCCTTCTTTCAACAAGCAAAGAAAGAACGGAGCAAAGTGATATAGGTAGGTATTACCTTTATAAGTATATATTATTTTATTTATTTGTATCAGGCATCTAAGGCCCATAGAAAAAACGAGGGTTCCGAACATTGGAAAGAAAAAATACGCAATAAAGTCGCAATTATTTTGTTTTTTTCCGACCGCATAATTAAGTTTGTTTGTAGAGGAAAATTGCTGATTACTTAAAAACTACCTGCTAGATCTCGTTCAAACCAATTTTCAATGAAAGTTTGCATGGTAATCTACATCATATATTTTTTTTAGTTTTATCATTCTCTTATTTTAGAAGCTACAGGGGGGGGGACACACATTTTACCACTTTGGAAGTGCCTCTCGCGCAAACTATCCAGTTTAGAAAAAAATGATATTAGAAACCTCAATATCATTTTTGAAGACCTATCCATAGATACCCCACACGTATGGGTTTGATGAAAAAAAAAATTTTGAGTTTCAGTTCTAAGTATGGGGACCCCCAAAATTTATTACTTTTTTTCTAATTTTGTGTCAAAATCTTAAAGCGGTTCACAAAATACTATCTTCTTACCAAATTTCAACAGTATAGTTCTTATAGTTTCGGAAAAAAATGGCTGTGACATACGGACGGACAGACAGACAGACAGACAGACAGACATGACGAATCTATAAGGGTTCCGTTTTTGCCATTTGGCTACGGAACCCTAAAAATAAAAAATATGGTGATACCAATTATAATATTATTGATAAAAGGTTTTTGATTTGTTGTATTTGTCTCCGTCCCGAATAGCAGAAAACTATTAAAACATCAGAAAAATAACGAAAAATAAAAAAATTATGGGGCGGTACGAAGTTCATGTATAGAATAAAAACTATTAGTAAAAAGTAACGTAAATGATTACTCACGTAGTACAAACTTCATAGTGTCGACTGTTGTACGCAGCTTGCTCAAACTAAGTGATGCATAAACTTACTCAGATCTGCCTTTTATACAAATGTTTCTTGGCACTATATTTTCCCTGTACCGCAGACAGCGATTTCTCAAATACCTGCTATAACCCGTTATTATATAATTAACTTTAGCACCATAAACATTTAAAGAATACACAACAAGAAATTGGACCTACCTCAAGTCAACGAACTATAATGACGGCAAGCACAATCATTGGTCAATTATCTCATCAGGAAAAATATACAGGCCTGTGATTGGTTGATTGATACGAGCCGTCTTGGGATACTTGAACGTGATTGGCAAGTTGATGATTCAATGATGGCTGACTTTACTTATAGGTTTTACCTGAGGAAAATGTAAATATCTGCAAAGGAATCCCCGATTTGCTGCGTCAGTATCAAATTATGTTAATTTTTTCCTTTTCCTTTTCGTACTACTTTATGTTGATACTTCCTTAAACTTTTTGCATTATACCTATATTTTAATATTTGCATAATATTATGTTTGAATACCAAAGATAGAAAGTAATAAAAAATAATTTGATAAACTTTTAGACAAAAATCAAACATTCATTAGTTGAACGTCAATAAGTTTATCTTCTTTTCTTTCTTCCAAGCACTTTATATAGGTTTAACTCTTCCTCAATTTAAATGAAATTAGATATGGACAGGACATAATATATATTACCTAGGAATGACATACATAGGATAGCTCGGGCTGCGAAACAGCGAAAAACAGCTAGTCCTACTAATATTATCAATGCAAAACATCGTGAGGATGTATGTATGTTTATAACTCGTTCAAGCAGAAACTACTAAATGGATTTAGATGAAATTTACACATATAGTTTATAACCTAGATTAATACATAGAATACTTTTTAATCGATTGCGGGTAGTATTTCCCTCAGGACGCGGGTGAAACCGCGGGAAACAGCTAGTACAATATAAATTTATTCCCCTGGCAGGTTTAACTGAAATCAGTTGATTCCTCTGTATAACGATGTTTAAATATTTGCATGTACTCGTTTTATTCGTTAAACACAGTGATTAAATACCAAAGAATAATTAACTACGAACCAGTTTGCTTTACGTGAAAACCGTGAGAGTTTCGCTTTACGTTTTGGGTTTAATTAACAAGAAACACGATATTAACTGTTCCATTTAAGGAACTGTATATCATAATAATTCAATTCATGGTTTACTAAAATTTATAAATATTTTTTCCTCTTTAGTTATAACCAAATAATAAATGATATTACTATTTCAATATACCTGAAGACTTGAAAAAAAGGAAGACAAAATACGAACAATAATAATTTTCTTATAATTACCTATATTTTTTGTGAAATCCCCAATTACTGCATTAATTTTAAATACTATCAAACAAAGGGGAAGTGTAGCTTGTGGTCAAAGACTAGTATGATATTTATGGTATTTTAATTACTAAATACTTAATACAACTACTTCTGACACCGATATTATACATATATCATGAAATGTACATCGTAAAATTATTTATGATCTTAAAATATCAATTGTTTTAATTTGACAGAAAAAGATTGCGAAACATGTTTATCAGATTGCTTCTAAGTATAATTATTAATTCAAACGTCTAATTAGTGAATTTACAGAACTTACTTTTTATACGTTAGACACACGTTTTATTATTAAACAGTTACTGTTTAAAATTTCGAGCAATTTAGCAGAGACATAAAAAGAAAACACGGTGATACAAGAAATCCTGCGACCAACAGTTAGTTATGTAAAGATTATTCCTCATATCCTAAGGAGGTATGGAGCCAGTTCCCCATGATGCAGCTCTCAGTAGAAAGTTGCTTTTCTTCTGCATTCTCCGTCATAAGCCTTCTTCTGTTTTGCACACCCCAAACTATAAACCCAAACAATGAAATACAGTAAATAAAACATTTTTACTTTTACAATAAGATTAGAACAGAAATATAAACTCTTTTTGCAGCTTACTCAACAAATTTTGAGTTTTTTTCCGTACAAATAAAGATGGTGTTGACAGCAAAACTGTCACCATACCAATAGAGCTCAAAAGCGTTTGAAGCAACGGTAAATAGTGTGCATTTAAATTTCTAATCTTAATCAATATATCATTGATAGTTACGAAACTGGACTCTAAGAAGAATTTCCGAAACATACCCAAAATTTGTCTTTGAAACTAATGCTCATTTTTCATTTACTGAATCTTCATATCATGCTTCTAAAATCTGTCTAAAGTCAATATACTGCTCTGATACGGGGACTACTGTCCCAGACCCAAATGTTGTATGTTAAAACTTACGTGCAATCATTAGCATAGGTCCTGAAGTCTCTGCCGCAGACGGGGGCGAAGTCATCTGGACACTCACACCGCTGAGCGATGCTGAGTGTAGCGTATGTCACGAGCAGCGCTAATGCTGCGGATATTACTGAAAATGTCCATGGAATAAGCAATATCTTATAAACTGTAACGTGCCCAAAAGTTACATATTTTGTAGGTAGGTTAGTACTTTAATTAAAAAAATGTCTCTAGTGGTAGTAAAGTTGATGACTTTGTGTACTAAATCATTTACTTTACTGCCAAGATCACTTAACTTCTATTTGAGGCTTATGGTTTAAAAAAAAAAGATATTTCGATTTTAATTATTATTATGCCTTTTTCAACTCACAGACTGACAAATATTTTTAGATTTTTTTAGTATAATTCTACAAACACTTACCCAGGAAACTCCTCATGATATCCACTCGCGCTATCTGACCACAACTGATGTCCAAGCCACAGTTAGGTCGCAAGTTATATACGCGCTGCGTTCCGATACTGTCAACAACTAGCGCTGAGAAATGGCAATATTTTGACTAACACTAGTCTCGGCCTAGCTAACACTAACAAGGTGTCAGATCACGCTTGACGGGTATTTAGATTCCACTAGATCAAACAAAATTACTCCAAAAATAACATGAAGCCGTTTTCACTGAAATCCTAACCCTAATTAATATTATAAATGCAAAAGTGAGTTTGTTTGTTTGTTCCCCTTTCACAGTAAACCGGCTGAACCGATTGGAGTGAAATTTTGTACGGAGATAGATGGGACCTTAGAGACTTCAATAGGCATTTTTATAAGTTTCTTAGGGATGCGGGTAAAACATTAAGTCGTTCATGGGTAAGTCGCAGTTAGAGGTCGGCCTATACCGATCAAAATTATTTCCAGACTAAGCCTGGTAATTGAACCCAGGAGTTTAGTCTCAGCAGTTATTAGTAGAGATCAACAGGCAGTTACACAAAGCAATAAGATTTATTAAATTACACTTTCGTCTCTTTTTTGTACATTATTTTATCTACAAGAAGTCTAAACTATCTAACTCAAATTTCAAAATTAAAAAATATTTTGTTTGTCATCCGCGTAAGATTTTCCCACATGGGCCGAAGTTATCTCCTAACTATGTGCAGCGAAATATTTTCATGGTATACAGAATGCCTTGCATGACTGATCATGCCTTCTGCCATGATCTGGCTTCCATGACGAATTAACAGAATAATACCGGGACCCCAACACCAGTTTTCTATGGCTTGGACCCTTTGAAAGGATTTGATCCGGGTATATAAAGTAGTTCCATCAGAATGCGATGAAATCGTGGGAAAGCTACTAGTACCTAACTAAATAAATGAACGGGCAGCCAATATAACGAACGAACCATAAAGCGCTATTCTTTGCAATTAGCCCCGTCAGACCCCCATTTGAGCTTGTTTCGCAAATCAAGGTTGGCCTCAAATAAGGACGGCCTTGAACAAGGACACACTACTGTAATTAAACTATTTCAAGCCAGTACTCTCTGTTTACGATATTATGAAGCTGTATTATATAATTTACAAGCGTCTGTCCGCGTTTTCACCCGCCTCCAGTATGGAATATTCGGAATTAAAGGTACATTTTATATTGCATTAAAAATGCTCTATTTGTGTGCTAGTTTCACACAAATTTGTTCAGTAGTACTTGCGTGAAAGAGTACAAATATTCATATGCCTACTCAGCCGCAAAGAACTTTCACATTCATTATAGGCGTAAAATATGAGGATAATGTAAGATGAGAATACCCTCCCTCGTATCTGACACGAGACACGTTTAGGTGAATTATAATACTAGTATTTTTTAGCTCTCAGACATTTTACATTATCTGTTTCAACCGCATCCTGAGATAACTACTTACACGGATAAAAATATCCTCCATCCTTCCCCAGATCTAATCTATCTCCACACAAAATTATTTCAACGAAAAAACTTTCATTCACATTTATAACATCAGTTAGGTATAAAAGTTAGGCATAATTATATGAGTTACAAAAGTTAGCATATTGTCTTTTGTTTAATGTTATTCTATTGGCCCACTTTACGTTAGGCAAACTCCAAATCGTAAAATAACAAACCACAGCAGCCAACTTTCTCCATAATCCCAAGAGTTAGCAGACAACACGATACGGTAACCTCAATCCTAGTCCACAACGATCTATTTTACAGCCCTTGTTTCTTTCCCAAGCGATTAGTGGGCAATTATTACGTCTACAGCACAAGTAGTTAGCATAATTTGCCCACAAGATAAGGCATTAGCCCATGAGTGGGTAAATATGCTAATTTGTGAACTGGCAGACCGCCAGGGTACGCCCACATTAGCAGTAGATCAAGTTCACATTTTTATCTTAATTTAAAGGGGAATTGGTTTTGTAAGGGCCCGTTTTTTGGGACAAGGAATTATTCTGTTGCATGATTAGGATAAAACTTCAAATCTGCCTAGCCTTTTCCCAACTATGTTGGGGTCGGCTTGCAATCTAAACCAAATGCAGCTGAGTACCAGTTGCTGTTTTACATGGAGCGATTGCCTATCAGATCTCCACAGCCCAGTTACCGGGTAACACGATAATTTTGGGAAATTCTGGATATCTGATTTTCTGTCTTCTGACTTCCATAATGACCGTCAAAAGTCTTATAAATGACAGCCGGGACCAATGGTTAAAAGGGATTTCCGAGAAAATTGTGTAAGATAGAAAAAGGTCTTGTTTTCTGAAGTTGAAACACATTTGTTTTACTGTTTTTCCACACACTGGCGTTGTCAGCAGATGGATGTAACGAGGCCTAACGACAGGCCAGAGGTTGACCGTGGGGCCGGAGCTCAGGCCTTTTGATTATTTAGTGGCCTACCGAGGACACTGGCTTTAAATATTGGCGATAAAGATGTAAATGTCCCGACACAAACGTTTGAATAAATAATAAAAAACCTAAAGAAGAATATTTAGCAAAAAAGTAATACGGCTAAAATATTTTTTGTAGGCTATAGGTATTGTACAATATTTTGTCATATTAGTATAATTTATCATTGACTGTGTGGTTGTAAATTTTGTTAGTAAGCTTGCCAGCTGTATATTGTACAAAAAATAATTTGGAATCTTACTGCGGATGGAGAAATAGTCACGTAAGGCAAAAGGCTTATGCTCATCCATACAACTTTCAGTCTGTCTCTTTCTAATACTTTTTAACGAGTGTGTACGTCTGTGATAGTAAAAAAAATCGTTCCTGATTTCGAGAAATATATCTGAGGAAATAGTTTCTTTATTTAATAGTTCAATTATTGAGGAAGGTTTCAAAAAGAATAAATCACAGAAAGAACTAAGAAAACGACATAATAGCGTGGGTTAAAATCGCGCATAGCTAGCGTTACATAAAATTATAACTATTTCTAAGACTACTATGTATTAGCTACTTTTACTGCGAGTATTTTGCTCCAATCATACTAGAACCTCATAAAGTTTTCCTTTTAACTAAGATATACAACTTCTTAACACTTTGGTGAAACTCCCCACGATGAAGTTCACAAACTAAAAGTTGCCAGCGGAAAATATTAAAAGTTCCCTTCAAAAATGTGTTTCATACATTTTGATTAGGTTTGCTGTGGTCTATTCGAAATACTGAACGTGCAATCACGTCATCAAACCACATTAAAAATATCTATTGATTTTATAATTTAGACTAAGTTTTTTTTTATTTTTCCTAGATGCATAAATAGAAACGTGAGCCATGCGTTTTTGACTGTTTACATAATTAATATAATAGCTATAAATGTGACTGCCATTTACTAAATTGGTTTTTACTTTAAAATGAAATTTCTAAAAGAGATTATGCATAAAAATGTATCTTACATTACCTGCAAATTATTTATTCAACCTTCACTTGCAAATTTTTAAGAAAAGTTGCACTGAGAAAATTTCCTCACGTACGACCACCGCGTTGCCCGAATACCTATCAGTGGAAAGAGTGTTTTCATCATAATATTGTTCTTCTTAGTATCCTTTATTTACTAAGAACACTGTTTATTCAAACAATTTAGATCTCCTCCAAACTAGGTAACCGCACGTCAATTCTTTGAAATATATTTACATATTCGTTCTAGTTCTGAGTTAGCAAGACCTAGGACTACGGCCACTTTGCGAACCGAATACTGATACTAAATCAACAGTTTGAGCAAACAGGGCCTTTTCGGATTTCTTTTGTGAGGATATAATAAAGTTTATTTTTTGTTGAGACACATTGTACCTACGTGTAACAAATAATACCTACCATGTCAATATAAGTAGTTTTCACATGCCGTCAGGGACATTTGAGTAAACTCTGACAATCCCTAGTGGGTTATTATTTAGTCAAACGCACAGCTCATACGATAAAAGGAAGAAGTAGCTTACTGCTCGTTGACTGTCTCCTTGGTCTACTACTGCTGAGAATGAGGTCTTAGGTTAGCCCAAGTAGGGCGACGGGTTATTAAATTTTCCCAGCAGGAATGTCCCAGCACACCGATCTGAACTCAGACTGTTTGATGGCAATAACTGACCGAGTTTTAACGGTTTATTGGGTATCTACAACTTATGGTGGCGCAGAACATAGGTGATTATTAGGTGGTATTTATAGGTGAGCCTTATTATCAATCAGGGAAAAATCTGGCGTAAACTTATGGAATTGCATATCATACGTACGTTTGGTACAGCATGTGAAATTATATAGTTCAGCCATTATCAGGCAATAAATAACTAAACTAATTTGGATAATATTAGCCAAATACGACTAATTTCGATAAATTTGTACCGGGTCATTTGAGCAGGGCTCTGCAAATAACTACATTAACGTGTTAACGTTATTCTAGAGTAACGTTAAATATATCATAACACGACACCGTTATCAATCAGTGTCGGCTGGCTCATCAATCCGCTGTTACCGACGCACTTACAATTATCATCAATATCACTATAGATGTATCATGTTCGAAATATATTGGAGAGTTCGTTTCTCGGTACTACTGCATAGCTTGTGGTTTTTGAAGTGAAGTTACAATTAATACTTTTATGTCGATAAATATATTTTTCCATTGTACTGAATATCGGATCAGCCATGTTAGATCTAGTTTTATGCCTTGAAAGCGTAACGAACACATAAACGAATTCACTTTCCATTTATGATAAATTATTAAAAAAATGCCAATTTAAGTTAATCGCCCATTCGCAATAAATGTTATTTTTTCGACGTGTTTTGAATCTCGTACATTATTGTATGGTGGCACGGAACCCGTTGCCTACTAGTTCGCACTTGGTCTTTTTGTGAAAAGCCCATATCTACTCTAGAAAATTGCAACTCAGAAAATGTTTTCAGTAATGTTTATCAAAATACTGAAACATTCGGAGTTTCCAAATTTTCTTTCTTTACAACAATCTACTTAAAAATAATGCACTTTCAAAAGTGTTTTCTAAAAGCTTCTTAAAGAAATTTATAAAAGATATAAATTCATTTAAAGTAAAATACTCAGTCTACAAAGGTCAACAAACTTTGTTCTTTGACTTCAAAGGCACAATGTAATTTGACCTGACTGACAGTTAGTGTCTAAAGTCTGATAGATTCTCTGCATTTTTAAACAGCACCCCTTCACAATAATGCAGGGTGATTCATGCAAATGTTATTGCTCACCAGATCACAGAGTTATCTGTCACCAGTCTGACACATTTCATCTGCGAAATGCAAGGATGAGTTCAACGCTCCACAACCTTCGCGAAAGTCAAATGTACCTAGCTAAATTATTTGGTATTTAAAGTTATTTGTTCGTGAATAGTTACTAGAGTTTCTTATAAATGATAACTTAAATGTATTGAAAATTAAAAAGTAACTTCATCTATGATTTTTTTCTTACTCAAATCAAAAAACAAATAATATAACTATATCATTCCCGAGTACTATGTCATAACTATCTTATCACAACTATCTTATCTTGTGATAAAAAGTTACCTTCACTAAACAAAATCACCACCAGTCCACAACAAATAATTTACTAAGTACTAAAATATCCTCAAGTTCCGACCAGACTAGCTCATCCATCACATAATTCCTTAATAAACTCTTACTAGATGAAATAGATTATGGCTCGTCATTTTATCTGCTACAGCTGGGAGCGGCCAGTCATTCATAAAGATACGTAAGCTGTCTTTTTGTAAAGAGATATCTCCGTAAGCCGCAGAGGTCATTCATTTCCAGCTCGATCTACTGTGGAGGGTATGAGATATGCGTACGGTTTATAAGTACGATGTGTTTGGGTTCCGTAGTTAATAGATAGCCTTTGGACCTTATTCTTGCAACATTCTGTAATGTACTTGACAAACACATGAAAAGTATTAATTTAGTTACTTTGACCGAATTATCTAGTGCTTGAGTATGTTCTAATATTATATACGAATAAGATTGTATGTATGGGTGTTCTCTTTCGCACAAAAACTACTAAACGGATTTGGATAAAATTTGGTACACGCATAGTTTATAACATGGATTACCACATAGTATATTTTTATCCGGGTGAGCGAAGTAGTTACCTCAAGACACGGGTGAAACCGCGAGAAACAGCTAGTGTTTTCAAGTATACATAATTATTTTCTTCATATTAAATGAACGTTGATGATATTTTTCTCTCTAATTTTCTAAGCAAATATGTTACTTATCGTTAATTTTGGTTAATCATCCTCCATTCATACCTATTTCCAGTCTTTACCCGTTCCACGTCAAGCTTCAATGGCTGACACCGATCTAGATACGGTACGAGCGTAATATATCATGTTTATGAAGGGAATATCGGTCGGTCGGTTCGTTAAGACTGCGCGTTAATTACGCGTGTAAGTAAACGATGCACGGTGTTGACACTAATTACCTTTCAAACCACCGACGTTAACTTTAAAGACTATCTCCATTTTTTTCTTCCATGGCATCGTAGAATTTAAACGAATGAACAGATTTCAATGCAGGTTTTAGGATATTTAGAGCAAGGCTAAGTAAATTTATTAATCATTTTGCTTGTTTAATATTATCATCATCCGCCTGCCCTTATCCCAATTTATTTGGAGTCGGCGATGCATATTTTCTTCTTCCATACTTCTCTATCTGCCGTCATCTCACTAGCCTTAAGCCTAGTCCTTTCTAGCCATATTATCTTCACACAATCCATCCATCGTTTTTTTTGGTCTTCCTCTACCTCTATAGTCATCCACATTCATGCTCAGAACTTTCCTCACAACATGTTCCTCATTCCTCCGAATAACATGCCCATACCATGACAAAAGGTTTCCACATAAATATTATCTTTTTTTTCTTGCTTGTGTAATGTTATGTTCAATGAAAATCCACATTTCAAAAATCATAACAAAATAAGAATGCTTATATTAAATTGAAGCACTTGTAGCGATACGTCGGGTAAAAGAGTCTTGTAATGAATGAATCCTGTTCAAGATTTCTAATACGAGTTCGTAAGACTGCTACTCAAACTCAATCATAATTAAAGCCCAAGGATGTATGATTCAGCAGATCCTTGGCGAGTAATTACTACTTCCAATTGGAAGAAGCAATTTGAAGGCATTCTATCAAATCAAACAGACGCGGATTTCAGTTTATTGTTGGACGTTTTAGATGAGAAATTGTTTTCACAGTTGTATATTTAACTCTAGCAGTGCATTTACCATTTGTTACCGATGATGACAGAGACCATGAGTTAGCTTTAGTTCATGGTTATTTTATTATGTGCCTAGAAGCTAAAGACCTGAGGCTGACAAGAAGCCTTTCCCAGGGCTCAGTATATTTTCATTCCAATTTTCATCGAATTTGTTAGGCCATCTCACCGTGAAAGTGAGACAGACCGATATAGTTACTTTTGCATTTTATGTATTGCAATATTTATGCTCGTAATTTGACTCTTATCGCTCAGCTTTTCGAATCGCATCAATTCTATGGTTTGACTTTGCTTCAAAAATTACTTTTTGACTTCAAAATTGGGATTTATCATACTCGTATACGAATAGAAGATATAAATTCACGCCATCTAATTTATTGCGGTCAAGAAATAATGTAGAACTTTGTTGAAAGTGAGTGCACCTTTGAGAAAATACTCTGAAGTTTTTGTGCAACATGCCGCAGACTCTTGTATGTTCCGCAAGGATAATGAAGAGGTGAAACAAAGAGAAAAGAAAACATTGTTCTCTTAGAACAAAAGGCAACCTGGTTTCATGCTCGCGAAGTTGCAAGTGCCTACTTGAAGAAATATTTTCATTTCCAGTTCTTCTGTTTGTTGTAAAACAAGAGTGTCAAAAACAGTAGCGCGATCTGGCTTTATTATTCATGAGGAAAGTTATTCGTCTGTGTAACTTTTTCCCACTGTGTTAAAGTCGGCTTCCAATCTGACTAAATGTAGCTGAATGCACGTGCTATATACACAGAGCGACTGATTATCTGACCTCTACATATGTAACATCCCGTGGTTGTCAGTTTTGGAGCCTACCTGTAACCACTTTGAAAAATCTACAAATGAAAACAGAGACCAAAAGCTTAGCGTGTTTGCTGAGGCATTGTTCGAAAGAGTTAACGCGACCTCGGAACGCAAGAAGCGAAAGAAGGATCAAGGACTGATCCATGATCTTTTTAGTCAGCAAGAGTCTGACACCCTCCCACTCTACCAACAACGAGATGAGTCATTCAATGATTTCCCATCCCAAAAAAGCAACAAGTCACGCTATTTATGTGGTGATAAGAAATGGATATACCTACATAAACAATAGCTGATAAAATCGTATAATGATTCCTTTCTAAAAATCTTTCATAAAAAGAATCCTGAAATAGTAAATATATAATTTAAAAAAAAAAGTTTTACTTCTATGAAAAATCTTACTTGGAGCGACTACATCCAACCCAATGTTTGATCAGGTTTCAATTACTTTTTATGTGATGTCGTGATTGGAAATGTACTCTTAGGAATGGCTTCATATGAAATGTTTCAATTAAGGGACTATATTTATTTAATAAGGAATCTCGGAGCTCAGTCAGAAAGCTGCCTGGGTCAAACGACCAAGATGTAACCCGGCTTACCACTGCAAGTCAGTGGATGGGTGACCATTCATTACATATTGAAACTTGACCATGCCTCGGAAATTACCTACGTTAGGCTGTTAGTCCCAACTGTCATTTACAGATCCTTGACAGTCGTGACGGGTATTCAGGTTTCAGAAAGTCTGACAGCCAGTATCAGTTAGGGGTAACTGGGTTGTGGAGGCCAGAAAGGCGGTCGGGTATTGAATGGTTAGCAAACAATGCAATCAGATTCGTTCGACAGAATTATTTTGTATCAAAACTGAAGGAGTTACTAAATACGTATGCTCAACAAATAATTTTGCTGATGCCTGAAAATATTCTACTTACTATCATTGAGGTATAGTAAAATTATACGTTATGTAATATTACTTGCAAGTAATATTCTAGACCAAGAACAAAAGTCATCGCTGTATACTGTATAATTCTATTCTCAGCACAAGAGGTGGTCCACTACAGACCAGCACAAATTTTGAGAGCGCTATCTCAAAGGGAATTACATTTTAATCACTAGGAAACTGATTAAAGGCCAAAGCTGGCCAAACGAGCGAGACAACTGTAATTTGTATAACTCCATCTCGTTTCACCCTATAATTAAAGTGTTGCAATATAAAAGTGTTCGTTCGCTAGTTGGTGGAGTTTAATTTGGGATATTTGTGAGTGAAGCCGGGAGGCGGAGTTAAGCCTTTTATTTATTTGGAAAATGCTCTCGTGGGTTGAATTGAAATAATATATTGTATGCGGCGAGATTTTAACATTTTTATTTATCGATTTTGCTCCTATATTTGTTCTATTGTGTGCCTGAAAAGTCCTGAAAATTATGAATAGTCCTATTAAACTAATATCGTAAAAATTATAATCATAAAAGTGCTCCGGGGTGCTCCGAGGAATTTCTCATGCTCATGGAAATAACCCAATAATACTCGATTCGGGAATGGAACCCAGCAAATGTCGTCATGTGTCAACTATAAACCGAGATATTATAAACAACCACATTTCCAATTTCACGGACCATGTGACGATCAATTACAATACATTTTGTTGACAATTCGACCGATCACTGAACGGAATTTCGATGACAAGTTTTAACTAGTTTTACAATTATATTTACAATAATTGTAAATTCCGTTTTAATTCTGTTATTTTAATAGGATACTATCACGTTCGGTAACGGTTGGAATCAGATTTTTGTAGGAATGGGAAATCATCAAATGACTGACGCCCGCTGTGGGCGGAGCGGGATAGAGTATCAGTCTCTTACTGACTAAATCCCGTACATGTTCTTTTTTTCAACCTGTTGTGTTCTATGGCCGCGGTACATTTCGAATAGCCGCATTACTTGCTCTGATATGCATTTTATTAAAATTCGCAACTATCACTAAGTCGTTAGTTCCTAGGTTTCTACACGATTTATTGAATGGCAACCAGATTTCAGATTAAAAAAGTCTATGGTTTAAAGTAAATTTTGATCTATTACACAATTTTTTTATCTACTATAAAATATATTAACCTTATGCATTTTATGTTACAGGTAAGTGAATCAACTCTTGGCCGGAATAATTAGTAAGTCCGTTTTATTTTATCTACTAAACATAATGTTTGTACACGCTCGAATTACATATCATCAAAGTAATGCTGTCGCCGATTGCACGTAAACCTGACTTTTAATGAAACGTCTAGGTTCATACGATATTTAAAAAGTTTTTCTACATGTTGCAAACGTAAAAGTTTTAAATTGTATTGTTTGGTGGAAAACGTGTTCATGTTTTTCGCTTTAGATGTTCGTGATTGGTATTCTGCTTTATAAAAATAACTATAAAGAAAATCGTCTTCTGCAAGAGATTTCTTGAGAAATAAATGGTGCCTTTGTTATTTACTGACCCGTTCTTGTTTCATGTCTAAAATGATTATCTATTTGTACACAACATCTACAAAAATATAATATAGAAAACAAACTAAAAATCTACTTACCGATGAAGTAGTTTTACGTCAATTTAATGTTATCTGCAGTCAACTTCTGACGTCGACTTGATTAAGGTATAGAGAAAACCTAACAATTTAGGACAATTCTTCATTATTACTCATAATTCAAATACTCTTTGCTATATGGTGAGAAAAATAATATTTACGGTTTTTCCGACCATTGTGTCGAAGAGTGAAATATTTTCTTTGATAATATTTCTATATCCCGAGGTATTTACTTGTGATCCTGTATTTAAATGCCATTAGTTATTTAACTTGCAAGAAGTGAGCAAGCGTGATCATTGCCTCCTCTCTATGAGCAGAACTTTACACAACAGCGTGACATACAGACTGATTTGTTACTGTGTTGATTTAATTGATGGCCAACTAAAAAGCTTGATGGACATGAAGCTTTTACGTGGTAAGGTTTTTTTATTAATATTTTTACTTTTATATTTATATTCTAACATATATATATATATATATATATTGTTATATATATATATGTTAACATATATATATGTATATCTAATATATATATATTGTTTCAATTAATAAGAAAAGGATTTTATTGTAAGATTTACAATTATAATTAGTAAATATTTTCTGTAAACGCTAACTAGACAAAAAAATAAACTATTGAACAGATGTTTGTAGGATTTGGTGGAAAAATAATAATATTGAGATGATAGAATTTTGAAGTCTTTTGTCTAGCATGATCCCCGAGCCACCGTATTTCGCGTAAAAAAAAATACGGTCGTGGGTGCTTATATCACCATAATATTACAGAAAAAGAATATTTTTATAAATAAACACTGTTTACTCACTTTTTACCTTATTAGGAGATATATTTACTCAAAACTCTTTTCATAACAATTTTTCTAGTGATCGGGCATAAACCAGCCGGAAATAATTATAGTAAAAACATATTTTTTACTTATTACCTAAGGGTTAATTACTTTTTTCAATTATTTACTCTGTCGCTCTTTCATGAAGCTATATCAGTGCTGCTGTACATACTGCTGGCGATGTTACCGCGTATGGCAGCCGTGTTCTGCACGGACGGGAACTCGTGTCCCTGCAATGACAGCTACTCCCCCGTGTGTGCTGTCAATGGCTGCAGTTATCTCAACAGATGCAGGTAGCTTTGCATTAAACAAGATATTGTTTATTTATTTACATCTCATTGTACGGTTTTGAATGTATTTAAAAAGAAAAAAAATTTTCATGGTTGCCAGTGCCAATCAGTGGAAAGTCGCACCTAGTAATCTGTGTCGTATTTTTTTTTCCGTTCAAGATTGAACCCGTGATATGATATACAGCACTGTTTGTACCACGCTGTGCTCACCGTGCCTTTAAGAGATTTATAAAATACTGCTTCCTATATTCATCAATGAATGTTTCAATAATTCATTTCTGTTATCTGTTTTTTTTTTCAGATTACTTTGTGCTGGAGCCAAATATTTAAAGAAAGGAGAATGTTTAGTATGACTCCGATATAATTTGAGATTACCTTCTTAAATTGTTGCTGTCTTACATAACTAATTGTTTAAAATAAAATAAGCGTAGATTCTTCTACGCAAAGAGCCATATATGACCAATTGAGAAACCTCCACTTTTTCACCCGACAGTTGAAATAGGGCCATGATTCTAAATTCGTAAATATCATTTAATAAAGAAAGAAAGAAAACACATTTATTTCCGGACACGCACAGGAAATAAACAAATCATACAAATGAAAGAATGACAAGTTAATTTACCCGTACGAGGCCGGAAACACGAGTAACTATAACACGTGTACCGCTTAGATTAGCTGTAGCAAATTCATACTGCTAAGTGATTCAGCAGACACTTGAAATACTTACTAAACAATCGATACGTTTTTAACGTCAAAGAACTGGACTACGGTTTTTTTCTACATGACCTCTTGTAGGGTGCTTCCAACAGCATTCGACCTGCTTCACTGGACAATGTGGCGAGGTCCTCATTTAATGAATTAAATTAAGGCCGTCAGCCAAGGTTTACTACTAAATTTAAAACTAAGTGACAGCGCGCTAAGGGCTCCGCCTAGTGGGGAACGAACCGGCTTAGGGCGTCACTAGGGACTAGCTAGATGAATGGACTACGGTTCAAAATTATATATAATTTATCTCATTCTGTATAAGTGATCGATATTGTGTTGAATATTTTTTACGAACTGCCCGAAACCTGGACTTTACTAACATACAGACACGTCATTTTGATTATACATATTATTATGTTGTTTTTTAATCTCAATTCAGTCATGTGGATAGTGTTTTGAACGATATTTCTGACTATTCCACTGAATTGATTCCTAGCTCGGAGTGTATTATAAAAGCTGAAAAATATCAGTTTTCCATGCCTGTTGACATATCGATATTGTATTTGAAAATATTGCTGAATCTGTTTCAATGTGAAAACTTTCTATTGAGATTCACTAGAGGATTTTTAAATAATTATTTTTATTGAAAATGCTAGATTCTGGTCATACTTATTAATGTGAAAGTAAGGTAGTTTAAAACGCTGTCACGAAAAATCGGCTTAACCGATTTGAATGAAACTTGGCACGTAGATAGATGGGACTCTAGAAACGATTACTGACTTTTTATCTAAGCGGGTTAACTAGTCCCTTCGGAACGCGGGTGAAACCGCGAGAAACATTAGTCATTAATAAAATTTAGTGCTCTTTTGTAAACCTGTCGGTTACTGTAACATTCGACTGAATTAACCCCCAACCCTCAATTATTTACCCCTATTTAATTAAAATGCGCCCAACTGTTAACTTGGGCATAATGAAACGCATGCTGACGGTATTTCCGCATGCATTCCAATGACGTCACTGTAACGGAAATTAAAATGGCGCGGAACTTGGTTGGAATAACAATAATGTATGACTCAGTCTGAACTTGACGCCATGGACAGAAGAGTTCGGTCACTGTTGACTGCAAATCGGATGCATCACCCACGATCATCGGTGATGAGATTGTACATCCCACGGAAGTGCGGGGGTCGTGGCTATTTAAATGCTAAGACCCTTCATAACCGTGAGGTGTGCAATCTCAGGGAATATTTTCTTAAAACCGACGTGGGTATGCATCAGGATGTAGTCTCAGTGGACAAGGGACTCACCCCGCTGTCGCTGGCTAAAGAGAATTGGCGCAAACCTGTGGTACTTACCACCAATGACCGCAAGGAGGTATGGCAAGGCAAGGAGCTACACGGACGCTTTTTCCGGGCTCTTCATGGGCCCGATGTAGACTTTATGGCGTCCGTATCTTGGCTACGTTTCGGCGACCTGTTCGGGGAAACCGAAGGGTTTGTCTGCGCAATTATGGACGAAGTTATGTTGACGAACAACTACCGGAGATATATCATGAAGGACGGGACGATTGACATATGTCGGGCATGTCATCGTCCAGGTGAGTCTATCAGACATATTATCTCTGGCTGTTCTCGTTTGGCTAACGGTGAATACTTGCACAGGCATAACCAAGTGGCCAAGATCATCCACCAGCAGCTTGCTTTGCAGTACAAACTTGTGGATCTTGAGGTACCATACTACAAGTATGCGCCCGACCCAGTTCTCGAAAATGACCATATCACGTTGTACTGGGATCGGTCTATCATCACTGACAGGACTATTGTAGCCAATAAACCTGACATAGTGGTGATAGACCGATTAGCGCGCCGCACAATGATCATCGATGTCACCATTCCCCATGACGAGAATCTCGTGAAAGCCGAGAAAGAAAAACAAATAAAGTATCTCGACTTGGCGCACGAGGTTGTCGACATGTGGAATGTGGACTCGGCAGTCATTGTGCCGATAGTCGTGACGGCCAATGGCCTGATGGCCAAGAGCCTCGACCAACATCTCAGGAGGCTCTCGTTAGGCGGCTGGGTCAAGGGCCTGATTCAGAAGGCAGTGCTCCTGGATACTGCACGTATTGTGAGGAGGTTCCTGTCTTTGGGGCCCTAACCACCGGTAGCTTGGACCCTGTTCCCGATATCGGTGGATCCCTGTTTTTTATATTTTTAAATGTTTTTTGTATATTTTGTAAAAATATTTAAAAATGTAGATAATATGTGTTAAGATAAATAAACGGAATAATAATGTATGCAGATTTGTTGTATTCATATTTAAGTCATTTGAATACGAATAGACGGGAAAATTAGTGCGTTTTAAAACGAAGCAGGGAGAATTTTGCCATGGAGTGGATTGAAATTTGCTGCCTTGTCATTTACTATGATGGGTCCCGACAGAACTAATAAACGATATTGTCTGGTTATGAGAATATAGGACATACATCAAAAAGTTTTGATATAGTTTGCTCGGATTTTTTATGGCTAAGTATTAATAAATATGTACTTACTTAACAAGCGATGTCTTATGAATATAAACAAGGATTGTTTTTAGGGTAACAGAAAGGGGGAAAACATCTCAAAATGCGGGTTAATAGTAATTAAAAACTGCAGTGAAACAATACTACAACATAACATCAACGAAATCTCCAAAAGCAAAGTGTTACCTCTCATATTACATTAAATCTTAGCTCGAAATCCTTGCAGCAGTGTTCATAAGTAATAAGCTGGCTCCGCAATAAGCTTCGTCGCCGAGTTGTGAACCCGCTGTTGTAAGTACTACCTACCTACTTAGTGCGCTATCAAGCCGCTCGGAACTGCACCAGATACCTGTCAGCTTTGTGTGACGACCTGCGAGTACTGCAGGTGTTAGTGTTTAGTGTGATCTATACTTCTATACTAATATTATAATGAGGAAAGATTAGTTTGTTTATTTGTAGGGTTTTAACTCAAAAACTACTGGACCGATTTTAAAAATTTTTTCACCGTTAGAAAGCTACATCTATACAAAGTGTCATAGGCTATATTTATTTCCAGAAATAATTAGGGATCCCTATAAAACTTAAATAATGTAACCCAAGGTGTAAAAAAAATATCCACGCGAGCGAAGCCGCAGGCGGAAAGCTAGTTATTTTATAATATTGTAAATACAACTTTTGAAAAAGTATCCATGAAGATTATTGCCAGTTCTTCTTCATAAGACCTCCTTCTTGGAAATGCAACTAATTTGACCTTTCATAAGTGCTTTATTTGGAGGTCTCCAAATAAAACACTTTTAAGAACATAACACAAACTAGCCATAAATAACAATCTTCACTTAATAAAAATCCAGATAGAACAAATGGCTTCTGTTCTTCGACTATTATGACAACTGTCGTGGCATATAGCCAGCATTAGTGATGGAAAACATTATTTTTTATGTAATAATGCCAGTTTAAGAAACAATAGATTGTGACTTTCATATTGCTTTTGATAAAGTGTGGGGTTAACTCAAAAGTAAAAAACATAAAAGGATTACAATGGATGTTGATTACAATTACCATTTAAACAGTCAGCGAAAAGGTTTCAAAAAACATTTGGCATGTTTACTTTTGAGATCGACAAGCTTTCCCAAAATCTCTGTCTTCATAATAAAATTTAAATTTAAATATACGTCACAAGCTCGGACCCTTCCTAATTCAAGGTAGTGTATTGCAAAATCCACAAATCTCAAGCACGTCAACTTGAGGGCATTTCAAAATGTCCGAGAGGAGTTCAGACCTCTCGGTCGACAGCTCTTGTCTTGGAGATCAAAGTCAGGGAGTAGTGACGACGCCTTATTGGGAAGTCGTTGCGGAGATCCGAATAGATATTCTAATTGTAGGGGAACAATAGGGTGCTGCGGGCTGAGTACTGTTAACGCAAGCTTAAAACTTACTTCGATGTCCAGGAAATGTTTTGGTGTGGCTCAGACAAGATGACATCCATTTTATGACAAATAAGTTTCTTATATGAAAGTTGATAGATGCATAAAACAATTGGGCTAATTCAAACAAAATATTTTAACTGGCTAACAACTACTAATTCCTTAGCTACGTCTGTGTGTGTTAGGACAGAAGCTACGTCTGTGCGAATTCTACGGAAGATAGCTTAGTAGTAACAATTTTTGTGAACGATCAAATTAATTATATCGCAATACAGAACCAGTAGGGTTTCTGTCGAAGATTATTTTATGAAAATTGGATTGCTATTGGAATTTTCCAGAAATAAATATTCTAGTGAAATCCTGTAGATAGACTTTCTAAAATATGATCAGCCCCAATATCTATCTAGAATTCTAGATAATACAATGGGAGCAGCTCCGTCAATGCACGCGAGGTACGGATAATGGAGTGTCAGTCACACGTACGAGTATAGGTGACACTCAGGCTATTTGTGGGCATTTACTAGGACTCCTGTTTTATTCATAAATGTCTCGACTTCATTTGTAAAAGTAAAATATACCTTAAATGTTTTCATCTCGTTTAATAGTGTTTTACTGTAGTTTTAGAGATTTCTCTGTAACTGTTCTTTTCTTAACACATTAATTACGAATTTTCAATCTTAATAGAATATTCTTTTTCCTGTAGTGTCTATTCAAAAATGTTCTTACTAGAGATATAATTTTGGCTTAAGGTCTATAAAATGAATGTCAAAAATCTATAATTAGTAAGCAAACCTAAGGGTAGATTAGTTATTAAACAGCCGTTAACCCATCAATATCAGCTGTTATCACAAAATGTGTGTGTGTGCAGAATATTATATAAAATAAATACAGAGAGAGCTACTGAGTCCATACGTAAGCATATCATGCATTCCACTGAATTTCCAAAATAGAATTTTGTGTGCTTAATTCGTTACAGATACAATGTCTGTGCTTACACCACAAATCTTAATTGTTCAAAAACTAGTGCAGGCACACACAGCTGGTAACAATTCCCTCGCCCACTCACACGGGGCTGCAGATAATAGACTGTCAGTCTGTATATGCATACTGCCTGCGAGGCTTCGCTCTAGTAGTTCTAGTCTAGCATTCAGTAGTCCACGCGTCACTGCGGCCTAAATGGGGGAATGGCGTGAGGTAGATGGACTCTAATGTGGAAATTATTGGAGTTTTATTTTGAAAAGGCATTGGATATAGATTTTAGCTTGTTTATTTATTTAGTCTTACTGGTCTACATACAAATCTGTTTCCTTGAACAAACTCAAACTCAAAAACGTTTATTGAAATTAGACTAATTAAATTAGTACTTTTTCACGTCAAAATACATTATGACAGCACCCCAAAAATGCCCACCCTTCACTGCTTCCTAGTGTTATGGCTGGAAAGAAGAAGCAGTGATGAACAAACTTCCCAGCAACAAGAAAGTGTAGTCACCCACACGAGCGCAGTGCTTGTGTGGTAACTGCTAAATTGCCATTAACTTGTTTTACTACATTTATCTAATCCAGGCTAGTGAGCAAATAAATCACTTGCCAGGATTTAATTTTATAATCAAGTTACGGTTTAGGTCTTTTTAATTTCATCTTGATCGGTTCAGCCGTTTTGACTTTAAAGACAGATTTACTTTAATCTCTCATGTCTATGGATTTCTTCATCGATGGAGTTAAACATCCTATATAATATACTGGGACTGTTTAATATGTGCACTAGATTAATATGAAATGTACAGCATATAAATTTGACAATATTTTAGAAAGTCTGGACGCCATTTTTCACAACAACTGGCTGTGTGCCAATTATGATAACCTACATACATGAGGGTATTGAGTTACATATTTAAATTTTTCTTGAGTTTGAAATAAAAATGTACACGAAGAAGAGTCGAATGTTATGTAACTGAGTTTAAAGAAATTGTTGTAAAATGTATGAAATTGACAATAACAAAAATTTTCTCAAATAAAAAAACCTTTATAAAAATCACTTTTCGTAAATTTCTTAACGTAGCTATAATTATGTATAGGTAATTGAATAAAAAGTGTTAATAAATATTAACGACCACCTACTGCAACCAAGTTTAAAGCAAATTGACCCAAAACTGGTGGACCGGTTGATTGGAATTTTGTTCGCAAAGCCTCAAGTAAAATGTACCAAAATATTCCCTGGAAACTCACTGAGAGTTATGGGCTCCTAGTACAACTTTGGTGATAGTCAAAGATTGGATTCGGATTTTGGGATTAAGGACCCAGAATGGAATTCTGGAGACCTGAAATAAGATTTCGGTATCTTAAATAGTGGCTGACAAGGGTTGTTTGAAATTTCGGAACGTGATTTACTTTTGATAGTTCTTGGGGCGAAACTGTGTGATAAATTGGGCGTGAATCTTGGAGTCGCGGCAACTAGAGGTCGTTTGAGATTACAAGCTTTTGGTTTTGGAGGTCTGCTGAAACATTTTTAATGAGGACGTTGTATCCTAAGTCATGATGCATTTCATGTTTATTGCCGTCAGTATTTTGGAGTTTGAGAAAATACGACGAAAACGTGGCATTCCAAAATTAAAAACAATTGAGCAGCGAATTGGTACAATTCAGTTTTTTTTATAATTTAATATTTTAAAGAACTATGTTACAAAAAACCTGCCAAGTGCCTGTCGGGCCACGCGCAGTAGGGTTCCGTAGTAGGTCTTAGTTAGTCGACTCTCTCTAACTCTGTAAACGGTTAAGCCTACTTAGCCGTGATAGTTTTCCTTGTAAGTTCATTACATGTGCTACGTCTGTGATTTTTTTCACATTTCTAGGTACAGCCATTAAAAGTTAGGGGGGTGAACTCGTATCGAACAAAAATTTTGACTTAAAATCTAGATATTTCGCAAATGGCTCGCTTAACCGAAAAATGGTCTTGACACACCCTAATATTTTAAGAAGACCTATCTAACGATACTCCACACGGAGAGGTACGCAAGAAAAAAAATATTCATCCCCGCTTTACGTGTTTGGGAGTTACCCAAAAAAATATATTTTTCAAAATTTTATTTTACCACATTCTCGGCGTGATCAATATACATATTCATACTAAATTTCAGCTTCCTAGTAACAAGAACCTCGGAGCTATGCCGCGGACAGACAGACAGACGGACATGGCGAAACTATAAGGGTTCCTTGTCGGACTACGGAACCCTAAAAAAGGCAAATAACAGAAAAAAAAATAATTTATACCTCTTGAATTCCATCAATGTAAGGAAAAAATTAAGTATCACCTATGTATCCATGTCACAATATGACAGTTCAGCTATAAGTTTGTCTGCTATTAATCTATAAACTTATTCAAGATAAAAAAAAAACTCGAAATTAATTCTTGTACCTCATATCTTCTCGGTAATGAACGCCAGCGTTCCAATAAATTCATTTGAAATCTTTCAGAGTGAAGTTAGGCGGAACTTGCGCTGTTAACGGTTGTTTTTGTTTTGTAAGTTGCGGGAATCTGCGAGGAAGGAAACACTAATGACTGTGAGCTAGATAGTGGGATTACGAACTACAAGAAATCTGACTTAGGAAACTAAAATTACAAATTTATTTTTCTTATCCACTCTATGCCTAACGTATGAAGTCGTTGATCAATTGCAGCAGGTCGATGTGAATTAACTATATTAAAAATGCCTCATTAGTTCAGTAGTCACAAACGTGACTTGGGATCATGAGGTTCAGAGTTTTATTCTCATTCATTATAGGGTCGGGTAGTGTTAACGGAATTTTCTTGTGAAATTTCTCAGTTGGCCAGTTTTAGGAATGGTGCAAGGTTAATAGCAATAAGCAGTTTCGTACAGTTCTTATTTATTTTCTCCTTACTAATATTTAGCAGAGATATAGAATAATGAAATATAAAACATACTACATACTATAAATATTGTAATACACACAAAAAAAATGTTGAATTTTTTTTCACACGCTAACACTAAATCATTTACCAATTTTACCCGAAATCCCTTTCAAAGTTCACAGAACATTAACCTATATCATAAGATGGAGAACTGATTCTATTATATTTCTATTGCTCCCAAGACTGTCATTAAATTGGAAAAATATTTTATCTACGTTGTTCTTAAAATATATTTTTATCTCGTTTTTTCCCTATTAAGGATTCAAGACACAACCGCGTGCAAATATCGGGTGGCCTTTTATCTCGAAAGCTGTTTTGACATTTTTATAAAATGTAATGTTTTTTTGCCTTACATTATTTTTATTTACTCCCTGTTACTTAGCAGTAATTATTTTTCCTATAGACTTGTAAAAAAATACGAACAATGATGATAATTATCCTAAAGACACGATCTTAATTGGCAAGATGAGATGTGCCTTTGCCTGACTCTTCCAGGAATAGAGACACGACATTATCTATGGTACTTAGAACATAAGGCTGTTCCTTTTACATTTTCTTCCACTAAAAAGTAAAAAAAACCTCTAATACTGTATCAAAGTTTAAACTTCTTAAATCGTTAATGGTGACGTGGATTGGCTCTGCAAAAATAGAAAACGACATTGATTAGCTATCAGACTTATCCACAATAATCCAATGATAAGTGATACGGCTATTCTTATCCCCGTATTCGATTGTCAGAAAATGGTAAAATATTTTTCCATCCCTACAAAGGAACAATTCAGTGCCCTTTTGTAATCGAATTGTTTCTCTGCCTTTCCTCTACGGATACAAAATTCAATGGCATTGTGGTATAGTATGGAATTTTGATAACGATGTATAGTTTTTTTACTGCGTATTCTGAAAGGTCGAGTGCTTTTATGTGAACAGTTTTTAGTTACTTTGTTACATCAAAGCAATACAAGGTTTATTTGAAAACTGGTGAACAAAAGGATTATCCCTTATACATATGTCCTTACTAATATTATCCTTGCGAAAGTAATGTCTGTCTGTTATGCTTCTAAGGTAAACGGCTGAACTGATTTTGTTAAAATTTGGTATGGACATAGATTGGATGCGAGCTGCCCAAGACCATCTGTCTGTCTGCTGTCAATATCCAATAGCAATGGAGGTGATAGGCGAAGTGAGGAAAGACAGTTTTTATCCAGGTGCGTGAAATGCACGCAAATAAAAACCTATAACCGTCTCCAAAGTTCTATGACAAATTTCACCCAAATAGCTTCAGCCGTTTTACTGTTAAATCGTGACAAACAAACTCAATATCACATTTCTAATATTAGTTAGGATAGAAATATAGCTAAAATTGTACATTAGTAATTACATTACATTAATTGTAAACATTAGTTTATATAAAAATGTTCCATCAAAATATGTCTATAAACTAGCGTCTATAATCTGCTTGCCAAGTATTGGCAGCTCAGGTGAGTGGAAGGCGATCATGTTCGAAGGCTAACTTTGCAACAGATTACACTTTCTTATAACAAACTTTATACGGGGCTTTCAAAATTTTAGTTAAGGCTTCAGACACATTGTCACACCTGATGCATTTAAATTATTATTTAAACAAGACTTACACCCAGTTACACTAAAAAATATCATTTTTTGGGAACGCAGGCCGATGGGTTCGTTCCCAGTATTATCCGCGCACTTTGCGACAGCGAGATGCGGTGAAAATAAAAACCGAGCGTAGTTGTTTTATGACAGTATAATGTTTATGACTTCACAATGTCAAGCACTAAATACAATGTAATTGGACATGGGTTTATGTAACAATCACTATTGAAATACAAATCTGTACAAAAAGAAAGTGCTCACGAGTCTTGGTTGTAACGGTTCTGAGTCGTAGCGATAGATAACAAAATTCGGTGTTGCCAGGTTATGGTTGCGTTCAGAAACGCCACAATTTTATGCTATTATTTTATGTTTTTCGTCTAAATATTTATGATATTATGTTTGTTTTATTCTTATATATCTATTGATGACATAAATGGTACTTTTATTGATATCATGTTTTTTGATATTCGTAGGTTCATTACAAAAAGTTTGATGCAACGCCCATTAGCGTGCAAAATAAAAGCAATAAATTGAAAAGAAAAGTTGAACGCTCCATTATTGCAATTTTAATATTTTAATCATGACCGTAAGTACTTCAGTTTGTATATACACTTCTCATCAAAAAAATCGAAACACCTCGCAGTTTATGATTTGATAAGGATTATCAGAAAAATGTGTATATTTAGGAATAAATGTAAAATGTCATTTAATAGTGAGTAGTATGAGGTTTTTAAATCCTAATGTTATTGTTCTAAATTCAAATTAAGTCTTCATAGATTTCGTATTTTGTATAATGAGTAATTTTTACCCTGTATGGAATATGAAGGAAATGGGTAAAACAACACGCGTAAATGAAAAAAATAATTAAGAAACGTTTATTTAATAACTTGTATTCCCTCCGCGAGCTCTTATTACTGCTTCCATACGGTTCTTCATCGATCGGATGAGAGTCACGATCACATGTTGTGGTATATTATCCCATTCCTCTTGGATTGCATTTTGCAGCTGGCTAAGTGTTTCTGGGGCTGGATCTCTTGCTCGAATTCGTCTCTTTAATTCATCCCATAGATGTTCAATGGGATTCATGTCCGGGCTTCTTGCTGGCCATACCATAATGGAGATACCGACTTCGGTAAGATAATCTCGTACGACGCCCGCGGTGTGAGCTCTAGCATTGTCGTGCATGAATATGAAGTCGTTGCCAATAAAATGTGCATAGGGCATCACATGAGGTTCAAGACACTGTTCGATGTACCGATGAGAGTTTAGTGCAGGCAGCCGTGGCCCAGACACAAAGGCAAGTTCTGTCTTACCGTCGGCGCTGATTCCTCCCCAAACCGTCCACGAACCGCCACCATAGCTGACCTTTTCTTCAATGCAGCATTGTGCAAAGCGTTCTCCATCTCTTCTGTAGACCTTGTTGCTTCCGTCGTTACCATACAGCATAATTTTACACTCATCAGAAAACAGTACTTTGCTCCACTGAAGGTATGACCAAGTTAGGTGCTCGCGTGCAAAGTTAAGGCGCGCTCTTCGATGGTCTGCAGTTAATTTCGGCCCATTCGCTGGCTTATGCGGTGCCAATCCGCGTTCCTTCAACCTTCTTCTTATTGTAGTCACTTACAGCTACTCTTCGTACAACGCGAAGCTGCTGCTGCAGTTGAAAAGCGTTAAGGCGTCGATTTCGTAAAGAAGTTGTTACAATAAATCGATCATCTCGCTCAGAAGTGACCCGATTCCTGCCAGATCCTGAACGGCGCGTGAACGAACCAGTCTCCCGATAGCGTTTGTAGACTCTATGAACAGATGATAAGCTTAGATGCAATCTTGCAGCCACAACACGCTGACTAAGTCCAGAATCCAGCAATGCCACCACTTGGGCGGCTTCTGCGGGCGAAGTATCCATATGTTTTAGAAAAAAAAGTTTTTTCAGACGTCCCAAAGTCACAGTAAATGAAATAAGAAACAAAAAGTTTAAAGACAAGCGCTAATTTTTAGTTTTTAAACGAGAAACGTACTCCAACCCTAAATACACATTTGTCTCAAAACAGTGATTAATTTCATTTATAGGATAAACAAATGAAATTCTAATTTCGAATTTTGATTTTTTTCTTCTTACTGTAATGACCAAACTGCCAGCTACACAATAATGTTTTTTTTTTCATGGAATTAATTCTCTTTTGTAAAAAATTAGGACAAAAACAATAAAAACGAAAGTGTTTCGATTTTTTTGATGAGAAGTGTATAAAATGCGCGTAATTCAACACTGACAACGCGTTGACGCACTTGGTAGTGTGACATTACCGTCAATGAACCCTAGGCAGGCAGTTTGCTACCAAACTACAATATTTTAGGAACTGTTGCTATTCTGTCGATTATGGCCACACGATGGAACATGAGGTGAAATTAAATATAAAACTTCATAGAAACTGATATACAGCGTCACATGACTCGAACATTATTCGAACTACAATCAGATGCGATACCAAATAGTTCATAATTCACGTAAATAATTGGCCATTATTCAGAGTATCTTGACATCTGTTATACAGACGATAAAACGCGTTCCCCGAGGTATAGCCACAAATATATTCAGGCTGAAATTTCTTGTTTGTACTTCTGATTCAGGTCCTAGATCACAAGCTGTCAGCTGGGCCGGAGGCCTCGGATTTGGCCTGAGCCGAAGTGTACAGATCCGGTTCTTATTATGTTTTTCGGTAATGGTTATCAAAGTTACATACGTTTTCGGCCTTAGTTTCGGTTTAGAGCGATATTGAAATTTCTCATATCTCGAGCTGTCAGCTGGGCCGGAGGCCTCGGATTTAGCCTGAGCTGAAGTCTACAGATCCGGTTCTTATTATGTTTTTCGGTAATGGTTATCAAAGTTACATACGTTTTCGGCCTTAGTTTCGGTTTAGGGCGATATTGAAATTTCTCATATCTCGAGCTGTCAGCTGGGCCGGAGGCCTCGGATTTGGCCTGAGCCGAAGTCTACAGATCCGGTTCTTATTATGTTTTTCGGTATCAGCTATTAAAGTTACATACGTTTTCGGCCTTAGTTCCGGTTTAGGGCGATATTGAAATTTCTCATATCTCGACCCTCAGCTGGGCCGGAGGCCTTGGATTTGACCTGAGCCGAAGTCTTCAGATCCGGTTCTTATTATGTTTTTCGGTATCAACTATTAAAGTTAAATACGTTTTCGGCCTTAGTTTCGGTTTAGGGTGATATTGAAATTTCTCATATCTCGAGCTGTCAGCTGGGCCGGAGGCCTCGGATTTGGCCTGAGCCGAAGTCTACAGATCCGGTTCTTATTATGTTTTTCGGTAATGGTTATCAAAGTTACATACGTTTTCGGCCTTAGTTTCGGTTTAGGGCGATATTGAAATTTCTCATATCTCGAGCTGTCAGCTGGGCCGGAGGCCTCGGATTTGGCCTGAGCCGAAGTCTACAGATCCGGTTCTTATTATGTTTTTCGGTAATGGTTATCAAAGTTACATACGTTTTCGGCCTTAGTTCCGGTTTAGGGCGATATTGAAATTTCTCCTATCTCGACCCTCAGCTGGGCCGGAGGCCTTGGATTTGACCTGAGCCGAAGTCTTCAGATCCGGTTCTTATTATGTTTTTCGGTATCAACTATTAAAGTTACATACGTTTTCGGCCTTAGTTTCGGTTTAGGATGATATTGAAATTTCTCATATCTCGACCCTCAGCTGGGCCAGAGGCCTCGGATTTGGCCTGAGCCGAAGTGTACAGATCCGGTTCTTATTATGTTTTTCGGTAATGGTTATCAAAGTTACATACGTTTTCGGCCTTAGTTTCGGTTTAGGGCGATATTGAAATTTCTCATATCTCGAGCTGTCAGCTGGGCCGGAGGCCTCGGATTTGGCCTGAGCCGAAGTGTACAGATCCGGTTCTTATTATGTTTTTCGGTAATGGTTATCAAAGTTACATACGTTTCCGGCCTTAGTTCCGGTTTAGGGCGATATTGAAATTTCTCATATCTCGACCCTCAGCTGGGCCGGAGGCCTTGGATTTGACCTGAGCCGAAGTCTTCAGATCCGGTTCTTATTATGTTTTTCGGTATCAACTATTAAAGTTACATACGTTTTCGGCCTTAGTTTCGGTTTAGGGTGATATTGAAATTTCTCATATCTCGAGCTGTCAGCTGGGCCGGAGGCCTCGGATTTGGCCTGAGCCGAAGTCTACAGATCCAGTTCTTATTATGTTTTTCGGTAATGGTTATCAAAGTTACATACGTTTTCGGCCTTAGTTTCGGTTTAGGGCGATATTGAAATTTCTCATATCTTGAGCTGTCAGCTGGGCCGGAGGCCTCGGATTTGGCCTGAGCCGAAGTCTACAGATCCGGTTCTTATTATGTTTTTCGGTAATGGTTATCAAAGTTACATACGTTTTCGGCCTTAGTTTCGGTTTAGGGCGATATTGAAATTTCTCATATCTCGAGCTGTCAGCTGGGCCGGAGGCCTCGGATTTGGCCTGAGCCGAAGTCTACAGATCCGGTTCTTATTATGTTTTTCGGTAATGGTTATCAAAGTTACATACGTTTTCGGCCTTAGTTTCGGTTTAGGGCGATATTGAAATTTCTCATATCTCGAGCTGTCAGCTGGGCCGGAGGCCTCGGATTTGGCCTGAGCCGAAGTGTACAGATCCGGTTCTTATTATGTTTTTCGGTAATGGTTATCAAAGTTACATACGTTTTCGGCCTTAGTTCCGGTTTAGGGCGATATTGAAATTTCTCCTATCTCGACCCTCAGCTGGGCCGGAGGCCTTGGATTTGACCTGAGCCGAAGTCTTCAGATCCGGTTCTTATTATGTTTTTCGGTATCAACTATTAAAGTTACATACGTTTTCGGCCTTAGTTTCGGTTTAGGGTGATATTGAAATTTCTCATATCTCGAGCTGTCAGCTGGGCCGGAGGCCTCGGATTTGGCCTGAGCCGAAGTCTACAGATCCGGTTCTTATTATGTTTTTCGGTAATGGTTATCAAAGTTACATACGTTTTCGGCCTTAGTTTCGGTTTAAGGCGATATTGAAATTTCTCATATCTCGACCCTCAGCTGGGCCGGAGGCCTCGGATTTGGCCTGAGCCGAAGTCTACAGATCCGGTTCTTATTATGTTTTTCGGTAATGGTTATCAAAGTTACATACGTTTTCGGCCTTAGTTTCGGTTTAGGGCGATATTGAAATTTCTCATATCTCGACCCTCAGCTGGGCCGGAGGCCTCGGATTTGGCCTGAGCCGAAGTCTACAGATCCGGTTCTTATTATGTTTTTCGGTATCAGCTATTAAAGTTACATACGTTTTCGGCCTTAGTTCCGGTTTAGGGCGATATTGAAATTTCTCATATCTTGAGCTGTCAGCTGGGCCGTAGGCCTCGGATTTGGCCTGAGCCGAAGTCTACAGATCCGGTTCTTATTATGTTTTTCGGTAATGGTTATCAAAGTTACATACGTTTTCGGCCTTAGTTTCGGTTTAGGGCGATATTGAAATTTCTCATATCTCGACCCTCAGCTGGGCCGGAAACCTTGGATTTGGCCTGAGCCGAAGTGTACAGATCCGGTTCTTATTATGTTTTTCGGTATCAACTATTAAAGTTACATACGTTTTCGGCCTTAGTTTCGGTTTAGGGTGATATTGAAATTTCTCATATCTCGAGCTGTCAGCTGGGCCGGAGGCCTCGGATTTGACCTGAGCCGAAGTCTACAGATCCGGTTCTTATTATGTTTTTCGGTAATGGTTATCAAAGTTAAATACGTTTTCGGCCTTAGTTTCGGTTTAGGGCGATATTGAAATTTCTCATATCTCGACCCTCAGCTGGGCCGGAGGCCTCGGATTTGGCCTGAGCCGAAGTCTACAGATCCGGTTCTTATTATGTTTTTCGGTAATGGTTATCAAAGTTACATACGTTTTCGGCCTTAGTTTCGGTTTAGGGCGATATTGAAATTTCTCATATCTTGAGCTGTCAGCTGGGCCGTAGGCCTCGGATTTGGCCTGAGCCGAAGTCTACAGATCCGGTTCTTATTATGTTTTTCGGTAATGGTTATCAAAGTTACATACGTTTTCGGCCTTAGTTTCGGTTTAGGGCGATATTGAAATTTCTCATATCTCGACCCTCAGCTGGGCCGGAAACCTTGGATTTGGCCTGAGCCGAAGTGTACAGATCCGGTTCTTATTATGTTTTTCGGTATCAACTATTAAAGTTACATACGTTTTCGGCCTTAGTTTCAGTTTAGGGTGATATTGAAATTTCTCATATCTCGAGCTGTCAGCTGGGCCGGAGGCCTCGGATTTGGCCTGAGCCGAAGTCTACAGATCCGGTTCTTATTATGTTTTTCGGTAATGGTTATCAAAGTTACATACGTTTTCGGCCTTAGTTTCGGTTTAGGGCGATATTGAAATTTCTCATATCTCGACCCTCAGCTGGGCCGGAGGCCTCGGATTTGGCCTGAGCCGAAGTCTACAGATCCGGTTCTTATTATGTTTTTCGGTATCAGCTATTAAAGTTACATACGTTTTCGGCCTTAGTTCCGGTTTAGGGCGATATTGAAATTTCTCATATCTCGACCCTCAGCTGGGCCGGAGGCCTTGGATTTGACCTGAGCCGAAGTCTTCAGATCCGGTTCTTATTATGTTTTCCGGTATCAACTATTAAAGTTACATACGTTTTCGGCCTTAGTTTCGGTTTAGGGTGATATTGAAATTTCTCATATCTCGAGCTGTCAGCTGGGCCGGAGGCCTCGGATTTGGCCTGAGCCGAAGTCTACAGATCCGGATCTTATTATGTTTTTCGGTAATGGTTATCAAAGTTACATACGTTTTCGGCCTTAGTTTCGGTTTAGGGCGATATTGAAATTTCTCATATCTCGAGCTGTCAGCTGGGCCGGAGGCCTTGGATTTGGCCTGAGCCGAAGTGTACAGATCCGGTTCTTATTATGTTTTTCGGTATCAACTATTAAAGTTACATACGTTTTCGGCCTTAGTTTCGGTTTAGGGTGATATTGAAATTTCTCATATCTCGAGCTGTCAGCTGGGCCGGAGGCCTCGGATTTGGCCTGAGCCGAAGTCTACAAATCCGGTTCTTATTATGTTTTTCGGTAATGGTTATCAAAGTTACATACGTTTTCGGCCTTAGTTTCGGTTTAGGGCGATATTGAAATTTCTCATATCTCGACCCTCAGCTGGGCCGGAGGCCTCGGATTTGGCCTGAGCCGAAGTCTACAGATCCGGTTCTTATTATGTTTTTCGGTAATGGTTATCAAAGTTACATACGTTTTCGGCCTTAGTTTCGGTTTAGGGCGATATTGAAATTTCTCATATCCCGACCCTCAGCTGGGCCGGAGGCCTCGGATTTGGCCTGAGCCGAAGTCTACAGATCCGGTTCTTATTATGTTTTTCGGTATCAGCTATTAAAGTTACATACGTTTTCGGCCTTAGTTCCGGTTTAGGGCGATATTGAAATTTCTCATATCTCGACCCTCAGCTGGGCCGGAGGCCTTGGATTTGACCTGAGCCGAAGTCTTCAGATCCGGTTCTTATTATGTTTTTCGGTATCAACTATTAAAGTTAAATACGTTTTCGGCCTTAGTTTCGGTTTAGGGTGATATTGAAATTTCTCATATCTCGAGCTGTCAGCTGGGCCGGAGGCCTCGGATTTGGCCTGAGCCGAAGTCTACAGATCCGGTTCTTATTATGTTTTTCGGTAATGGTTATCAAAGTTACATACGTTTTCGGCCTTAGTTTCGGTTTAGGGCGATATTGAAATTTCTCATATCTCGAGCTGTCAGCTGGGCCGGAGGCCTCGGATTTGGCCTGAGCCGAAGTCTACAGATCCGGTTCTTATTATGTTTTTCGGTATCAGCTATTAAAGTTACATACGTTTTCGGCCTTAGTTCCGGTTTAGGGCGATATTGAAATTTCTCATATCTCGACCCTCAGCTGGGCCGGAGGCCTCGGATTTGGCCTGAGCCGAAGTCTACAGATCCGGTTCTTATTATGTTTTTCGGTAATGGTTATCAAAGTTACATACGTTTTCGGCCTTAGTTCCGGTTTAGGGCGATATTGAAATTTCTCCTATCTCGACCCTCAGCTGGGCCGGAGGCCTTGGATTTGACCTGAGCCGAAGTATTCAGATCCGGTTCTTATTATGTTTTTCGGTATCAACTATTAAAGTTACATACGTTTTCGGCCTTAGTTTCGGTTTAGGGTGATATTGAAATTTCTCATATCTCGAGCTGTCAGCTGGGCCGGAGGCCTCGGATTTGGCCTGAGCCGAAGTCTACAAATCCGGTTCTTATTATGTTTTTCGGTAATGGTTATCAAAGTTACATACGTTTTCGGCCTTAGTTTCGGTTTAGGGCGATATTGAAATTTCTCATATCTCGACCCTCAGCTGGGCCGGAGGCCTCGGATTTGGCCTGAGCCGAAGTCTACAGATCCGGTTCTTATTATGTTTTTCGGTAATGGTTATCAAAGTTACATACGTTTTCGGCCTTAGTTTCGGTTTAGGGCGATATTGAAATTTCTCATATCCCGACCCTCAGCTGGGCCGGAGGCCTCGGATTTGGCCTGAGCCGAAGTCTACAGATCCGGTTCTTATTATGTTTTTCGGTATCAGCTATTAAAGTTACATACGTTTTCGGCCTTAGTTCCGGTTTAGGGCGATATTGAAATTTCTCATATCTCGACCCTCAGCTGGGCCGGAGGCCTTGGATTTGACCTGAGCCGAAGTCTTCAGATCCGGTTCTTATTATGTTTTTCGGTATCAGCTATTAAAGTTACATACGTTTTCGGCCTTAGTTTCGGTTTAGGGCGATATTGAAATTTCTCATATCTTGAGCTGTCAGCTGGGCCGGAGGCCTCGGATTTGGCCTGAGCCGAAGTCTACAGATCCGGTTCTTATTATGTTTTTCGGTAATGGTTATCAAAGTTACATACGTTTTCGGCCTTAGTTTCGGTTTAGGGCGATATTGAAATTTCTCATATCTCGACCCTCAGCTGGGCCGGAGGCCTCGGATTTGGCCTGAGCCGAAGTCTACAGATCCGGTTCTTATTATGTTTTTCGGTAATGGTTATCAAAGTTACATACGTTTTCGGCCTTAGTTTCGGTTTAGGGCGATATTGAAATTTCTCATATCTCGACCCTCAGCTGGGCCGGAGGCCTCGGATTTGGCCTGAGCCGAAGTCTACAGATCCGGTTCTTATTATGTTTTTCGGTAATGGTTATCAAAGTTACATACGTTTTCGGCCTTAGTTTCGGTTTAGGGCGATATTGAAATTTCTCATATCTCGACCCTCAGCTGGGCCGGAGGCCTCGGATTTGGCCTGAGCCGAAGTCTACAGATCCAGTTCTTATTATGTTTTTCGGTAATGGTTATCAAAGTTACATACGTTTTCGGCCTTAGTTTCGGTTTAGGGCGATATTGAAATTTCTCATATCTCGAGCTGTCAGCTGGGCCGGAGGCCTCGGATTTGGCCTGAGCCGAAGTCTACAGATCCGGTTCTTATTATGTTTTTCGGTAATGGTTATCAAAGTTACATACGTTTTCGGCCTTAGTTTCGGTTTAGGGCGATATTGAAATTTCTCATATCTCGACCCTCAGCTGGGCCGGAGGCCTCGGATTTGGCCTGAGCCGAAGTCTACAGATCCGGATCTTATTATGTTTTTCGGTAATGGTTATCAAAGTTACATACGTTTTCGGCCTTAGTTTCGGTTTAGGGCGATATTGAAATTTCTCATATCTCGAGCTGTCAGCTGGGCCGGAGGCCTTGGATTTGGCCTGAGCCGAAGTGTACAGATCCGGTTCTTATTATGTTTTTCGGTATCAACTATTAAAGTTACATACGTTTTCGGCCTTAGTTTCGGTTTAGGGCGATATTGAAATCTCTCATATCTCGACCCTCAGCTGGGCCGGAGGCCTCGGATTTGGCCTGAGCCGAAGTCTACAGATCCGGTTCTTATTATGTTTTTCGGTAATGGTTATCAAAGTTACATACGTTTTCGGCCTTAGTTTCGGTTTAGGGCGATATTGAAATTTCTCATATCTCGACCCTCAGCTGGGCCGGAGGCCTCGGATTTGGCCTGAGCCGAAGTCTACAGATCCGGTTCTTATTATGTTTTTCGGTAATGGTTATCAAAGTTACATACGTTTTCGGCCTTAGTTTCGGTTTAGGGCGATATTGAAATTTCTCATATCTCGAGCTGTCAGCTGGGCCGGAGGCCTTGGATTTGGCCTGAGCCGAAGTGTACAGATCCGGTTCTTATTATGTTTTTCGGTATCAACTATTAAAGTTACATACGTTTTCGGCCTTAGTTTCGGTTTAGGGCGATATTGAAATTTCTCATATCTCGACCCTCAGCTGGGCCGGAGGCCTCGGATTTGGCCTGAGCCGAAGTCTACAGATCCGGTTCTTATTATGTTTTTCGGTATCAGCTATTAAAGTTACATACGTTTTCGGCCTTAGTTCCGGTTTAGGGCGATATTGAAATTTCTCATATCTCGAGCTGTCAGCTGGGCCGGAGGCCTCGGATTTGGCCTGAGCCGAAGTGTACAGATCCGGTTCTTATTATGTTTTTCGGTAATGGTTATCAAAGTTACATACGTTTTCGGCCTTAGTTTCGGTTTAGGGCGATATTGAAATTTCTCATATCCCGACCCTCAGCTGGGCCGGAGGCCTCGGATTTGGCCTGAGCCGAAGTCTACAGATCCGGTTCTTATTATGTTTTTCGGTAATGGTTATCAAAGTTACATACGTTTTCGGCCTTAGTTTCGGTTTAGGGCGATATTGAAATTTCTCATATCTCGACCCTCAGCTGGGCCGGAGGCCTCGGATTTGGCCTGAGCCGAAGTCTACAGATCCAGTTCTTATTATGTTTTTCGGTAATGGTTATCAAAGTTACATACGTTTTCGGCCTTAGTTTCGGTTTAGGGCGATATTGAAATTTCTCATATCTCGAGCTGTCAGCTGGGCCGGAGGCCTCGGATTTGGCCTGAGCCGAAGTCTACAGATCCGGTTCTTATTATGTTTTTCGGTAATGGTTATCAAAGTTACATACGTTTTCGGCCTTAGTTTCGGTTTAGGGCGATATTGAAATTTCTCATATCTCGACCCTCAGCTGGGCCGGAGGCCTCGGATTTGGCCTGAGCTGAAGTCTACAGATCCGGTTCTTATTATGTTTTTCGGTAATGGTTATCAAAGTTACATACGTTTTCGGCCTTAGTTTCGGTTTAGGGCGATATTGAAATTTCTCATATCTCGAGCTGTCAGCTGGGCCGGAGGCCTTGGATTTGGCCTGAGCCGAAGTGTACAGATCCGGTTCTTATTATGTTTTTCGGTATCAACTATTAAAGTTACATACGTTTTCGGCCTTAGTTTCGGTTTAGGGCGATATTGAAATCTCTCATATCTCGACCCTCAGCTGGGCCGGAGGCCTCGGATTTGGCCTGAGCCGAAGTCTACAGATCCGGTTCTTATTATGTTTTTCGGTAATGGTTATCAAAGTTACATACGTTTTCGGCCTTAGTTTCGGTTTAGGGCGATATTGAAATTTCTCATATCTCGACCCTCAGCTGGGCCGGAGGCCTCGGATTTGGCCTGAGCCGAAGTCTACAGATCCGGTTCTTATTATGTTTTTCGGTAATGGTTATCAAAGTTACATACGTTTTCGGCCTTAGTTTCGGTTTAGGGCGATATTGAAATTTCTCATATCTCGAGCTGTCAGCTGGGCCGGAGGCCTTGGTTTTGGCCTGAACCGAAGTGTACAGATCCGGTTCTTATTATGTTTTTCGGTATCAACTATTAAAGTTACATACGTTTTCGGCCTTAGTTTCGGTTTAGGGCGATATTGAAATCTCTCATATCTCGACCCTCAGCTGGGCCGGAGGCCTCGGATTTGGCCTGAGCCGAAGTCTACAGATCCGGTTCTTATTATGTTTTTCGGTAATGGTTATCAAAGTTACATACGTTTTCGGCCTTAGTTTCGGTTTAGGGCGATATTGAAATTTCTCATATCTCGACCCTCAGCTGGGCCGGAGGCCTCGGATTTGGCCTGAGCCGAAGTCTACAGATCCGGTTCTTATTATGTTTTTCGGTAATGGTTATCAAAGTTACATACGTTTTCGGCCTTAGTTTCGGTTTAGGGCGATATTGAAATTTCTCATATCTCGACCCTCAGCTGGGCCGGAGGCCTCGGATTTGGCCTGAGCCGAAGTCTACAGATCCAGTTCTTATTATGTTTTTCGGTAATGGTTATCAAAGTTACATACGTTTTCGGCCTTAGTTTCGGTTTAGGGCGATATTGAAATTTCTCATATCTTGAGCTGTCAGCTGGGCCGGAGGCCTCGGATTTGGCCTGAGCCGAAGTCTACAGATCCGGTTCTTATTATGTTTTTCGGTAATGGTTATCAAAGTTACATACGTTTTCGGCCTTAGTTTCGGTTTAGGGCGATATTGAAATTTCTCATATCTCGACCCTCAGCTGGGCCGGAGGCCTCGGATTTGGCCTGAGCCGAAGTCTACAGATCCGGTTCTTATTATGTTTTTCGGTAATGGTTATCAAAGTTACATACGTTTTCGGCCTTAGTTTCGGTTTAGGGCGATATTGAAATTTCTCATATCTCGACCCTCAGCTGGGCCGGAGGCCTCGGATTTGGCCTGAGCCGAAGTCTACAGATCCGGTTCTTATTATGTTTTTCGGTAATGGTTATCAAAGTTACATACGTTTTCGGCCTTAGTTTCGGTTTAGGGCGATATTGAAATTTCTCATATCTCGACCCTCAGCTGGGCCGGAGGCCTCGGATTTGGCCTGAGCCGAAGTCTACAGATCCAGTTCTTATTATGTTTTTCGGTAATGGTTATCAAAGTTACATACGTTTTCGGCCTTAGTTTCGGTTTAGGGCGATATTGAAATTTCTCATATCTCGAGCTGTCAGCTGGGCTGGAGGCCTCGGATTTGGCCTGAGCCGAAGTCTACAGATCCGGTTCTTATTATGTTTTTCGGTATCAACTATTAAAGTTACATACGTTTTCGGCCTTAGTTTCGGTTTAGGGTGATATTGAAATTTCTCATATCTCGAGCTGTCAGCTGGGCCGGAGGCCTCGGATTTGGCCTGAGCTGAAGTCTACAGATCCGGTTCTTATTATGTTTTTCGGTAATGGTTATCAAAGTTACATACGTTTTCGGCCTTAGTTTCGGTTTAGGGCGATATTGAAATTTCTCATATCTCGACCCTCAGCTGGGCCGGAGGCCTCGGATTTGGCCTGAGCCGAAGTCTACAGATCCGGTTCTTATTATGTTTTTCGGTAATGGTTATCAAAGTTACATACGTTTTCGGCCTTAGTTTCGGTTTAGGGCGATATTGAAATTTCTCATATCTCGAGCTGTCAGCTGGGCCGGAGGCCTCGGATTTGGCCTGAGCCGAAGTCTACAGATCCGGTTCTTATTATGTTTTTCGGTAATGGTTATCAAAGTTACATACGTTTTCGGCCTTAGTTTCGGTTTAGGGCGATATTGAAATTTCTCATATCTCGACCCTCAGCTGGGCCGGAGGCCTCGGATTTGGCCTGAGCCGAAGTCTACAGATCCGGTTCTTATTATGTTTTTCGGTAATGGTTATCAAAGTTACATACGTTTTCGGCCTTAGTTTCGGTTTAGGGCGATATTGAAATTTCTCATATCTCGAGCTGTCAGCTGGGCCGGAGGCCTTGGATTTGGCCTGAGCCGAAGTGTACAGATCCGGTTCTTATTATGTTTTTCGGTATCAACTATTAAAGTTACATACGTTTTCGGCCTTAGTTTCGGTTTAGGGCGATATTGAAATCTCTCATATCTCGACCCTCAGCTGGGCCGGAGGCCTCGGATTTGGCCTGAGCCGAAGTCTACAGATCCGGTTCTTATTATGTTTTTCGGTAATGGTTATCAAAGTTACATACGTTTTCGGCCTTAGTTTCGGTTTAGGGCGATATTGAAATTTCTCATATCTCGACCCTCAGCTGGGCCGGAGGCCTCGGATTTGGCCTGAGCCGAAGTCTACAGATCCGGTTCTTATTATGTTTTTCGGTAATGGTTATCAAAGTTACATACGTTTTCGGCCTTAGTTTCGGTTTAGGGCGATATTGAAATTTCTCATATCTCGAGCTGTCAGCTGGGCCGGAGGCCTTGGATTTGGCCTGAGCCGAAGTGTACAGATCCGGTTCTTATTATGTTTTTCGGTATCAACTATTAAAGTTACATACGTTTTCGGCCTTAGTTTCGGTTTAGGGCGATATTGAAATTTCTCATATCTCGACCCTCAGCTGGGCCGGAGGCCTCGGATTTGGCCTGAGCCGAAGTCTACAGATCCGGTTCTTATTATGTTTTTCGGTATCAGCTATTAAAGTTACATACGTTTTCGGCCTTAGTTCCGGTTTAGGGCGATATTGAAATTTCTCATATCTCGAGCTGTCAGCTGGGCCGGAGGCCTCGGATTTGGCCTGAGCCGAAGTGTACAGATCCGGTTCTTATTATGTTTTTCGGTAATGGTTATCAAAGTTACATACGTTTTCGGCCTTAGTTTCGGTTTAGGGCGATATTGAAATTTCTCATATCCCGACCCTCAGCTGGGCCGGAGGCCTCGGATTTGGCCTGAGCCGAAGTCTACAGATCCGGTTCTTATTATGTTTTTCGGTAATGGTTATCAAAGTTACATACGTTTTCGGCCTTAGTTTCGGTTTAGGGCGATATTGAAATTTCTCATATCTCGACCCTCAGCTGGGCCGGAGGCCTCGGATTTGGCCTGAGCCGAAGTCTACAGATCCAGTTCTTATTATGTTTTTCGGTAATGGTTATCAAAGTTACATACGTTTTCGGCCTTAGTTTCGGTTTAGGGCGATATTGAAATTTCTCATATCTCGAGCTGTCAGCTGGGCCGGAGGCCTCGGATTTGGCCTGAGCCGAAGTCTACAGATCCGGTTCTTATTATGTTTTTCGGTAATGGTTATCAAAGTTACATACGTTTTCGGCCTTAGTTTCGGTTTAGGGCGATATTGAAATTTCTCATATCTCGACCCTCAGCTGGGCCGGAGGCCTCGGATTTGGCCTGAGCTGAAGTCTACAGATCCGGTTCTTATTATGTTTTTCGGTAATGGTTATCAAAGTTACATACGTTTTCGGCCTTAGTTTCGGTTTAGGGCGATATTGAAATTTCTCATATCTCGAGCTGTCAGCTGGGCCGGAGGCCTTGGATTTGGCCTGAGCCGAAGTGTACAGATCCGGTTCTTATTATGTTTTTCGGTATCAACTATTAAAGTTACATACGTTTTCGGCCTTAGTTTCGGTTTAGGGCGATATTGAAATCTCTCATATCTCGACCCTCAGCTGGGCCGGAGGCCTCGGATTTGGCCTGAGCCGAAGTCTACAGATCCGGTTCTTATTATGTTTTTCGGTAATGGTTATCAAAGTTACATACGTTTTCGGCCTTAGTTTCGGTTTAGGGCGATATTGAAATTTCTCATATCTCGACCCTCGGCTGGGCCGGAGGCCTCGGATTTGGCCTGAGCCGAAGTCTACAGATCCGGTTCTTATTATGTTTTTCGGTAATGGTTATCAAAGTTACATACGTTTTCGGCCTTAGTTTCGGTTTAGGGCGATATTGAAATTTCTCATATCTCGAGCTGTCAGCTGGGCCGGAGGCCTTGGATTTGGCCTGAGCCGAAGTGTACAGATCCGGTTCTTATTATGTTTTTCGGTATCAACTATTAAAGTTACATACGTTTTCGGCCTTAGTTTCGGTTTAGGGCGATATTGAAATTTCTCATATCTCGACCCTCAGCTGGGCCGGAGGCCTCGGATTTGGCCTGAGCCGAAGTCTACAGATCCGGTTCTTATTATGTTTTTCGGTATCAGCTATTAAAGTTACATACGTTTTCGGCCTTAGTTCCGGTTTAGGGCGATATTGAAATTTCTCATATCTCGAGCTGTCAGCTGGGCCGGAGGCCTCGGATTTGGCCTGAGCCGAAGTGTACAGATCCGGTTCTTATTATGTTTTTCGGTAATGGTTATCAAAGTTACATACGTTTTCGGCCTTAGTTCCGGTTTAGGGCGATATTGAAATTTCTCATATCCCGACCCTCAGCTGGGCCGGAGGCCTCGGATTTGGCCTGAGCCGAAGTCTACAGATCCGGTTCTTATTATGTTTTTCGGTAATGGTTATCAAAGTTACATACGTTTTCGGCCTTAGTTTCGGTTTAGGGCGATATTGAAATTTCTCATATCTCGACCCTCAGCTGGGCCGGAGGCCTCGGATTTGGCCTGAGCCGAAGTCTACAGATCCAGTTCTTATTATGTTTTTCGGTAATGGTTATCAAAGTTACATACGTTTTCGGCCTTAGTTTCGGTTTAGGGCGATATTGAAATTTCTCATATCTCGAGCTGTCAGCTGGGCCGGAGGCCTCGGATTTGGCCTGAGCCGAAGTCTACAGATCCGGTTCTTATTATGTTTTTCGGTAATGGTTATCAAAGTTACATACGTTTTCGGCCTTAGTTTCGGTTTAGGGCGATATTGAAATTTCTCATATCTCGACCCTCAGCTGGGCCGGAGGCCTCGGATTTGGCCTGAGCTGAAGTCTACAGATCCGGTTCTTATTATGTTTTTCGGTAATGGTTATCAAAGTTACATACGTTTTCGGCCTTAGTTTCGGTTTAGGGCGATATTGAAATTTCTCATATCTCGAGCTGTCAGCTGGGCCGGAGGCCTTGGATTTGGCCTGAGCCGAAGTGTACAGATCCGGTTCTTATTATGTTTTTCGGTATCAACTATTAAAGTTACATACGTTTTCGGCCTTAGTTTCGGTTTAGGGCGATATTGAAATCTCTCATATCTCGACCCTCAGCTGGGCCGGAGGCCTCGGATTTGGCCTGAGCCGAAGTCTACAGATCCGGTTCTTATTATGTTTTTCGGTAATGGTTATCAAAGTTACATACGTTTTCGGCCTTAGTTTCGGTTTAGGGCGATATTGAAATTTCTCATATCTCGACCCTCAGCTGGGCCGGAGGCCTCGGATTTGGCCTGAGCCGAAGTCTACAGATCCGGTTCTTATTATGTTTTTCGGTAATGGTTATCAAAGTTACATACGTTTTCGGCCTTAGTTTCGGTTTAGGGCGATATTGAAATTTCTCATATCTCGAGCTGTCAGCTGGGCCGGAGGCCTTGGATTTGGCCTGAACCGAAGTGTACAGATCCGGTTCTTATTATGTTTTTCGGTATCAACTATTAAAGTTACATACGTTTTCGGCCTTAGTTTCGGTTTAGGGCGATATTGAAATCTCTCATATCTCGACCCTCAGCTGGGCCGGAGGCCTCGGATTTGGCCTGAGCCGAAGTCTACAGATCCGGTTCTTATTATGTTTTTCGGTAATGGTTATCAAAGTTACATACGTTTTCGGCCTTAGTTTCGGTTTAGGGCGATATTGAAATTTCTCATATCTCGACCCTCAGCTGGGCCGGAGGCCTCGGATTTGGCCTGAGCCGAAGTCTACAGATCCGGTTCTTATTATGTTTTTCGGTAATGGTTATCAAAGTTACATACGTTTTCGGCCTTAGTTTCGGTTTAGGGCGATATTGAAATTTCTCATATCTCGACCCTCAGCTGGGCCGGAGGCCTCGGATTTGGCCTGAGCCGAAGTCTACAGATCCGGTTCTTATTATGTTTTTCGGTAATGGTTATCAAAGTTACATACGTTTTCGGCCTTAGTTTCGGTTTAGGGCGATATTGAAATTTCTCATATCTCGAGCTGTCAGCTGGGCCGGAGGCCTTGGATTTGGCCTGAGCCGAAGTGTACAGATCCGGTTCTTATTATGTTTTTCGGTATCAACTATTAAAGTTACATACGTTTTCGGCCTTAGTTTCGGTTTAGGGCGATATTGAAATTTCTCATATCTCGACCCTCAGCTGGGCCGGAGGCCTCGGATTTGGCCTGAGCCGAAGTCTACAGATCCGGTTCTTATTATGTTTTTCGGTATCAGCTATTAAAGTTACATACGTTTTCGGCCTTAGTTCCGGTTTAGGGCGATATTGAAATTTCTCATATCTCGAGCTGTCAGCTGGGCCGGAGGCCTCGGATTTGGCCTGAGCCGAAGTGTACAGATCCGGTTCTTATTATGTTTTTCGGTAATGGTTATCAAAGTTACATACGTTTTCGGCCTTAGTTTCGGTTTAGGGCGATATTGAAATTTCTCATATCCCGACCCTCAGCTGGGCCGGAGGCCTCGGATTTGGCCTGAGCCGAAGTCTACAGATCCGGTTCTTATTATGTTTTTCGGTAATGGTTATCAAAGTTACATACGTTTTCGGCCTTAGTTTCGGTTTAGGGCGATATTGAAATTTCTCATATCTCGACCCTCAGCTGGGCCGGAGGCCTCGGATTTGGCCTGAGCCGAAGTCTACAGATCCAGTTCTTATTATGTTTTTCGGTAATGGTTATCAAAGTTACATACGTTTTCGGCCTTAGTTTCGGTTTAGGGCGATATTGAAATTTCTCATATCTCGAGCTGTCAGCTGGGCCGGAGGCCTCGGATTTGGCCTGAGCCGAAGTCTACAGATCCGGTTCTTATTATGTTTTTCGGTAATGGTTATCAAAGTTACATACGTTTTCGGCCTTAGTTTCGGTTTAGGGCGATATTGAAATTTCTCATATCTCGACCCTCAGCTGGGCCGGAGGCCTCGGATTTGGCCTGAGCTGAAGTCTACAGATCCGGTTCTTATTATGTTTTTCGGTAATGGTTATCAAAGTTACATACGTTTTCGGCCTTAGTTTCGGTTTAGGGCGATATTGAAATTTCTCATATCTCGAGCTGTCAGCTGGGCCGGAGGCCTTGGATTTGGCCTGAGCCGAAGTGTACAGATCCGGTTCTTATTATGTTTTTCGGTATCAACTATTAAAGTTACATACGTTTTCGGCCTTAGTTTCGGTTTAGGGCGATATTGAAATCTCTCATATCTCGACCCTCAGCTGGGCCGGAGGCCTCGGATTTGGCCTGAGCCGAAGTCTACAGATCCGGTTCTTATTATGTTTTTCGGTAATGGTTATCAAAGTTACATACGTTTTCGGCCTTAGTTTCGGTTTAGGGCGATATTGAAATTTCTCATATCTCGACCCTCGGCTGGGCCGGAGGCCTCGGATTTGGCCTGAGCCGAAGTCTACAGATCCGGTTCTTATTATGTTTTTCGGTAATGGTTATCAAAGTTACATACGTTTTCGGCCTTAGTTTCGGTTTAGGGCGATATTGAAATTTCTCATATCTCGAGCTGTCAGCTGGGCCGGAGGCCTTGGATTTGGCCTGAGCCGAAGTGTACAGATCCGGTTCTTATTATGTTTTTCGGTATCAACTATTAAAGTTACATACGTTTTCGGCCTTAGTTTCGGTTTAGGGCGATATTGAAATTTCTCATATCTCGACCCTCAGCTGGGCCGGAGGCCTCGGATTTGGCCTGAGCCGAAGTCTACAGATCCGGTTCTTATTATGTTTTTCGGTATCAGCTATTAAAGTTACATACGTTTTCGGCCTTAGTTCCGGTTTAGGGCGATATTGAAATTTCTCATATCTCGAGCTGTCAGCTGGGCCGGAGGCCTCGGATTTGGCCTGAGCCGAAGTGTACAGATCCGGTTCTTATTATGTTTTTCGGTAATGGTTATCAAAGTTACATACGTTTTCGGCCTTAGTTCCGGTTTAGGGCGATATTGAAATTTCTCATATCCCGACCCTCAGCTGGGCCGGAGGCCTCGGATTTGGCCTGAGCCGAAGTCTACAGATCCGGTTCTTATTATGTTTTTCGGTAATGGTTATCAAAGTTACATACGTTTTCGGCCTTAGTTTCGGTTTAGGGCGATATTGAAATTTCTCATATCTCGACCCTCAGCTGGGCCGGAGGCCTCGGATTTGGCCTGAGCCGAAGTCTACAGATCCAGTTCTTATTATGTTTTTCGGTAATGGTTATCAAAGTTACATACGTTTTCGGCCTTAGTTTCGGTTTAGGGCGATATTGAAATTTCTCATATCTCGAGCTGTCAGCTGGGCCGGAGGCCTCGGATTTGGCCTGAGCCGAAGTCTACAGATCCGGTTCTTATTATGTTTTTCGGTAATGGTTATCAAAGTTACATACGTTTTCGGCCTTAGTTTCGGTTTAGGGCGATATTGAAATTTCTCATATCTCGACCCTCAGCTGGGCCGGAGGCCTCGGATTTGGCCTGAGCTGAAGTCTACAGATCCGGTTCTTATTATGTTTTTCGGTAATGGTTATCAAAGTTACATACGTTTTCGGCCTTAGTTTCGGTTTAGGGCGATATTGAAATTTCTCATATCTCGAGCTGTCAGCTGGGCCGGAGGCCTTGGATTTGGCCTGAGCCGAAGTGTACAGATCCGGTTCTTATTATGTTTTTCGGTATCAACTATTAAAGTTACATACGTTTTCGGCCTTAGTTTCGGTTTAGGGCGATATTGAAATCTCTCATATCTCGACCCTCAGCTGGGCCGGAGGCCTCGGATTTGGCCTGAGCCGAAGTCTACAGATCCGGTTCTTATTATGTTTTTCGGTAATGGTTATCAAAGTTACATACGTTTTCGGCCTTAGTTTCGGTTTAGGGCGATATTGAAATTTCTCATATCTCGACCCTCAGCTGGGCCGGAGGCCTCGGATTTGGCCTGAGCCGAAGTCTACAGATCCGGTTCTTATTATGTTTTTCGGTAATGGTTATCAAAGTTACATACGTTTTCGGCCTTAGTTTCGGTTTAGGGCGATATTGAAATTTCTCATATCTCGAGCTGTCAGCTGGGCCGGAGGCCTTGGATTTGGCCTGAACCGAAGTGTACAGATCCGGTTCTTATTATGTTTTTCGGTATCAACTATTAAAGTTACATACGTTTTCGGCCTTAGTTTCGGTTTAGGGCGATATTGAAATCTCTCATATCTCGACCCTCAGCTGGGCCGGAGGCCTCGGATTTGGCCTGAGCCGAAGTCTACAGATCCGGTTCTTATTATGTTTTTCGGTAATGGTTATCAAAGTTACATACGTTTTCGGCCTTAGTTTCGGTTTAGGGCGATATTGAAATTTCTCATATCTCGACCCTCAGCTGGGCCGGAGGCCTCGGATTTGGCCTGAGCCGAAGTCTACAGATCCGGTTCTTATTATGTTTTTCGGTAATGGTTATCAAAGTTACATACGTTTTCGGCCTTAGTTTCGGTTTAGGGCGATATTGAAATTTCTCATATCTCGACCCTCAGCTGGGCCGGAGGCCTCGGATTTGGCCTGAGCCGAAGTCTACAGATCCAGTTCTTATTATGTTTTTCGGTAATGGTTATCAAAGTTACATACGTTTTCGGCCTTAGTTTCGGTTTAGGGCGATATTGAAATTTCTCATATCTTGAGCTGTCAGCTGGGCCGGAGGCCTCGGATTTGGCCTGAGCCGAAGTCTACAGATCCGGTTCTTATTATGTTTTTCGGTAATGGTTATCAAAGTTACATACGTTTTCGGCCTTAGTTTCGGTTTAGGGCGATATTGAAATTTCTCATATCTCGACCCTCAGCTGGGCCGGAGGCCTCGGATTTGGCCTGAGCCGAAGTCTACAGATCCGGTTCTTATTATGTTTTTCGGTAATGGTTATCAAAGTTACATACGTTTTCGGCCTTAGTTTCGGTTTAGGGCGATATTGAAATTTCTCATATCTCGACCCTCAGCTGGGCCGGAGGCCTCGGATTTGGCCTGAGCCGAAGTCTACAGATCCGGTTCTTATTATGTTTTTCGGTAATGGTTATCAAAGTTACATACGTTTTCGGCCTTAGTTTCGGTTTAGGGCGATATTGAAATTTCTCATATCTCGACCCTCAGCTGGGCCGGAGGCCTCGGATTTGGCCTGAGCCGAAGTCTACAGATCCAGTTCTTATTATGTTTTTCGGTAATGGTTATCAAAGTTACATACGTTTTCGGCCTTAGTTTCGGTTTAGGGCGATATTGAAATTTCTCATATCTCGAGCTGTCAGCTGGGCCGGAGGCCTCGGATTTGGCCTGAGCCGAAGTCTACAGATCCGGTTCTTATTATGTTTTTCGGTAATGGTTATCAAAGTTACATACGTTTTCGGCCTTAGTTTCGGTTTAGGGCGATATTGAAATTTCTCATATCTCGACCCTCAGCTGGGCCGGAGGCCTCGGATTTGGCCTGAGCCGAAGTCTACAGATCCGGTTCTTATTATGTTTTTCGGTAATGGTTATCAAAGTTACATACGTTTTCGGCCTTAGTTTCGGTTTAGGGCGATATTGAAATTTCTCATATCTCGAGCTGTCAGCTGGGCCGGAGGCCTTGGATTTGGCCTGAGCCGAAGTGTACAGATCCGGTTCTTATTATGTTTTTCGGTATCAACTATTAAAGTTACATACGTTTTCGGCCTTAGTTTCGGTTTAGGGCGATATTGAAATCTCTCATATCTCGACCCTCAGCTGGGCCGGAGGCCTCGGATTTGGCCTGAGCCGAAGTCTACAGATCCGGTTCTTATTATGTTTTTCGGTAATGGTTATCAAAGTTACATACGTTTTCGGCCTTAGTTTCGGTTTAGGGCGATATTGAAATTTCTCATATCTCGACCCTCAGCTGGGCCGGAGGCCTCGGATTTGGCCTGAGCCGAAGTCTACAGATCCGGTTCTTATTATGTTTTTCGGTAATGGTTATCAAAGTTACATACGTTTTCGGCCTTAGTTTCGGTTTAGGGCGATATTGAAATTTCTCATATCTCGAGCTGTCAGCTGGGCCGGAGGCCTTGGATTTGGCCTGAGCCGAAGTGTACAGATCCGGTTCTTATTATGTTTTTCGGTATCAACTATTAAAGTTACATACGTTTTCGGCCTTAGTTTCGGTTTAGGGCGATATTGAAATTTCTCATATCTCGACCCTCAGCTGGGCCGGAGGCCTCGGATTTGGCCTGAGCCGAAGTCTACAGATCCGGTTCTTATTATGTTTTTCGGTATCAGCTATTAAAGTTACATACGTTTTCGGCCTTAGTTCCGGTTTAGGGCGATATTGAAATTTCTCATATCTCGAGCTGTCAGCTGGGCCGGAGGCCTCGGATTTGGCCTGAGCCGAAGTGTACAGATCCGGTTCTTATTATGTTTTTCGGTAATGGTTATCAAAGTTACATACGTTTTCGGCCTTAGTTTCGGTTTAGGGCGATATTGAAATTTCTCATATCCCGACCCTCAGCTGGGCCGGAGGCCTCGGATTTGGCCTGAGCCGAAGTCTACAGATCCGGTTCTTATTATGTTTTTCGGTAATGGTTATCAAAGTTACATACGTTTTCGGCCTTAGTTTCGGTTTAGGGCGATATTGAAATTTCTCATATCTCGACCCTCAGCTGGGCCGGAGGCCTCGGATTTGGCCTGAGCCGAAGTCTACAGATCCAGTTCTTATTATGTTTTTCGGTAATGGTTATCAAAGTTACATACGTTTTCGGCCTTAGTTTCGGTTTAGGGCGATATTGAAATTTCTCATATCTCGAGCTGTCAGCTGGGCCGGAGGCCTCGGATTTGGCCTGAGCCGAAGTCTACAGATCCGGTTCTTATTATGTTTTTCGGTAATGGTTATCAAAGTTACATACGTTTTCGGCCTTAGTTTCGGTTTAGGGCGATATTGAAATTTCTCATATCTCGACCCTCAGCTGGGCCGGAGGCCTCGGATTTGGCCTGAGCTGAAGTCTACAGATCCGGTTCTTATTATGTTTTTCGGTAATGGTTATCAAAGTTACATACGTTTTCGGCCTTAGTTTCGGTTTAGGGCGATATTGAAATTTCTCATATCTCGAGCTGTCAGCTGGGCCGGAGGCCTTGGATTTGGCCTGAGCCGAAGTGTACAGATCCGGTTCTTATTATGTTTTTCGGTATCAACTATTAAAGTTACATACGTTTTCGGCCTTAGTTTCGGTTTAGGGCGATATTGAAATCTCTCATATCTCGACCCTCAGCTGGGCCGGAGGCCTCGGATTTGGCCTGAGCCGAAGTCTACAGATCCGGTTCTTATTATGTTTTTCGGTAATGGTTATCAAAGTTACATACGTTTTCGGCCTTAGTTTCGGTTTAGGGCGATATTGAAATTTCTCATATCTCGACCCTCAGCTGGGCCGGAGGCCTCGGATTTGGCCTGAGCCGAAGTCTACAGATCCGGTTCTTATTATGTTTTTCGGTAATGGTTATCAAAGTTACATACGTTTTCGGCCTTAGTTTCGGTTTAGGGCGATATTGAAATTTCTCATATCTCGAGCTGTCAGCTGGGCCGGAGGCCTCGGATTTGGCCTGAGCCGAAGTCTACAGATCCGGTTCTTATTATGTTTTTCGGTAATGGTTATCAAAGTTACATACGTTTTCGGCCTTAGTTTCGGTTTAGGGCGATATTGAAATCTCTCATATCTCGACCCTCAGCTGGGCCGGAGGCCTCGGATTTGGCCTGAGCCGAAGTCTACAGATCCGGTTCTTATTATGTTTTTCGGTAATGGTTATCAAAGTTACATACGTTTTCGGCCTTAGTTTCGGTTTAGGGCGATATTGAAATTTCTCATATCTCGACCCTCAGCTGGGCCGGAGGCCTCGGATTTGGCCTGAGCCGAAGTCTACAGATCCGGTTCTTATTATGTTTTTCGGTAATGGTTATCAAAGTTACATACGTTTTCGGCCTTAGTTTCGGTTTAGGGCGATATTGAAATTTCTCATATCTCGACCCTCAGCTGGGCCGGAGGCCTCGGATTTGGCCTGAGCCGAAGTCTACAGATCCAGTTCTTATTATGTTTTTCGGTAATGGTTATCAAAGTTACATACGTTTTCGGCCTTAGTTTCGGTTTAGGGCGATATTGAAATTTCTCATATCTTGAGCTGTCAGCTGGGCCGGAGGCCTCGGATTTGGCCTGAGCCGAAGTCTACAGATCCGGTTCTTATTATGTTTTTCGGTAATGGTTATCAAAGTTACATACGTTTTCGGCCTTAGTTTCGGTTTAGGGCGATATTGAAATTTCTCATATCTCGACCCTCAGCTGGGCCGGAGGCCTCGGATTTGGCCTGAGCCGAAGTCTACAGATCCGGTTCTTATTATGTTTTTCGGTAATGGTTATCAAAGTTACATACGTTTTCGGCCTTAGTTTCGGTTTAGGGCGATATTGAAATTTCTCATATCTCGAGCTGTCAGCTGGGCCGGAGGCCTTGGATTTGGCCTGAGCCGAAGTGTACAGATCCGGTTCTTATTATGTTTTTCGGTATCAACTATTAAAGTTACATACGTTTTCGGCCTTAGTTTCGGTTTAGGGCGATATTGAAATTTCTCATATCTCGACCCTCAGCTGGGCCGGAGGCCTCGGATTTGGCCTGAGCCGAAGTCTACAGATCCGGTTCTTATTATGTTTTTCGGTAATGGTTATCAAAGTTACATACGTTTTCGGCCTTAGTTTCGGTTTAGGGCGATATTGAAATTTCTCATATCTCGACCCTCAGCTGGGCCGGAGGCCTCGGATTTGGCCTGAGCCGAAGTCTACAGATCCGGTTCTTATTATGTTTTTCGGTAATGGTTATCAAAGTTACATACGTTTTCGGCCTTAGTTTCGGTTTAGGGCGATATTGAAATTTCTCATATCTCGAGCTGTCAGCTGGGCCGGAGGCCTTGGATTTGGCCTGAGCCGAAGTGTACAGATCCGGTTCTTATTATGTTTTTCGGTATCAACTATTAAAGTTACATACGTTTTCGGCCTTAGTTTCGGTTTAGGGTGATATTGAAATTTCTCATATCTCGAGCTGTCAGCTGGGCCGGAGGCCTCGGATTTGGCCTGAGCTGAAGTCTACAGATCCGGTTCTTATTATGTTTTTCGGTAATGGTTATCAAAGTTACATACGTTTTCGGCCTTAGTTTCGGTTTAGGGCGATATTGAAATTTCTCATATCTCGACCCTCAGCTGGGCCGGAGGCCTCGGATTTGGCCTGAGCCGAAGTCTACAGATCCGGTTCTTATTATGTTTTTCGGTAATGGTTATCAAAGTTACATACGTTTTCGGCCTTAGTTTCGGTTTAGGGCGATATTGAAATTTCTCATATCCCGACCCTCAGCTGGGCCGGAGGCCTCGGATTTGGCCTGAGCCGAAGTCTACAGATCCGGTTCTTATTATGTTTTTCGGTATCAGCTATTAAAGTTACATACGTTTTCGGCCTTAGTTCCGGTTTAGGGCGATATTGAAATTTCTCATATCTCGACCCTCAGCTGGGCCGGAGGCCTTGGATTTGACCTGAGCCGAAGTCTTCAGATCCGGTTCTTATTATGTTTTTCGGTATCAACTATTAAAGTTAAATACGTTTTCGGCCTTAGTTTCGGTTTAGGGTGATATTGAAATTTCTCATATCTCGAGCTGTCAGCTGGGCCGGAGGCCTCGGATTTGGCCTGAGCCGAAGTCTACAGATCCGGTTCTTATTATGTTTTTCGGTAATGGTTATCAAAGTTACATACGTTTTCGGCCTTAGTTTCGGTTTAGGGCGATATTGAAATTTCTCATATCTCGAGCTGTCAGCTGGGCCGGAGGCCTCGGATTTGGCCTGAGCCGAAGTCTACAGATCCGGTTCTTATTATGTTTTTCGGTATCAGCTATTAAAGTTACATACGTTTTCGGCCTTAGTTCCGGTTTAGGGCGATATTGAAATTTCTCATATCTCGACCCTCAGCTGGGCCGGAGGCCTCGGATTTGGCCTGAGCCGAAGTCTACAGATCCGGTTCTTATTATGTTTTTCGGTAATGGTTATCAAAGTTACATACGTTTTCGGCCTTAGTTCCGGTTTAGGGCGATATTGAAATTTCTCCTATCTCGACCCTCAGCTGGGCCGGAGGCCTTGGATTTGACCTGAGCCGAAGTCTTCAGATCCGGTTCTTATTATGTTTTTCGGTATCAACTATTAAAGTTACATACGTTTTCGGCCTTAGTTCCGGTTTAGGGCGATATTGAAATTTCTCATATCTCGACCCTCAGCTGGGCCGGAGGCCTCGGATTTGGCCTGAGCCGAAGTCTACAGATCCGGTTCTTATTATGTTTTTCGGTAATGGTTATCAAAGTTACATACGTTTTCGGCCTTAGTTTCGGTTTAGGGCGATATTGAAATTTCTCATATCTCGACCCTCAGCTGGGCCGGAGGCCTCGGATTTGGCCTGAGCCGAAGTCTACAGATCCGGTTCTTATTATGTTTTTCGGTAATGGTTATCAAAGTTACATACGTTTTCGGCCTTAGTTTCGGTTTAGGGCGATATTGAAATTTCTCATATCTCGACCCTCAGCTGGGCCGGAGGCTTCGGATTTGGCCTGAGCCGAAGTCTACAGATCCGGTTCTTATTATGTTTTTCGGTAATGGTTATCAAAGTTACATACGTTTTCGGCCTTAGTTTCGGTTTAGGGCGATATTGAAATTTCTCATATCCCGACCCTCAGCTGGGCCGGAGGCCTCGGATTTGGCCTGAGCCGAAGTCTACAGATCCGGTTCTTATTATGTTTTTCGGTATCAGCTATTAAAGTTACATACGTTTTCGGCCTTAGTTCCGGTTTAGGGCGATATTGAAATTTCTCATATCTCGACCCTCAGCTGGGCCGGAGGCCTCGGATTTGGCCTGAGCCGAAGTCTACAGATCCGGTTCTTATTATGTTTTTCGGTAATGGTTATCAAAGTTACATACGTTTTCGGCCTTAGTTCCGGTTTAGGGCGATATTGAAATTTCTCCTATCTCGACCCTCAGCTGGGCCGGAGGCCTTGGATTTGACCTGAGCCGAAGTCTTCAGATCCGGTTCTTATTATGTTTTTCGGTATCAACTATTAAAGTTACATACGTTTTCGGCCTTAGTTCCGGTTTAGGGCGATATTGAAATTTCTCATATCTCGACCCTCAGCTGGGCCGGAGGCCTCGGATTTGGCCTGAGCCGAAGTCTACAGATCCGGTTCTTATTATGTTTTTCGGTAATGGTTATCAAAGTTACATACGTTTTCGGCCTTAGTTCCGGTTTAGGGCGATATTGAAATTTCTCCTATCTCGACCCTCAGCTGGGCCGGAGGCCTTGGATTTGACCTGAGCCGAAGTCTACAGATCCGGTTCTTATTATGTTTTTCGGTAATGGTTATCAAAGTTACATACGTTTTCGGCCTTAGTTTCGGTTTAGGGTGATATTGAAATTTCTCATATCTCGAGCTGTCAGCTGGGCCGGAGGCCTCGGATTTGGCCTGAGCTGAAGTCTACAGATCCGGTTCTTATTATGTTTTTCGGTAATGGTTATCAAAGTTACATACGTTTTCGGCCTTAGTTTCGGTTTAGGGCGATATTGAAATTTCTCATATCTCGACCCTCAGCTGGGCCGGAGGCCTCGGATTTGGCCTGAGCCGAAGTCTACAGATCCGGTTCTTATTATGTTTTTCGGTAATGGTTATCAAAGTTACATACGTTTTCGGCCTTAGTTTCGGTTTAGGGCGATATTGAAATTTCTCATATCTCGACCCTCAGCTGGGCCGGAGGCCTCGGATTTGGCCTGAGCCGAAGTCTACAGATCCAGTTCTTATTATGTTTTTCGGTAATGGTTATCAAAGTTACATACGTTTTCGGCCTTAGTTTCGGTTTAGGGCGATATTGAAATTTCTCATATCTCGAGCTGTCAGCTGGGCCGGAGGCCTCGGATTTGGCCTGAGCCGAAGTCTACAGATCCGGTTCTTATTATGTTTTTCGGTAATGGTTATCAAAGTTACATACGTTTTCGGCCTTAGTTTCGGTTTAGGGCGATATTGAAATTTCTCATATCTCGACCCTCAGCTGGGCCGGAGGCCTCGGATTTGGCCTGAGCCGAAGTCTACAGATCCGGTTCTTATTATGTTTTTCGGTAATGGTTATCAAAGTTACATACGTTTTCGGCCTTAGTTTCGGTTTAGGGCGATATTGAAATTTCTCATATCTCGAGCTGTCAGCTGGGCCGGAGGCCTTGGATTTGGCCTGAGCCGAAGTGTACAGATCCGGTTCTTATTATGTTTTTCGGTATCAACTATTAAAGTTACATACGTTTTCGGCCTTAGTTTCGGTTTAGGGCGATATTGAAATCTCTCATATCTCGACCCTCAGCTGGGCCGGAGGCCTCGGATTTGGCCTGAGCCGAAGTCTACAGATCCGGTTCTTATTATGTTTTTCGGTAATGGTTATCAAAGTTACATACGTTTTCGGCCTTAGTTTCGGTTTAGGGCGATATTGAAATTTCTCATATCTCGACCCTCAGCTGGGCCGGAGGCCTCGGATTTGGCCTGAGCCGAAGTCTACAGATCCGGTTCTTATTATGTTTTTCGGTAATGGTTATCAAAGTTACATACGTTTTCGGCCTTAGTTTCGATTTAGGGCGATATTGAAATTTCTCATATCTCGACCCTCAGCTGGGCCGGAGGCCTCGGATTTGGCCTGAGCCGAAGTCTACAGATCCGGTTCTTATTATGTTTTTCGGTAATGGTTATCAAAGTTACATACGTTTTCGGCCTTAGTTTCGGTTTAGGGCGATATTGAAATTTCTCATATCTCGACCCTCAGCTGGGCCGGAGGCCTCGGATTTGGCCTGAGCCGAAGTCTACAGATCCAGTTCTTATTATGTTTTTCGGTAATGGTTATCAAAGTTACATACGTTTTCGGCCTTAGTTTCGGTTTAGGGCGATATTGAAATTTCTCATATCTTGAGCTGTCAGCTGGGCCGGAGGCCTCGGATTTGGCCTGAGCCGAAGTCTACAGATCCGGTTCTTATTATGTTTTTCGGTAATGGTTATCAAAGTTACATACGTTTTCGGCCTTAGTTTCGGTTTAGGGCGATATTGAAATTTCTCATATCTCGACCCTCAGCTGGGCCGGAGGCCTCGGATTTGGCCTGAGCCGAAGTCTACAGATCCGGTTCTTATTATGTTTTTCGGTAATGGTTATCAAAGTTACATACGTTTTCGGCCTTAGTTTCGGTTTAGGGCGATATTGAAATTTCTCATATCTCGACCCTCAGCTGGGCCGGAGGCCTCGGATTTAGCCTGAGCCGAAGTCTACAGATCCGGTTCTTATTATGTTTTTCGGTAATGGTTATCAAAGTTACATACGTTTTCGGCCTTAGTTTCGGTTTAGGGCGATATTGAAATTTCTCATATCTCGAGCTGTCAGCTGGGCCGGAGGCCTTGGATTTGGCCTGAGCCGAAGTGTACAGATCCGGTTCTTATTATGTTTTTCGGTATCAACTATTAAAGTTACATACGTTTTCGGCCTTAGTTTCGGTTTAGGGCGATATTGAAATTTCTCATATCTCGACCCTCAGCTGGGCCGGAGGCCTCGGATTTGGCCTGAGCCGAAGTCTACAGATCCGGTTCTTATTATGTTTTTCGGTAATGGTTATCAAAGTTACATACGTTTTCGGCCTTAGTTTCGGTTTAGGGTGATATTGAAATTTCTCATATCTCGAGCTGTCAGCTGGGCCGGAGGCCTCGGATTTGGCCTGAGCCGAAGTCTACAGATCCGGTTCTTATTATGTTTTTCGGTAATGGTTATCAAAGTTACATACGTTTTCGGCCTTAGTTTCGGTTTAGGGCGATATTGAAATTTCTCATATCTCGAGCTGTCAGCTGGGCCAGAGGCCTCGGATTTGGCCTGAGCCGAAGTCTACAGATCCGGTTCTTATTATGTTTTTCGGTAATGGTTATCAAAGTTACATACGTTTTCGGCCTTAGTTTCGGTTTAGGGCGATATTGAAATTTCTCATATCTCGACCCTCAGCTGGGCCGGAGGCCTCGGATTTGGCCTGAGCCGAAGTCTACAGATCCGGTTCTTATTATGTTTTTCGGTAATGGTTATCAAAGTTACATACGTTTTCGGCCTTAGTTTCGGTTTAGGGCGATATTGAAATTTCTCATATCTCGACCCTCAGCTGGGCCGGAAGCCTCGGATTTGGCCTGAGCCGAAGTCTACAGATCCAGTTCTTATTATGTTTTTCGGTAATGGTTATCAAAGTTACATACGTTTTCGGCCTTAGTTTCGGTTTAGGGCGATATTGAAATTTCTCATATCTCGAGCTGTCAGCTGGGCCGGAGGCCTCGGATTTGGCCTGAGCCGAAGTCTACAGATCCGGTTCTTATTATGTTTTTCGGTAATGGTTATCAAAGTTACATACGTTTTCGGCCTTACTTTCGGTTTAGGGCGATATTGAAATTTCTCATATCTCGACCCTCAGCTGGGCCGGAGGCCTCGGATTTGGCCTGAGCCGAAGTCTACAGATCCGGTTCTTATTATGTTTTTCGGTAATGGTTATCAAAGTTACATACGTTTTCGGCCTTAGTTTCGGTTTAGGGCGATATTGAAATTTCTCATATCTCGAGCTGTCAGCTGGGCCGGAGGCCTTGGATTTGGCCTGAGCCGAAGTGTACAGATCCGGTTCTTATTATGTTTTTCGGTATCAACTATTAAAGTTACATACGTTTTCGGCCTTAGTTTCGGTTTAGGGCGATATTGAAATCTCTCATATCTCGACCCTCAGCTGGGCCGGAGGCCTCGGATTTGGCCTGAGCCGAAGTCTACAGATCCGGTTCTTATTATGTTTTTCGGTAATGGTTATCAAAGTTACATACGTTTTCGGCCTTAGTTTCGGTTTAGGGCGATATTGAAATTTCTCATATCTCGACCCTCAGCTGGGCCGGAGGCCTCGGATTTGGCCTGAGCCGAAGTCTACAGATCCGGTTCTTATTATGTTTTTCGGTAATGGTTATCAAAGTTACATACGTTTTCGGCCTTAGTTTCGGTTTAGGGCGATATTGAAATTTCTCATATCTCGACCCTCAGTTGGGCCGGAGGCCTCGGATTTGGCCTGAGCCGAAGTCTACAGATCCAGTTCTTATTATGTTTTTCGGTAATGGTTATCAAAGTTACATACGTTTTCGGCCTTAGTTTCGGTTTAGGGCGATATTGAAATTTCTCATATCTTGAGCTGTCAGCTGGGCCGGAGGCCTCGGATTTGGCCTGAGCCGAAGTCTACAGATCCGGTTCTTATTATGTTTTTCGGTAATGGTTATCAAAGTTACATACGTTTTCGGCCTTAGTTTCGGTTTAGGGCGATATTGAAATTTCTCATATCTCGACCCTCAGCTGGGCCGGAGGCCTCGGATTTGGCCTGAGCCGAAGTCTACAGATCCGGTTCTTATTATGTTTTTCGGTAATGGTTATCAAAGTTACATACGTTTTCGGCCTTAGTTTCGGTTTAGGGCGATATTGAAATTTCTCATATCTCGACCCTCAGCTGGGCCGGAGGCCTCGGATTTGGCCTGAGCCGAAGTCTACAGATCCGGTTCTTATTATGTTTTTCGGTAATGGTTATCAAAGTTACATACGTTTTCGGCCTTAGTTTCGGTTTAGGGCGATATTGAAATTTCTCATATCTCGAGCTGTCAGCTGGGCCGGAGGCCTTGGATTTGGCCTGAGCCGAAGTGTACAGATCCGGTTCTTATTATGTTTTTCGGTATCAACTATTAAAGTTACATACGTTTTCGGCCTTAGTTTCGGTTTAGGGCGATATTGAAATTTCTCATATCTCGACCCTCAGCTGGGCCGGAGGCCTCGGATTTGGCCTGAGCCGAAGTCTACAGATCCGGTTCTTATTATGTTTTTCGGTAATGGTTATCAAAGTTACATACGTTTTCGGCCTTAGTTTCGGTTTAGGGTGATATTGAAATTTCTCATATCTCGAGCTGTCAGCTGGGCCGGAGGCCTCGGATTTGGCCTGAGCCGAAGTCTACAGATCCGGTTCTTATTATGTTTTTCGGTAATGGTTATCAAAGTTACATACGTTTTCGGCCTTAGTTTCGGTTTAGGGCGATATTGAAATTTCTCATATCTCGACCCTCAGCTGGGCCGGAGGCCTCGGATTTGGCCTGAGCCGAAGTCTACAGATCCGGTTCTTATTATGTTTTTCGGTAATGGTTATCAAAGTTACATACGTTTTCGGCCTTAGTTTCGGTTTAGGGCGATATTGAAATTTCTCATATCTCGACCCTCAGCTGGGCCGGAGGCCTCGGATTTGGCCTGAGCCGAAGTCTACAGATCCGGTTCTTATTATGTTTTTCGGTATCAGCTATTAAAGTTACATACGTTTTCGGCCTTAGTTCCGGTTTAGGGCGATATTGAAATTTCTCATATCTCGAGCTGTCAGCTGGGCCGGAGGCCTCGGATTTGGCCTGAGCCGAAGTGTACAGATCCGGTTCTTATTATGTTTTTCGGTAATGGTTATCAAAGTTACATACGTTTTCGGCCTTAGTTTCGGTTTAGGGCGATATTGAAATTTCTCATATCCCGACCCTCAGCTGGGCCGGAGGCCTCGGATTTGGCCTGAGCCGAAGTCTACAGATCCGGTTCTTATTATGTTTTTCGGTAATGGTTATCAAAGTTACATACGTTTTCGGCCTTAGTTTCGGTTTAGGGCGATATTGAAATTTCTCATATCTCGACCCTCAGCTGGGCCGGAGGCCTCGGATTTGGCCTGAGCCGAAGTCTACAGATCCAGTTCTTATTATGTTTTTCGGTAATGGTTATCAAAGTTACATACGTTTTCGGCCTTAGTTTCGGTTTAGGGCGATATTGAAATTTCTCATATCTCGAGCTGTCAGCTGGGCCGGAGGCCTCGGATTTGGCCTGAGCCGAAGTCTACAGATCCGGTTCTTATTATGTTTTTCGGTAATGGTTATCAAAGTTACATACGTTTTCGGCCTTAGTTTCGGTTTAGGGCGATATTGAAATTTCTCATATCTCGACCCTCAGCTGGGCCGGAGGCCTCGGATTTGGCCTGAGCCGAAGTCTACAGATCCGGTTCTTATTATGTTTTTCGGTAATGGTTATCAAAGTTACATACGTTTTCGGCCTTAGTTTCGGTTTAGGGCGATATTGAAATTTCTCATATCTCGACCCTCAGCTGGGCCGGAGGCCTCGGATTTGGCCTGAGCCGAAGTCTACAGATCCAGTTCTTATTATGTTTTTCGGTAATGGTTATCAAAGTTACATACGTTTTCGGCCTTAGTTTCGGTTTAGGGCGATATTGAAATTTCTCATATCTCGAGCTGTCAGCTGGGCCGGAGGCCTCGGATTTGGCCTGAGCCGAAGTCTACAGATCCGGTTCTTATTATGTTTTTCGGTAATGGTTATCAAAGTTACATACGTTTTCGGCCTTAGTTTCGGTTTAGGGCGATATTGAAATTTCTCATATCTCGACCCTCAGCTGGGCCGGAGGCCTCGGATTTGGCCTGAGCCGAAGTCTACAGATCCGGTTCTTATTATGTTTTTCGGTAATGGTTATCAAAGTTACATACGTTTTCGGCCTTAGTTTCGGTTTAGGGCGATATTGAAATTTCTCATATCTCGAGCTGTCAGTTGGGCCGGAGGCCTTGGATTTGGCCTGAGCCGAAGTGTACAGATCCGGTTCTTATTATGTTTTTCGGTATCAACTATTAAAGTTACATACGTTTTCGGCCTTAGTTTCGGTTTAGGGCGATATTGAAATCTCTCATATCTCGACCCTCAGCTGGGCCGGAGGCCTCGGATTTGGCCTGAGCCGAAGTCTACAGATCCGGTTCTTATTATGTTTTTCGGTAATGGTTATCAAAGTTACATACGTTTTCGGCCTTAGTTTCGGTTTAGGGCGATATTGAAATTTCTCATATCTCGAGCTGTCAGCTGGGCCGGAGGCCTTGGATTTGGCCTGAGCCGAAGTGTACAGATCCGGTTCTTATTATGTTTTTCGGTATCAACTATTAAAGTTACATACGTTTTCGGCCTTAGTTTCGGTTTAGGGCGATATTGAAATTTCTCATATCTCGACCCTCAGCTGGGCCGGAGGCCTCGGATTTGGCCTGAGCCGAAGTCTACAGATCCGGTTCTTATTATGTTTTTCGGTAATGGTTATCAAAGTTACATACGTTTTCGGCCTTAGTTTCGGTTTAGGGTGATATTGAAATTTCTCATATCTCGAGCTGTCAGCTGGGCCGGAGGCCTCGGATTTGGCCTGAGCCGAAGTCTACAGATCCGGTTCTTATTATGTTTTTCGGTAATGGTTATCAAAGTTACATACGTTTTCGGCCTTAGTTTCGGTTTAGGGCGATATTGAAATTTCTCATATCTCGACCCTCAGCTGGGCCGGAGGCCTCGGATTTGGCCTGAGCCGAAGTCTACAGATCCGGTTCTTATTATGTTTTTCGGTAATGGTTATCAAAGTTACATACGTTTTCGGCCTTAGTTTCGGTTTAGGGCGATATTGAAATTTCTCATATCTCGACCCTCAGCTGGGCCGGAGGCCTCGGATTTGGCCTGAGCCGAAGTCTACAGATCCGGTTCTTATTATGTTTTTCGGTATCAGCTATTAAAGTTACATACGTTTTCGGCCTTAGTTCCGGTTTAGGGCGATATTGAAATTTCTCATATCTCGAGCTGTCAGCTGGGCCGGAGGCCTCGGATTTGGCCTGAGCCGAAGTGTACAGATCCGGTTCTTATTATGTTTTTCGGTAATGGTTATCAAAGTTACATACGTTTTCGGCCTTAGTTTCGGTTTAGGGCGATATTGAAATTTCTCATATCCCGACCCTCAGCTGGGCCGGAGGCCTCGGATTTGGCCTGAGCCGAAGTCTACAGATCCGGTTCTTATTATGTTTTTCGGTAATGGTTATCAAAGTTACATACGTTTTCGGCCTTAGTTTCGGTTTAGGGCGATATTGAAATTTCTCATATCTCGACCCTCAGCTGGGCCGGAGGCCTCGGATTTGGCCTGAGCCGAAGTCTACAGATCCAGTTCTTATTATGTTTTTCGGTAATGGTTATCAAAGTTACATACGTTTTCGGCCTTAGTTTCGGTTTAGGGCGATATTGAAATTTCTCATATCTCGAGCTGTCAGCTGGGCCGGAGGCCTCGGATTTGGCCTGAGCCGAAGTCTACAGATCCGGTTCTTATTATGTTTTTCGGTAATGGTTATCAAAGTTACATACGTTTTCGGCCTTACTTTCGGTTTAGGGCGATATTGAAATTTCTCATATCTCGACCCTCAGCTGGGCCGGAGGCCTCGGATTTGGCCTGAGCCGAAGTCTACAGATCCGGTTCTTATTATGTTTTTCGGTAATGGTTATCAAAGTTACATACGTTTTCGGCCTTAGTTTCGGTTTAGGGCGATATTGAAATTTCTCATATCTCGACCCTCAGCTGGGCCGGAGGCCTCGGATTTGGCCTGAGCCGAAGTCTACAGATCCAGTTCTTATTATGTTTTTCGGTAATGGTTATCAAAGTTACATACGTTTTCGGCCTTAGTTTCGGTTTAGGGCGATATTGAAATTTCTCATATCTCGAGCTGTCAGCTGGGCCGGAGGCCTCGGATTTGGCCTGAGCCGAAGTCTACAGATCCGGTTCTTATTATGTTTTTCGGTAATGGTTATCAAAGTTACATACGTTTTCGGCCTTAGTTTCGGTTTAGGGCGATATTGAAATTTCTCATATCTCGACCCTCAGCTGGGCCGGAGGCCTCGGATTTGGCCTGAGCCGAAGTCTACAGATCCGGTTCTTATTATGTTTTTCGGTAATGGTTATCAAAGTTACATACGTTTTCGGCCTTAGTTTCGGTTTAGGGCGATATTGAAATTTCTCATATCTCGAGCTGTCAGCTGGGCCGGAGGCCTTGGATTTGGCCTGAGCCGAAGTGTACAGATCCGGTTCTTATTATGTTTTTCGGTATCAACTATTAAAGTTACATACGTTTTCGGCCTTAGTTTCGGTTTAGGGCGATATTGAAATCTCTCATATCTCGACCCTCAGCTGGGCCGGAGGCCTCGGATTTGGCCTGAGCCGAAGTCTACAGATCCGGTTCTTATTATGTTTTTCGGTAATGGTTATCAAAGTTACATACGTTTTCGGCCTTAGTTTCGGTTTAGGGCGATATTGAAATTTCTCATATCTCGACCCTCAGCTGGGCCGGAGGCCTCGGATTTGGCCTGAGCCGAAGTCTACAGATCCGGTTCTTATTATGTTTTTCGGTAATGGTTATCAAAGTTACATACGTTTTCGGCCTTAGTTTCGGTTTAGGGCGATATTGAAATTTCTCATATCTCGACCCTCAGCTGGGCCGGAGGCCTCGGATTTGGCCTAAGCCGAAGTCTACAGATCCAGTTCTTATTATGTTTTTCGGTAATGGTTATCAAAGTTACATACGTTTTCGGCCTTAGTTTCGGTTTAGGGCGATATTGAAATTTCTCATATCTTGAGCTGTCAGCTGGGCCGGAGGCCTCGGATTTGGCCTGAGCCGAAGTCTACAGATCCGGTTCTTATTATGTTTTTCGGTAATGGTTATCAAAGTTACATACGTTTTCGGCCTTAGTTTCGGTTTAGGGCGATATTGAAATTTCTCATATCTCGACCCTCAGCTGGGCCGGAGGCCTCGGATTTGGCCTGAGCCGAAGTCTACAGATCCGGTTCTTATTATGTTTTTCGGTAATGGTTATCAAAGTTACATACGTTTTCGGCCTTAGTTTCGGTTTAGGGCGATATTGAAATTTCTCATATCTCGAGCTGTCAGCTGGGCCGGAGGCCTTGGATTTGGCCTGAGCCGAAGTGTACAGATCCGGTTCTTATTATGTTTTTCGGTATCAACTATTAAAGTTACATACGTTTTCGGCCTTAGTTTCGGTTTAGGGCGATATTGAAATTTCTCATATCTCGACCCTCAGCTGGGCCGGAGGCCTCGGATTTGGCCTGAGCCGAAGTCTACAGATCCGGTTCTTATTATGTTTTTCGGTAATGGTTATCAAAGTTACATACGTTTTCGGCCTTAGTTTCGGTTTAGGGCGATATTGAAATTTCTCATATCTCGACCCTCAGCTGGGCCGGAGGCCTCGGATTTGGCCTGAGCCGAAGTCTACAGATCCGGTTCTTATTATGTTTTTCGGTAATGGTTATCAAAGTTACATACGTTTTCGGCCTTAGTTTCGGTTTAGGGCGATATTGAAATTTCTCATATCTCGACCCTCAGCTGGGCCGGAGGCCTCGGATTTGACCTGAGCCGAAGTCTTCAGATCCGGTTCTTATTATGTTTTTCGGTATCAACTATTAAAGTTACATACGTTTTCGGCCTTAGTTTCGGTTTAGGGTGATATTGAAATTTCTCATATCTCGAGCTGTCAGCTGGGCCGGAGGCCTCGGATTTGGCCTGAGCTGAAGTCTACAGATCCGGTTCTTATTATGTTTTTCGGTAATGGTTATCAAAGTTACATACGTTTTCGGCCTTAGTTTCGGTTTAGGGCGATATTGAAATTTCTCATATCTCGACCCTCAGCTGGGCCGGAGGCCTCGGATTTGGCCTGAGCCGAAGTCTACAGATCCGGTTCTTATTATGTTTTTCGGTAATGGTTATCAAAGTTACATACGTTTTCGGCCTTAGTTTCGGTTTAGGGCGATATTGAAATTTCTCATATCTCGACCCTCAGCTGGGCCGGAGGCCTCGGATTTGGCCTGAGCCGAAGTCTACAGATCCGGTTCTTATTATGTTTTTCGGTAATGGTTATCAAAGTTACATACGTTTTCGGCCTTAGTTTCGGTTTAGGGCGATATTGAAATTTCTCATATCTCGAGCTGTCAGCTGGGCCGGAGGCCTTGGATTTGGCCTGAGCCGAAGTGTACAGATCCGGTTCTTATTATGTTTTTCGGTATCAACTATTAAAGTTACATACGTTTTCGGCCTTAGTTTCGGTTTAGGGCGATATTGAAATTTCTCATATCTCGACCCTCAGCTGGGCCGGAGGCCTCGGATTTGGCCTGAGCCGAAGTCTACAGATCCGGTTCTTATTATGTTTTTCGGTAATGGTTATCAAAGTTACATACGTTTTCGGCCTTAGTTTCGGTTTAGGGCGATATTGAAATTTCTCATATCTCGACCCTCAGCTGGGCCGGAGGCCTCGGATTTGGCCTGAGCCGAAGTCTACAGATCCGGTTCTTATTATGTTTTTCGGTAATGGTTATCAAAGTTACATACGTTTTCGGCCTTAGTTTCGGTTTAGGGCGATATTGAAATTTCTCATATCTCGACCCTCAGCTGGGCCGGAGGCCTCGGATTTGGCCTGAGCCGAAGTCTACAGATCCAGTTCTTATTATGTTTTTCGGTAATGGTTATCAAAGTTACATACGTTTTCGGCCTTAGTTTCGGTTTAGGGCGATATTGAAATTTCTCATATCTTGAGCTGTCAGCTGGGCCGGAGGCCTCGGATTTGGCCTGAGCCGAAGTCTACAGATCCGGTTCTTATTATGTTTTTCGGTAATGGTTATCAAAGTTACATACGTTTTCGGCCTTAGTTTCGGTTTAGGGCGATATTGAAATTTCTCATATCTCGACCCTCAGCTGGGCCGGAGGCCTCGGATTTGGCCTGAGCCGAAGTCTACAGATCCGGTTCTTATTATGTTTTTCGGTAATGGTTATCAAAGTTACATACGTTTTCGGCCTTAGTTTCGGTTTAGGGCGATATTGAAATTTCTCATATCTCGAGCTGTCAGCTGGGCCGGAGGCCTTGGATTTGGCCTGAGCCGAAGTGTACAGATCCGGTTCTTATTATGTTTTTCGGTATCAACTATTAAAGTTACATACGTTTTCGGCCTTAGTTTCGGTTTAGGGCGATATTGAAATTTCTCATATCTCGACCCTCAGCTGGGCCGGAGGCCTCGGATTTGGCCTGAGCCGAAGTCTACAGATCCGGTTCTTATTATGTTTTTCGGTAATGGTTATCAAAGTTACATACGTTTTCGGCCTTAGTTTCGGTTTAGGGCGATATTGAAATTTCTCATATCTCGACCCTCAGCTGGGCCGGAGGCCTCGGATTTGGCCTGAGCCGAAGTCTACAGATCCGGTTCTTATTATGTTTTTCGGTAATGGTTATCAAAGTTACATACGTTTTCGGCCTTAGTTTCGGTTTAGGGCGATATTGAAATTTCTCATATCTCGACCCTCAGCTGGGCCGGAGGCCTCGGATTTGACCTGAGCCGAAGTCTTCAGATCCGGTTCTTATTATGTTTTTCGGTATCAACTATTAAAGTTACATACGTTTTCGGCCTTAGTTTCGGTTTAGGGTGATATTGAAATTTCTCATATCTCGAGCTGTCAGCTGGGCCGGAGGCCTCGGATTTGGCCTGAGCTGAAGTCTACAGATCCGGTTCTTATTATGTTTTTCGGTAATGGTTATCAAAGTTACATACGTTTTCGGCCTTAGTTTCGGTTTAGGGCGATATTGAAATTTCTCATATCTCGACCCTCAGCTGGGCCGGAGGCCTCGGATTTGGCCTGAGCCGAAGTCTACAGATCCGGTTCTTATTATGTTTTTCGGTAATGGTTATCAAAGTTACATACGTTTTCGGCCTTAGTTTCGGTTTAGGGCGATATTGAAATTTCTCATATCTCGACCCTCAGCTGGGCCGGAGGCCTCGGATTTGGCCTGAGCCGAAGTCTACAGATCCGGTTCTTATTATGTTTTTCGGTATCAGCTATTAAAGTTACATACGTTTTCGGCCTTAGTTCCGGTTTAGGGCGATATTGAAATTTCTCATATCTCGAGCTGTCAGCTGGGCCGGAGGCCTCGGATTTGGCCTGAGCCGAAGTCTACAGATCCGGTTCTTATTATGTTTTTCGGTAATGGTTATCAAAGTTACATACGTTTTCGGCCTTAGTTTCGGTTTAGGGCGATATTGAAATTTCTCATATCTCGACCCTCAGCTGGGCCGGAGGCCTCGGATTTGGCCTGAGCCGAAGTCTACAGATCCGGTTCTTATTATGTTTTTCGGTAATGGTTATCAAAGTTACATACGTTTTCGGCCTTAGTTTCGGTTTAGGGCGATATTGAAATTTCTCATATCTCGACCCTCAGCTGGGCCGGAGGCCTCGGATTTGGCCTGAGCCGAAGTCTACAGATCCGGTTCTTATTATGTTTTTCGGTAATGGTTATCAAAGTTACATACGTTTTCGGCCTTAGTTTCGGTTTAGGGCGATATTGAAATTTCTCATATCTCGAGCTGTCAGCTGGGCCGGAGGCCTTGGATTTGGCCTGAGCCGAAGTGTACAGATCCGGTTCTTATTATGTTTTTCGGTATCAACTATTAAAGTTACATACGTTTTCGGCCTTAGTTTCGGTTTAGGGCGATATTGAAATTTCTCATATCTCGACCCTCAGCTGGGCCGGAGGCCTCGGATTTGGCCTGAGCCGAAGTCTACAGATCCGGTTCTTATTATGTTTTTCGGTAATGGTTATCAAAGTTACATACGTTTTCGGCCTTAGTTTCGGTTTAGGGTGATATTGAAATTTCTCATATCTCGAGCTGTCAGCTGGGCCGGAGGCCTCGGATTTGGCCTGAGCCGAAGTCTACAGATCCGGTTCTTATTATGTTTTTCGGTAATGGTTATCAAAGTTACATACGTTTTCGGCCTTAGTTTCGGTTTAGGGCGATATTGAAATTTCTCATATCTCGACCCTCAGCTGGGCCGGAGGCCTCGGATTTGGCCTGAGCCGAAGTCTACAGATCCGGTTCTTATTATGTTTTTCGGTAATGGTTATCAAAGTTACATACGTTTTCGGCCTTAGTTTCGGTTTAGGGCGATATTGAAATTTCTCATATCTCGACCCTCAGCTGGGCCGGAGGCCTCGGATTTGGCCTGAGCCGAAGTCTACAGATCCGGTTCTTATTATGTTTTTCGGTATCAGCTATTAAAGTTACATACGTTTTCGGCCTTAGTTCCGGTTTAGGGCGATATTGAAATTTCTCATATCTCGAGCTGTCAGCTGGGCCGGAGGCCTCGGATTTGGCCTGAGCCGAAGTGTACAGATCCGGTTCTTATTATGTTTTTCGGTAATGGTTATCAAAGTTACATACGTTTTCGGCCTTAGTTTCGGTTTAGGGCGATATTGAAATTTCTCATATCCCGACCCTCAGCTGGGCCGGAGGCCTCGGATTTGGCCTGAGCCGAAGTCTACAGATCCGGTTCTTATTATGTTTTTCGGTAATGGTTATCAAAGTTACATACGTTTTCGGCCTTAGTTTCGGTTTAGGGCGATATTGAAATTTCTCATATCTCGACCCTCAGCTGGGCCGGAGGCCTCGGATTTGGCCTGAGCCGAAGTCTACAGATCCAGTTCTTATTATGTTTTTCGGTAATGGTTATCAAAGTTACATACGTTTTCGGCCTTAGTTTCGGTTTAGGGCGATATTGAAATTTCTCATATCTCGAGCTGTCAGCTGGGCCGGAGGCCTCGGATTTGGCCTGAGCCGAAGTCTACAGATCCGGTTCTTATTATGTTTTTCGGTAATGGTTATCAAAGTTACATACGTTTTCGGCCTTAGTTTCGGTTTAGGGCGATATTGAAATTTCTCATATCTCGACCCTCAGCTGGGCCGGAGGCCTCGGATTTGGCCTGAGCCGAAGTCTACAGATCCGGTTCTTATTATGTTTTTCGGTAATGGTTATCAAAGTTACATACGTTTTCGGCCTTAGTTTCGGTTTAGGGCGATATTGAAATTTCTCATATCTCGAGCTGTCAGCTGGGCCGGAGGCCTTGGATTTGGCCTGAGCCGAAGTGTACAGATCCGGTTCTTATTATGTTTTTCGGTATCAACTATTAAAGTTACATACGTTTTCGGCCTTAGTTTCGGTTTAGGGCGATATTGAAATCTCTCATATCTCGACCCTCAGCTGGGCCGGAGGCCTCGGATTTGGCCTGAGCCGAAGTCTACAGATCCGGTTCTTATTATGTTTTTCGGTAATGGTTATCAAAGTTACATACGTTTTCGGCCTTAGTTTCGGTTTAGGGCGATATTGAAATTTCTCATATCTCGACCCTCAGCTGGGCCGGAGGCCTCGGATTTGGCCTGAGCCGAAGTCTACAGATCCGGTTCTTATTATGTTTTTCGGTAATGGTTATCAAAGTTACATACGTTTTCGGCCTTAGTTTCGGTTTAGGGCGATATTGAAATTTCTCATATCTCGAGCTGTCAGCTGGGCCGGAGGCCTTGGATTTGGCCTGAGCCGAAGTGTACAGATCCGGTTCTTATTATGTTTTTCGGTATCAACTATTAAAGTTACATACGTTTTCGGCCTTAGTTTCGGTTTAGGGCGATATTGAAATCTCTCATATCTCGACCCTCAGCTGGGCCGGAGGCCTCGGATTTGGCCTGAGCCGAAGTCTACAGATCCGGTTCTTATTATGTTTTTCGGTAATGGTTATCAAAGTTACATACGTTTTCGGCCTTAGTTTCGGTTTAGGGCGATATTGAAATTTCTCATATCTCGACCCTCAGCTGGGCCGGAGGCCTCGGATTTGGCCTGAGCCGAAGTCTACAGATCCGGTTCTTATTATGTTTTTCGGTAATGGTTATCAAAGTTACATACGTTTTCGGCCTTAGTTTCGGTTTAGGGCGATATTGAAATTTCTCATATCTCGACCCTCAGCTGGGCCGGAGGCCTCGGATTTGGCCTGAGCCGAAGTCTACAGATCCAGTTCTTATTATGTTTTTCGGTAATGGTTATCAAAGTTACATACGTTTTCGGCCTTAGTTTCGGTTTAGGGCGATATTGAAATTTCTCATATCTTGAGCTGTCAGCTGGGCCGGAGGCCTCGGATTTGGCCTGAGCCGAAGTCTACAGATCCGGTTCTTATTATGTTTTTCGGTAATGGTTATCAAAGTTACATACGTTTTCGGCCTTAGTTTCGGTTTAGGGCGATATTGAAATTTCTCATATCTCGACCCTCAGCTGGGCCGGAGGCCTCGGATTTGGCCTGAGCCGAAGTCTACAGATCCGGTTCTTATTATGTTTTTCGGTAATGGTTATCAAAGTTACATACGTTTTCGGCCTTAGTTTCGGTTTAGGGCGATATTGAAATTTCTCATATCTCGAGCTGTCAGCTGGGCCGGAGGCCTTGGATTTGGCCTGAGCCGAAGTGTACAGATCCGGTTCTTATTATGTTTTTCGGTATCAACTATTAAAGTTACATACGTTTTCGGCCTTAGTTTCGGTTTAGGGCGATATTGAAATTTCTCATATCTCGACCCTCAGCTGGGCCGGAGGCCTCGGATTTGGCCTGAGCCGAAGTCTACAGATCCGGTTCTTATTATGTTTTTCGGTAATGGTTATCAAAGTTACATACGTTTTCGGCCTTAGTTTCGGTTTAGGGCGATATTGAAATTTCTCATATCTCGACCCTCAGCTGGGCCGGAGGCCTCGGATTTGGCCTGAGCCGAAGTCTACAGATCCGGTTCTTATTATGTTTTTCGGTAATGGTTATCAAAGTTACATACGTTTTCGGCCTTAGTTTCGGTTTAGGGCGATATTGAAATTTCTCATATCTCGACCCTCAGCTGGGCCGGAGGCCTCGGATTTGGCCTGAGCCGAAGTCTACAGATCCGGTTCTTATTATGTTTTTCGGTAATGGTTATCAAAGTTACATACGTTTTCGGCCTTAGTTTCGGTTTAGGGCGATATTGAAATTTCTCATATCTCGAGCTGTCAGCTGGGCCGGAGGCCTTGGATTTGGCCTGAGCCGAAGTGTACAGATCCGGTTCTTATTATGTTTTTCGGTATCAACTATTAAAGTTACATACGTTTTCGGCCTTAGTTTCGGTTTAGGGCGATATTGAAATTTCTCATATCTCGACCCTCAGCTGGGCCGGAGGCCTCAACTCAACTCAACTCAAAAACGTTTATTGAAATTAGACTAATTAAATTAGTACTTTTTCACGTCAAAATACATTTATGACAGCACCCCAAAAACGCCCACCCTTCACTGCTTCCTAGTGTTATGGCTGGAAAGAAGAAGCAGTGATGAACAAACTTCCCAGCAACACAGCTGTCTATTACAATTTTATTTTATAATATAAATATGTCATATTTTATTTACAATATTAATATTTGATTATATGATGCACCGTGTTTACAATACAAATTTGTTTGTTTGTGTAAATATATATTGTCCACTTCAGAGCTGCCATCTGCTTTTATCATTAAAATAGTCATTTACATTATAGTAAGCTTTTTTAATAAGAATTTCTTTAATTTTAGTTTTAAAAGAATTATGAGGCAATTCTAGAATTATGAGGCAATTCTAATTCAGATTTGGCCTGAGCCGAAGTCTACAGATCCGGTTCTTATTATGTTTTTCGGTAATGGTTATCAAAGTTACATACGTTTTCGGCCTTAGTTTCGGTTTAGGGTGATATTGAAATTTCTCATATCTCGAGCTGTCAGCTGGGCCGGAGGCCTCGGATTTGGCCTGAGCCGAAGTCTACAGATCCGGTTCTTATTATGTTTTTCGGTAATGGTTATCAAAGTTACATACGTTTTCGGCCTTAGTTTCGGTTTAGGGCGATATTGAAATTTCTCATATCTCGACCCTCAGCTGGGCCGGAGGCCTCGGATTTGGCCTGAGCCGAAGTCTACAGATCCGGTTCTTATTATGTTTTTCGGTAATGGTTATCAAAGTTACATACGTTTTCGGCCTTAGTTTCGGTTTAGGGCGATATTGAAATTTCTCATATCTCGACCCTCAGCTGGGCCGGAGGCCTCGGATTTGGCCTGAGCCGAAGTCTACAGATCCGGTTCTTATTATGTTTTTCGGTATCAGCTATTAAAGTTACATACGTTTTCGGCCTTAGTTCCGGTTTAGGGCGATATTGAAATTTCTCATATCTCGAGCTGTCAGCTGGGCCGGAGGCCTCGGATTTGGCCTGAGCCGAAGTGTACAGATCCGGTTCTTATTATGTTTTTCGGTAATGGTTATCAAAGTTACATACGTTTTCGGCCTTAGTTTCGGTTTAGGGCGATATTGAAATTTCTCATATCTTGACCCTCAGCTGGGCCGGAGGCCTCGGATTTGGCCTGAGCCGAAGTCTACAGATCCGGTTCTTATTATGTTTTTCGGTAATGGTTATCAAAGTTACATACGTTTTCGGCCTTAGTTTCGGTTTAGGGCGATATTGAAATTTCTCATATCTCGACCCTCAGCTGGGCCGGAGGCCTCGGATTTGGCCTGAGCCGAAGTCTACAGATCCGGTTCTTATTATGTTTTTCGGTACTGGTTATCAAAGTTACATACGTTTTCGGCCTTAGTTTCGGTTTAGGGCGATATTGAAATTTCTCATATCTCGACCCTCAGCTGGGCCGGAGGCCTCGGATTTGGCCTGAGCCGAAGTCTACAGATCCGGATCTTATTATGTTTTTCGGTAATGGTTATCAAAGTTACATACGTTTTCGGCCTTAGTTTCGGTTTAGGGCGATATTGAAATTTCTCATATCTCGACCCTCAGCTGGGCCGGAGGCCTCGGATTTGGCCTGAGCCGAAGTCTACAGATCCAGTTCTTATTATGTTTTTCGGTAATGGTTATCAAAGTTACATACGTTTTCGGCCTTAGTTTCGGTTTAGGGCGATATTGAAATTTCTCATATCTTGAGCTGTCAGCTGGGCCGGAGGCCTCGGATTTGGCCTGAGCCGAAGTCTACAGATCCGGTTCTTATTATGTTTTTCGGTAATGGTTATCAAAGTTACATACGTTTTCGGCCTTAGTTTCGGTTTAGGGCGATATTGAAATTTCTCATATCTTGAGCTGTCAGCTGGGCCGGAGGCCTCGGATTTGGCCTGAGCCGAAGTCTACAGATCCGGTTCTTATTATGTTTTTCGGTAATGGTTATCAAAGTTACATACGTTTTCGGCCTTAGTTTCGGTTTAGGGCGATATTGAAATTTCTCATATCTCGAGCTGTCAGCTGGGCCGGAGGCCTTGGATTTGGCCTGAGCCGAAGTGTACAGATCCGGTTCTTATTATGTTTTTCGGTATCAACTATTAAAGTTACATACGTTTTCGGCCTTAGTTTCGGTTTAGGGTGATATTGAAATTTCTCATATCTCGAGCTGTCAGCTGGGCCGGAGGCCTCGGATTTGGCCTGAGCCGAAGTCTACAGATCCGGTTCTTATTATGTTTTTCGGTAATGGTTATCAAAGATACATACGTTTTCGGCCTTAGTTTCGGTTTAGGGCGATATTGAAATTTCTCATATCCCGACCCTCAGCTGGGCCGGAGGCCTCGGATTTGGCCTGAGCCGAAGTCTACAGATCCGGTTCTTATTATGTTTTTCGGTAATGGTTATCAAAGTTACATACGTTTTCGGCCTTAGTTTCGGTTTAGGGCGATATTGAAATTTCTCATATCCCGACCCTCAGCTGGGCCGGAGGCCTCGGATTTGGCCTGAGCCGAAGTCTACAGATCCGGTTCTTATTATGTTTTTCGGTAATGGTTATCAAAGTTACATACGTTTTCGGCCTTAGTTTCGGTTTAGGGCGATATTGAAATTTCTCATATCCCGACCCTCAGCTGGGCCGGAGGCCTCGGATTTGGCCTGAGCCGAAGTCTACAGATCCGGTTCTTATTATGTTTTTCGGTAATGGTTATCAAAGTTACATACGTTTTCGGCCTTAGTTTCGGTTTAGGGCGATATTGAAATTTCTCATATCTCGAGCTGTCAGCTGGGCCGGAGGCCTTGGATTTGGCCTGAGCCGAAGTGTACAGATCCGGTTCTTATTATGTTTTTCGGTATCAACTATCAAAGTTACATACGTTTTCGGCCTTAGTTTCGGTTTAGGGTGATATTGAAATTTCTCATATCTCGAGCTGTCAGCTGGGCCGGAGGCCTCGGATTTGGCCTGAGCCGAAGTCTACAGATCCGGTTCTTATTATGTTTTTCGGTAATGGTTATCAAAGTTACATACGTTTTCGGCCTTAGTTTCGGTTTAGGGCGATATTGAAATTTCTCATATCTCGACCCTCAGCTGGGCCGGAGGCCTCGGATTTGGCCTGAGCCGAAGTCTACAGATCCGGATCTTATTATGTTTTTCGGTAATGGTTATCAAAGTTACATACGTTTTCGGCCTTAGTTTCGGTTTAGGGCGATATTGAAATTTCTCATATCCCGACCCTCAGCTGGGCCGGAGGCCTCGGATTTGGCCTGAGCCGAAGTCTACAGATCCGGTTCTTATTATGTTTTTCGGTATCAGCTATTAAAGTTACATACGTTTTCGGCCTTAGTTCCGGTTTAGGGCGATATTGAAATTTCTCATATCTCGACCCTCAACTGGGCCGGAGGCCTTGGATTTGACCTGAGCCGAAGTCTTCAGATCCGGTTCCTATTATGTTTTTCGGTATCAACTATTAAAGTTAAATACGTTTTCGGCCTTAGTTTCGGTTTAGGGTGATATTGAAATTTCTCATATCTCGAGCTGTCAGCTGGGCCGGAGGCCTCGGATTTGGCCTGAGCCGAAGTCTACAGATCCGGTTCTTATTATGTTTTTCGGTAATGGTTATCAAAGTTACATACGTTTTCGGCCTTAGTTTCGGTTTAGGGCGATATTGAAATTTCTCATATCTCGACCCTCAGCTGGGCCGGAGGCCTCGGATTTGGCCTGAGCCGAAGTGTACAGATCCGGTTCTTATTATGTTTTTCGGTAATGGTTATCAAAGTTACATACGTTTTCGGCCTTAGTTCCGGTTTAGGGCGATATTGAAATTTCTCCTATCTCGACCCTCAGCTGGGCCGGAGGCCTTGGATTTGACCTGAGCCGAAGTCTTCAGATCCGGTTCTTATTATGTTTTTCGGTATCAACTATTAAAGTTACATACGTTTTCGGCCTTAGTTTCGGTTTAGGGTGATATTGAAATTTCTCATATCTCGAGCTGTCAGCTGGGCCGGAGGCCTCGGATTTGGCCTGAGCCGAAGTCTACAGATCCGGATCTTATTATGTTTTTCGGTAATGGTTATCAAAGTTACATACGTTTTCGGCCTTAGTTTCGGTTTAGGGCGATATTGAAATTTCTCATATCTCGACCCTCAGCTGGGCCGGAGGCCTCGGATTTGGCCTGAGCCGAAGTCTACAGATCCAGTTCTTATTATGTTTTTCGGTAATGGTTATCAAAGTTACATACGTTTTCGGCCTTAATTTCGGTTTAGGGCGATATTGAAATTTCTCATATCTTGAGCTGTCAGCTGGGCCGGAGGCCTCGGATTTGGCCTGAGCCGAAGTCTATAGATCCGGTTCTTATTATGTTTTTCGGTAATGGTTATCAAAGTTACATACGTTTTCGGCCTTAGTTTCGGTTTAGGGCGATATTGAAATTTCTCATATCTCGACCCTCAGCTGGGCCGGAGGCCTCGGATTTGGCCTGAGCCGAAGTCTACAGATCCGGTTCTTATTATGTTTTTCGGTAATGGTTATCAAAGTTACATACGTTTTCGGCCTTAGTTTCGGTTTAGGGCGATATTGAAATTTCTCATATCTTGAGCTGTCAGCTGGGCCGGAGGCCTCGGATTTGGCCTGAGCCGAAGTCTACAGATCCGGTTCTTATTATGTTTTTCGGTAATGGTTATCAAAGTTACATACGTTTTCGGCCTTAGTTTCGGTTTAGGGCGATATTGAAATTTCTCATATCTCGAGCTGTCAGCTGGGCCGGAGGCCTTGGATTTGGCCTGAGCCGAAGTGTACAGATCCGGTTCTTATTATGTTTTTCGGTATCAACTATTAAAGTTACATACGTTTTCGGCCTTAGTTTCGGTTTAGGGTGATATTGAAATTTCTCATATCTCGAGCTGTCAGCTGGGCCGGAGGCCTCGGATTTGGCCTGAGCCGAAGTCTACAGATCCGGTTCTTATTTTGTTTTTCGGTAATGGTTATCAAAGTTACATACGTTTTCGGCCTTAGTTTCGGTTTAGGGCGATATTGAAATTTCTCATATCTCGACCCTCAGCTGGGCCGGAGGCCTCGGATTTGGCCTGAGCCGAAGTCTACAGATCCGGTTCTTATTATGTTTTTCGGTAATGGTTATCAAAGTTACATACGTTTTCGGCCTTAGTTTCGGTTTAGGGCGATATTGAAATTTCTCATATCTCGACCCTCAGCTGGGCCGGAGGCCTCGGATTTGGCCTGAGCCGAAGTCTACAGATCCGGTTCTTATTATGTTTTTCGGTATCAGCTATTAAAGTTACATACGTTTTCGGCCTTAGTTCCGGTTTAGGGCGATATTGAAATTTCTCATATCTCGACCCTCAGCTGGGCCGGAGGCCTTGGATTTGACCTGAGCCGAAGTCTTCAGATCCGGTTCCTATTATGTTTTTCGGTATCAACTATTAAAGTTAAATACGTTTTCGGCCTTAGTTTCGGTTTAGGGTGATATTGAAATTTCTCATATCTCGAGCTGTCAGCTGGGCCGGAGGCCTCGGATTTGGCCTGAGCCGAAGTCTACAGATCCGGTTCTTATTATGTTTTTCGGTAATGGTTATCAAAGTTACATACGTTTTCGGCCTTAGTTTCGGTTTAGGGCGATATTGAAATTTCTCATATCTCGACCCTCAGCTGGGCCGGAGGCCTCGGATTTGGCCTGAGCCGAAGTGTACAGATCCGGTTCTTATTATGTTTTTCGGTAATGGTTATCAAAGTTACATACGTTTTCGGCCTTAGTTCCGGTTTAGGGCGATATTGAAATTTCTCCTATCTCGACCCTCAGCTGGGCCGGAGGCCTTGGATTTGACCTGAGCCGAAGTCTTCAGATCCGGTTCTTATTATGTTTTTCGGTATCAACTATTAAAGTTACATACGTTTTCGGCCTTAGTTTCGGTTTAGGGTGATATTGAAATTTCTCATATCTCGAGCTGTCAGCTGGGCCGGAGGCCTCGGATTTGGCCTGAGCCGAAGTCTACAGATCCGGATCTTATTATGTTTTTCGGTAATGGTTATCAAAGTTACATACGTTTTCGGCCTTAGTTTCGGTTTAGGGCGATATTGAAATTTCTCATATCTCGACCCTCAGCTGGGCCGGAGGCCTCGGATTTGGCCTGAGCCGAAGTCTACAGATCCAGTTCTTATTATGTTTTTCGGTAATGGTTATCAAAGTTACATACGTTTTCGGCCTTAGTTTCGGTTTAGGGCGATATTGAAATTTCTCATATCTCGACCCTCAGCTGGGCCGGAGGCCTCGGATTTGGCCTGAGCCGAAGTCTACAGATCCGGTTCTTATTATGTTTTTCGGTAATGGTTATCAAAGTTACATACGTTTTCGGCCTTAGTTTCGGTTTAGGGCGATATTGAAATTTCTCATATCTTGAGCTGTCAGCTGGGCCGGAGGCCTCGGATTTGGCCTGAGCCGAAGTCTACAGATCCGGTTCTTATTATGTTTTTCGGTAATGGTTATCAAAGTTACATACGTTTTCGGCCTTAGTTTCGGTTTAGGGCGATATTGAAATTTCTCATATCTCGAGCTGTCAGCTGGGCCGGAGGCCTTGGATTTGGCCTGAGCCGAAGTGTACAGATCCGGTTCTTATTATGTTTTTCGGTATCAACTATTAAAGTTACATACGTTTTCGGCCTTAGTTTCGGTTTAGGGTGATATTGAAATTTCTCATATCTCGAGCTGTCAGCTGGGCCGGAGGCCTCGGATTTGGCCTGAGCCGAAGTCTACAGATCCGGTTCTTATTATGTTTTTCGGTAATGGTTATCAAAGTTACATACGTTTTCGGCCTTAGTTTCGGTTTAGGGCGATATTGAAATTTCTCATATCTCGACCCTCAGCTGGGCCGGAGGCCTCGGATTTGGCCTGAGCCGAAGTCTACAGATCCGGTTCTTATTATGTTTTTCGGTAATGGTTATCAAAGTTACATACGTTTTCGGCCTTAGTTTCGGTTTAGGGCGATATTGAAATTTCTCATATCTCGACCCTCAGCTGGGCCGGAGGCCTCGGATTTGGCCTGAGCCGAAGTCTACAGATCCGGTTCTTATTATGTTTTTCGGTATCAGCTATTAAAGTTACATACGTTTTCGGCCTTAGTTCCGGTTTAGGGCGATATTGAAATTTCTCATATCTCGACCCTCAGCTGGGCCGGAGGCCTTGGATTTGACCTGAGCCGAAGTCTTCAGATCCGGTTCCTATTATGTTTTTCGGTATCAACTATTAAAGTTAAATACGTTTTCGGCCTTAGTTTCGGTTTAGGGTGATATTGAAATTTCTCATATCTCGAGCTGTCAGCTGGGCCGGAGGCCTCGGATTTGGCCTGAGCCGAAGTCTACAGATCCGGTTCTTATTATGTTTTTCGGTAATGGTTATCAAAGTTACATACGTTTTCGGCCTTAGTTTCGGTTTAGGGCGATATTGAAATTTCTCATATCTCGACCCTCAGCTGGGCCGGAGGCCTCGGATTTGGCCTGAGCCGAAGTGTACAGATCCGGTTCTTATTATGTTTTTCGGTAATGGTTATCAAAGTTACATACGTTTTCGGCCTTAGTTCCGGTTTAGGGCGATATTGAAATTTCTCCTATCTCGACCCTCAGCTGGGCCGGAGGCCTTGGATTTGACCTGAGCCGAAGTCTTCAGATCCGGTTCTTATTATGTTTTTCGGTATCAACTATTAAAGTTACATACGTTTTCGGCCTTAGTTTCGGTTTAGGGTGATATTGAAATTTCTCATATCTCGAGCTGTCAGCTGGGCCGGAGGCCTCGGATTTGGCCTGAGCCGAAGTCTACAGATCCGGATCTTATTATGTTTTTCGGTAATGGTTATCAAAGTTACATACGTTTTCGGCCTTAGTTTCGGTTTAGGGCGATATTGAAATTTCTCATATCTCGACCCTCAGCTGGGCCGGAGGCCTCGGATTTGGCCTGAGCCGAAGTCTACAGATCCAGTTCTTATTATGTTTTTCGGTAATGGTTATCAAAGTTACATACGTTTTCGGCCTTAATTTCGGTTTAGGGCGATATTGAAATTTCTCATATCTTGAGCTGTCAGCTGGGCCGGAGGCCTCGGATTTGGCCTGAGCCGAAGTCTACAGATCCGGTTCTTATTATGTTTTTCGGTAATGGTTATCAAAGTTACATACGTTTTCGGCCTTAGTTTCGGTTTAGGGCGATATTGAAATTTCTCATATCTCGACCCTCAGCTGGGCCGGAGGCCTCGGATTTGGCCTAAGCCGAAGTCTACAGATCCGGTTCTTATTATGTTTTTCGGTAATGGTTATCAAAGTTACATACGTTTTCGGCCTTAGTTTCGGTTTAGGGCGATATTGAAATTTCTCATATCTCGAGCTGTCAGCTGGGCCGGAGGCCTTGGATTTGGCCTGAGCCGAAGTGTACAGATCCGGTTCTTATTATGTTTTTCGGTATCAACTATTAAAGTTACATACGTTTTCGGCCTTAGTTTCGGTTTAGGGTGATATTGAAATTTCTCATATCTCGAGCTGTCAGCTGGGCCGGAGGCCTCGGATTTGGCCTGAGCCGAAGTCTACAGATCCGGTTCTTATTATGTTTTTCGGTAATGGTTATCAAAGTTACATACGTTTTCGGCCTTAGTTTCGGTTTAGGGCGATATTGAAATTTCTCATATCCCGACCCTCAGCTGGGCCTGAGGCCTCGGATTTGGCCTGAGCCGAAGTCTACAGATCCGGTTCTTATTATGTTTTTCGGTAATGGTTATCAAAGTTACATACGTTTTCGGCCTTAGTTTCGGTTTAGGGCGATATTGAAATTTCTCATATCCCGACCCTCAGCTGGGCCGAAGGCCTCGGATTTGGCCTGAGCCGAAGTCTACAGATCCGGTTCTTATTATGTTTTTCGGTAATGGTTATCAAAGTTACATACGTTTTCGGCCTTAGTTTCGGTTTAGGGCGATATTGAAATTTCTCATATCTCGACCCTCAGCTGGGCCGGAGGCCTCGGATTTGGCCTGAGCCGAAGTCTACAGATCCGGTTCTTATTATGTTTTTCGGTAATGGTTATCAAAGTTACATACGTTTTCGGCCTTAGTTTCGGTTTAGGGCGATATTGAAATTTCTCATATCTCGACCCTCAGCTGGGCCGGAGGCCTCGGATTTGGCCTGAGCCGAAGTCTACAGATCCGGTTCTTATTATGTTTTTCGGTAATGGTTATCAAAGTTACATACGTTTTCGGCCTTAGTTTCGGTTTAGGGCGATATTGAAATTTCTCATATCCCGACCCTCAGCTGGGCCGGAGGCCTCGGATTTGGCCTGAGCCGAAGTCTACAGATCCGGTTCTTATTATGTTTTTCGGTAATGGTTATCAAAGTTACATACGTTTTCGACCTTAGTTTCGGTTTAGGGCGATATTGAAATTTCTCATATCTCGACCCTCAGCTGGGCCGGAGGCCTTGGATTTGACCTGAGCCGAAGTCTTCAGATCCGGTTCTTATTATGCTTTTCGGTATCAACTATTAAAGTTACATACGTTTTCGGCCTTAGTTTCGGTTTAGGGCGATATTGAAATTTCTCATATCTCGACCCTCAGCTGGGCCGGAGGCCTCGGATTTGGCCTGAGCCGAAGTCTACAGATCCGGTTCTTATTATGTTTTTCGGTAATGGTTATCAAAGTTACATACGTTTTCGGCCTTAGTTTCGGTTTAGGAAGATATTGAAATTTCTCATATCTCGAGCTGTCAGCTGGGCCGGAGGCCTCGGATTTGGCCTGAGCCGAAGTCTACAGATCCGGTTCTTATTATGTTTTTCGGTATCAACTATTAAAGTTACATACGTTTTCGGCCTTAGTTTCGGTTTAGGGTGATATTGAAATTTCTCATATCTCGAGCTGTCAGCTGGGCCGGAGGCCTCGGATTTGGCCTGAGCTGAAGTCTACAGATCCGGTTCTTATTATGTTTTTCGGTAATGGTTATCAAAGTTACATACGTTTTCGGCCTTAGTTTCGGTTTAGGGCGATATTGAAATTTCTCATATCTCGACCCTCAGCTGGGCCGGAGGCCTCGGATTTGGCCTGAGCCGAAGTCTACAGATCCGGTTCTTATTATGTTTTTCGGTAATGGTTATCAAAGTTACATACGTTTTCGGCCTTAGTTTCGGTTTAGGGCGATATTGAAATTTCTCATATCTCGAGCTGTCAGCTGGGCCGGAGGCCTCGGATTTGGCCTGAACCGAAGTCTACAGATCCGGTTCTTATTATGTTTTTCGGTAATGGTTATCAAAGTTACATACGTTTTCGGCCTTAGTTTCGGTTTAGGGCGATATTGAAATTTCTCATATCTCGACCCTCAGCTGGGCCGGAGGCCTTGGATTTGACCTGAGCCGAAGTTTACAGATCCGGTTCTTATTATGTTTTTCGGTAATGGTTATCAAAGTTACATACGTTTTCGGCCTTAGTTCCGGTTTAGGGCGATATTGAAATTTCTCATATCCCGACCCTCAGCTGGGCCGGAGGCCTCGGATTTGGCCTGAGCCGAAGTCTACAGATCCGGTTCTTATTATGTTTTTCGGTAATGGTTATCAAAGTTACATACGTTTTCGACCTTAGTTTCGGTTTAGGGCGATATTGAAATTTCTCATATCTTGACCCTCAGCTGGGCCGGAGGCCTCGGATTTGGCCTGAGCCGAAGTCTACAGATCCGGTTCTTATTATGTTTTTCGGTAATGGTTATCAAAGTTACATACGTTTTCGGCCTTAGTTTCGGTTTAGGGCGATATTGAAATTTCTCATATCCCGACCCTCAGCTGGGCCGGAGGCCTCGGATTTGGCCTGAGCCGAAGTCTACAGATCCGGTTCTTATTATGTTTTTCGGTAATAGTTATCAAAGTTACATACGTTTTCGGCCTTAGTTCCGGCTTAGGGCGATATTGAAATTTTTCATATCCCGACCCTCAGCTGGGCCGGAGGCCTTGGATTTGACCTGAGCCGAAGTCTTCAGATCCGGTTCTTATTATGTTTTTCGGTATCAACTATTAAAGTTACATACGTTTTCGGCCTTAGTTTCGGTTTAGGGTGATATTGAAATTTCTCATATCTCGAGCTGTCAGCTGGGCCGGAGGCCTCGGATTTGGCCTGAGCCGAAGTCTACAGATCCGGTTCTTATTATGTTTTTCGGTATCAGCTATTAAAGTTACATACGTTTTCGGCCTTAGTTCCGGTTTAGGGCGATATTGAAATTTCTCATATCTCGACCCTCAGCTGGGCCGGAGGCCTTGGATTTGACCTGAGCCGAAGTCTTCAGATCCGGTTCTTATTATGCTTTTCGGTATCAACTATTAAAGTTACATACGTTTTCGGCCTAAGTTTCGGTTTAGGGTGATATTGAAATTTCTCATATCTCGAGCTGTCAGCTGGGCCGGAGGCCTCGGATTTGGCCTGAGCCGAAGTCTACAGATCCGGTTCTTATTATGTTTTTCGGTAATGGTTATCAAAGTTACATACGTTTTCGGCCTTAGTTTCGGTTTAGGGCGATATTGAAATTTCTCATATCCCGACCCTCAGCTGGGCCTGAGGCCTCGGATTTGGCCTGAGCCGAAGTCTACAGATCCGGTTCTTATTATGTTTTTCGGTAATGGTTATCAAAGTTACATACGTTTTCGGCCTTAGTTTCGGTTTAGGGCGATATTGAAATTTCTCATATCCCGACCCTCAGCTGGGCCGAAGGCCTCGGATTTGGCCTGAGCCGAAGTCTACAGATCCGGTTCTTATTATGTTTTTCGGTAATGGTTATCAAAGTTACATACGTTTTCGGCCTTAGTTTCGGTTTAGGGCGATATTGAAATTTCTCATATCTCGACCCTCAGCTGGGCCGGAGGCCTCGGATTTGGCCTGAGCCGAAGTCTACAGATCCGGTTCTTATTATGTTTTTCGGTAATGGTTATCAAAGTTACATACGTTTTCGGCCTTAGTTTCGGTTTAGGGCGATATTGAAATTTCTCATATCTCGACCCTCAGCTGGGCCGGAGGCCTCGGATTTGGCCTGAGCCGAAGTCTACAGATCCGGTTCTTATTATGTTTTTCGGTAATGGTTATCAAAGTTACATACGTTTTCGGCCTTAGTTTCGGTTTAGGGCGATATTGAAATTTCTCATATCCCGACCCTCAGCTGGGCCGGAGGCCTCGGATTTGGCCTGAGCCGAAGTCTACAGATCCGGTTCTTATTATGTTTTTCGGTAATGGTTATCAAAGTTACATACGTTTTCGACCTTAGTTTCGGTTTAGGGCGATATTGAAATTTCTCATATCTCGACCCTCAGCTGGGCCGGAGGCCTTGGATTTGACCTGAGCCGAAGTCTTCAGATCCGGTTCTTATTATGCTTTTCGGTATCAACTATTAAAGTTACATACGTTTTCGGCCTTAGTTTCGGTTTAGGGCGATATTGAAATTTCTCATATCTCGACCCTCAGCTGGGCCGGAGGCCTCGGATTTGGCCTGAGCCGAAGTCTACAGATCCGGTTCTTATTATGTTTTTCGGTAATGGTTATCAAAGTTACATACGTTTTCGGCCTTAGTTTCGGTTTAGGAAGATATTGAAATTTCTCATATCTCGAGCTGTCAGCTGGGCCGGAGGCCTCGGATTTGGCCTGAGCCGAAGTCTACAGATCCGGTTCTTATTATGTTTTTCGGTATCAACTATTAAAGTTACATACGTTTTCGGCCTTAGTTTCGGTTTAGGGTGATATTGAAATTTCTCATATCTCGAGCTGTCAGCTGGGCCGGAGGCCTCGGATTTGGCCTGAGCTGAAGTCTACAGATCCGGTTCTTATTATGTTTTTCGGTAATGGTTATCAAAGTTACATACGTTTTCGGCCTTAGTTTCGGTTTAGGGCGATATTGAAATTTCTCATATCTCGACCCTCAGCTGGGCCGGAGGCCTCGGATTTGGCCTGAGCCGAAGTCTACAGATCCGGTTCTTATTATGTTTTTCGGTAATGGTTATCAAAGTTACATACGTTTTCGGCCTTAGTTTCGGTTTAGGGCGATATTGAAATTTCTCATATCTTGACCCTCAGCTGGGCCGGAGGCCTCGGATTTGGCCTGAGCCGAAGTCTACAGATCCGGTTCTTATTATGTTTTTCGGTAATGGTTATCAAAGTTACATACGTTTTCGGCCTTAGTTTCGGTTTAGGGCGATATTGAAATTTCTCATATCTCGAGCTGTCAGCTGGGCCGGAGGCCTCGGATTTGGCCTGAACCGAAGTCTACAGATCCGGTTCTTATTATGTTTTTCGGTAATGGTTATCAAAGTTACATACGTTTTCGGCCTTAGTTTCGGTTTAGGGCGATATTGAAATTTCTCATATCTCGACCCTCAGCTGGGCCGGAGGCCTTGGATTTGACCTGAGCCGAAGTTTACAGATCCGGTTCTTATTATGTTTTTCGGTAATGGTTATCAAAGTTACATACGTTTTCGGCCTTAGTTCCGGTTTAGGGCGATATTGAAATTTCTCATATCCCGACCCTCAGCTGGGCCGGAGGCCTCGGATTTGGCCTGAGCCGAAGTCTACAGATCCGGTTCTTATTATGTTTTTCGGTAATGGTTATCAAAGTTACATACGTTTTCGACCTTAGTTTCGGTTTAGGGCGATATTGAAATTTCTCATATCTTGACCCTCAGCTGGGCCGGAGGCCTCGGATTTGGCCTGAGCCGAAGTCTACAGATCCGGTTCTTATTATGTTTTTCGGTAATGGTTATCAAAGTTACATACGTTTTCGGCCTTAGTTTCGGTTTAGGGCGATATTGAAATTTCTCATATCCCGACCCTCAGCTGGGCCGGAGGCCTCGGATTTGGCCTGAGCCGAAGTCTACAGATCCGGTTCTTATTATGTTTTTCGGTAATAGTTATCAAAGTTACATACGTTTTCGGCCTTAGTTCCGGCTTAGGGCGATATTGAAATTTTTCATATCCCGACCCTCAGCTGGGCCGGAGGCCTTGGATTTGACCTGAGCCGAAGTCTTCAGATCCGGTTCTTATTATGTTTTTCGGTATCAACTATTAAAGTTACATACGTTTTCGGCCTTAGTTTCGGTTTAGGGTGATATTGAAATTTCTCATATCTCGAGCTGTCAGCTGGGCCGGAGGCCTCGGATTTGGCCTGAGCCGAAGTCTACAGATCCGGTTCTTATTATGTTTTTCGGTATCAGCTATTAAAGTTACATACGTTTTCGGCCTTAGTTCCGGTTTAGGGCGATATTGAAATTTCTCATATCTCGACCCTCAGCTGGGCCGGAGGCCTTGGATTTGACCTGAGCCGAAGTCTTCAGATCCGGTTCTTATTATGCTTTTCGGTATCAACTATTAAAGTTACATACGTTTTCGGCCTAAGTTTCGGTTTAGGGTGATATTGAAATTTCTCATATCTCGAGCTGTCAGCTGGGCCGGAGGCCTCGGATTTGGCCTGAGCCGAAGTCTACAGATCCGGTTCTTATTATGTTTTTCGGTATCAGCTATTAAAGTTACATACGTTTTCGGCCTTAGTTCCGGTTTAGGGCGATATTGAAATTTCTCATATCTCGACCCTCAGCTGGGCCGGAGGCCTTGGATTTGACCTGAGCCGAAGTCTTCAGATCCGGTTCTTATTATGCTTTTCGGTATCAACTATTAAAGTTACATACGTTTTCGGCCTAAGTTTCGGTTTAGGGTGATATTGAAATTTCTCATATCTCGAGCTGTCAGCTGGGCCGGAGGCCTCGGATTTGGCCTGAGCCGAAGTCTACAGATCCGGATCTTATTATGTTTTTCGGTAATGGTTATCAAAGTTACATACGTTTTCGGCCTTAGTTTCGGTTTAGGGCGATATTGAAATTTCTCATATCTCGACCCTCAGCTGGGCCGGAGGCCTCGGATTTGGCCTGAGCCGAAGTCTACAGATCCAGTTCTTATTATGTTTTTCGGTAATGGTTATCAAAGTTACATACGTTTTCGGCCTTAGTTTCGGTTTAGGGCGATATTGAAATTTCTCATATCTTGAGCTGTCAGCTGGGCCGGAGGCCTCGGATTTGGCCTGAGCCGAAGTCTACAGATCCGGTTCTTATTATGTTTTTCGGTAATGGTTATCAAAGTTACATACGTTTTCGGCCTTAGTTTCGGTTTAGGGCGATATTGAAATTTCTCATATCTCGAGCTGTCAGCTGGGCCGGAGGCCTTGGATTTGGCCTGAGCCGAAGTGTACAGATCCGGTTCTTATTATGTTTTTCGGTATCAACTATTAAAGTTACATACGTTTTCGGCCTTAGTTTCGGTTTAGGGTGATATTGAAATTTCTCATATCTCGAGCTGTCAGCTGGGCCGGAGGCCTCGGATTTGGCCTGAGCCGAAGTCTACAGATCCGGTTCTTATTATGTTTTTCGGTAATGGTTATCAAAGTTACATACGTTTTCGGCCTTAGTTTCGGTTTAGGGCGATATTGAAATTTCTCATATCTCGACCCTCAGCTGGGCCGGAGGCCTCGGATTTGGCCTGAGCCGAAGTCTACAGATCCGGTTCTTATTATGTTTTTCGGTAATGGTTATCAAAGTTACATACGTTTTCGGCCTTAGTTTCGGTTTAGGGCGATATTGAAATTTCTCATATCTCGACCCTCAGCTGGGCCGGAGGCCTCGGATTTGGCCTGAGCCGAAGTCTACAGATCCGGTTCTTATTATGTTTTTCGGTATCAACTATTAAAGTTACATACGTTTTCGGCCTTAGTTTCGGTTTTGGGTGATATTGAAATTTCTCATATCTCGAGCTGTCAGCTGGGCCGGAGGCCTCGGATTTGGCCTGAGCCGAAGTCTACAGATCCGGTTCTTATTATGTTTTTCGGTAATGGTTATCAAAGTTACATACGTTTTCGGCCTTAGTTTCGGTTTAGGGCGATATTGAAATTTCTCATATCCCGACCCTCAGCTGGGCCGGAGGCCTCGGATTTGGCCTGAGCCGAAGTCTACAGATCCGGTTCTTATTATGTTTTTCGGTAATGGTTATCAAAGTTACATACGTTTTCGGCCTTAGTTTCGGTTTAGGGCGATATTGAAATTTCTCATATCCCGACCCTCAGCTGGGCCGGAGGCCTCGGATTTGGCCTGAGCCGAAGTCTACAGATCCGGTTCTTATTATGTTTTTCGGTAATGGTTATCAAAGTTACATACGTTTTCGGCCTTAGTTTCGGTTTAGGGCGATATTGAAATTTCTCATATCTCGACCCTCAGCTGGGCCGGAGGCCTCGGATTTGGCCTGAGCCGAAGTCTACAGATCCGGTTCTTATTATGTTTTTCGGTAATGGTTATCAAAGTTACATACGTTTTCGGCCTTAGTTTCGGTTTAGGGCGATATTGAAATTTCTCATATCTCGACCCTCAGCTGGGCCGGAGGCCTCGGATTTGGCCTGAGCCGAAGTCTACAGATCCGGTTCTTATTATGTTTTTCGGTATCAACTATTAAAGTTACATACGTTTTCGGCCTTAGTTTCGGTTTTGGGTGATATTGAAATTTCTCATATCTCGAGCTGTCAGCTGGGCCGGAGGCCTCGGATTTGGCCTGAGCCGAAGTCTACAGATCCGGTTCTTATTATGTTTTTCGGTAATGGTTATCAAAGTTACATACGTTTTCGGCCTTAGTTTCGGTTTAGGGCGATATTGAAATTTCTCATATCCCGACCCTCAGCTGGGCCGGAGGCCTCGGATTTGGCCTGAGCCGAAGTCTACAGATCCGGTTCTTATTATGTTTTTCGGTAATGGTTATCAAAGTTACATACGTTTTCGGCCTTAGTTTCGGTTTAGGGCGATATTGAAATTTCTCATATCCCGACCCTCAGCTGGGCCGGAGGCCTCGGATTTGGCCTGAGCCGAAGTCTACAGATCCGGTTCTTATTATGTTTTTCGGTAATGGTTATCAAAGTTACATACGTTTTCGGCCTTAGTTTCGGTTTAGGGCGATATTGAAATTTCTCATATCTCGACCCTCAGCTGGGCTGGAGGCCTCGGATTTGGCCTGAGCCGAAGTCTACAGATCCGGTTCTTATTATGTTTTTCGGTAATGGTTATCAAAGTTACATACGTTTTCGGCCTTAGTTTCGGTTTAGGGCGATATTGAAATTTCTCATATCTCGAGCTGTCAGCTGGGCCGGAGGCCTTGGATTTGGCCTGAACCGAAGTGTACAGATCCGGTTCTTATTATGTTTTTCGGTATCAACTATTAAAGTTACATACGTTTTCGGCCTTAGTTTCGGTTTAGGGTGATATTGAAATTTCTCATATCTCGAGCTGTCAGCTGGGCCGGAGGCCTCGGATTTGGCCTGAGCCGAAGTCTACAGATCCGGTTCTTATTATGTTTTTCGGTAATGGTTATCAAAGTTACATACGTTTTCGGCCTTAGTTTCGGTTTAGGGCGATATTGAAATTTCTCATATCTCGACCCTCAGCTGGGCCGGAGGCCTCGGATTTGGCCTGAGCCGAAGTCTACAGATCCGGTTCTTATTATGTTTTTCGGTAATGGTTATCAAAGTTACATACGTTTTCGGCCTTAGTTTCGGTTTAGGGCGATATTGAAATTTCTCATATCCCGACCCTCAGCTGGGCCGGAGGCCTCGGATTTGGCCTGAGCCGAAGTCTACAGATCCGGTTCTTATTATGTTTTTCGGTAATAGTTATCAAAGTTACATACGTTTTCGGCCTTAGTTCCGGCTTAGGGCGATATTGAAATTTTTCATATCCCGACCCTCAGCTGGGCCGGAGGCCTTGGATTTGACCTGAGCCGAAGTCTTCAGATCCGGTTCTTATTATGTTTTTCGGTATCAACTATTAAAGTTACATACGTTTTCGGCCTTAGTTTCGGTTTAGGGTGATATTGAAATTTCTCATATCTCGAGCTGTCAGCTGGGCCGGAGGCCTCGGATTTGGCCTGAGCCGAAGTCTACAGATCCGGTTCTTATTATGTTTTTCGGTATCAGCTATTAAAGTTACATACGTTTTCGGCCTTAGTTCCGGTTTAGGGCGATATTGAAATTTCTCATATCTCGACCCTCAGCTGGGCCGGAGGCCTTGGATTTGACCTGAGCCGAAGTCTTCAGATCCGGTTCTTATTATGCTTTTCGGTATCAACTATTAAAGTTACATACGTTTTCGGCCTAAGTTTCGGTTTAGGGTGATATTGAAATTTCTCATATCTCGAGCTGTCAGCTGGGCCGGAGGCCTCGGATTTGGCCTGAGCCGAAGTCTACAGATCCGGTTCTTATTATGTTTTTCGGTATCAGCTATTAAAGTTACATACGTTTTCGGCCTTAGTTCCGGTTTAGGGCGATATTGAAATTTCTCATATCTCGACCCTCAGCTGGGCCGGAGGCCTCGGATTTGGCCTGAGCCGAAGTCTACAGATCCGGTTCTTATTATGTTTTTCGGTAATGGTTATCAAAGTTACATACGTTTTTCGGTAATGGTTATCAAAGTTACATACGTTTTCGGCCTTAGTTCCGGTTTAGGGCGATATTGAAATTTCTCATATCCCGACCCTCAGCTGGGCCGGAGGCCTCGGATTTGGCCTGAGCCGAAGTCTACAGATCCGGTTCTTATTATGTTTTTCGGTAATGGTTATCAAAGTTACATACGTTTTCGACCTTAGTTTCGGTTTAGGGCGATATTGAAATTTCTCATATCTTGACCCTCAGCTGGGCCGGAGGCCTCGGATTTGGCCTGAGCCGAAGTCTACAGATCCGGTTCTTATTATGTTTTTCGGTAATGGTTATCAAAGTTACATACGTTTTCGGCCTTAGTTTCGGTTTAGGGCGATATTGAAATTTCTCATATCCCGACCCTCAGCTGGGCCGGAGGCCTCGGATTTGGCCTGAGCCGAAGTCTACAGATCCGGTTCTTATTATGTTTTTCGGTAATAGTTATCAAAGTTACATACGTTTTCGGCCTTAGTTCCGGCTTAGGGCGATATTGAAATTTTTCATATCCCGACCCTCAGCTGGGCCGGAGGCCTTGGATTTGACCTGAGCCGAAGTCTTCAGATCCGGTTCTTATTATGTTTTTCGGTATCAACTATTAAAGTTACATACGTTTTCGGCCTTAGTTTCGGTTTAGGGTGATATTGAAATTTCTCATATCTCGAGCTGTCAGCTGGGCCGGAGGCCTCGGATTTGGCCTGAGCCGAAGTCTACAGATCCGGTTCTTATTATGTTTTTCGGTATCAGCTATTAAAGTTACATACGTTTTCGGCCTTAGTTCCGGTTTAGGGCGATATTGAAATTTCTCATATCTCGACCCTCAGCTGGGCCGGAGGCCTTGGATTTGACCTGAGCCGAAGTCTTCAGATCCGGTTCTTATTATGCTTTTCGGTATCAACTATTAAAGTTACATACGTTTTCGGCCTAAGTTTCGGTTTAGGGTGATATTGAAATTTCTCATATCTCGAGCTGTCAGCTGGGCCGGAGGCCTCGGATTTGGCCTGAGCCGAAGTCTACAGATCCGGTTCTTATTATGTTTTTCGGTATCAGCTATTAAAGTTACATACGTTTTCGGCCTTAGTTCCGGTTTAGGGCGATATTGAAATTTCTCATATCTCGACCCTCAGCTGGGCCGGAGGCCTTGGATTTGACCTGAGCCGAAGTCTTCAGATCCGGTTCTTATTATGCTTTTCGGTATCAACTATTAAAGTTACATACGTTTTCGGCCTAAGTTTCGGTTTAGGGTGATATTGAAATTTCTCATATCTCGAGCTGTCAGCTGGGCCGGAGGCCTCGGATTTGGCCTGAGCCGAAGTCTACAGATCCGGATCTTATTATGTTTTTCGGTAATGGTTATCAAAGTTACATACGTTTTCGGCCTTAGTTTCGGTTTAGGGCGATATTGAAATTTCTCATATCTCGACCCTCAGCTGGGCCGGAGGCCTCGGATTTGGCCTGAGCCGAAGTCTACAGATCCAGTTCTTATTATGTTTTTCGGTAATGGTTATCAAAGTTACATACGTTTTCGGCCTTAGTTTCGGTTTAGGGCGATATTGAAATTTCTCATATCTTGAGCTGTCAGCTGGGCCGGAGGCCTCGGATTTGGCCTGAGCCGAAGTCTACAGATCCGGTTCTTATTATGTTTTTCGGTAATGGTTATCAAAGTTACATACGTTTTCGGCCTTAGTTTCGGTTTAGGGCGATATTGAAATTTCTCATATCTCGAGCTGTCAGCTGGGCCGGAGGCCTTGGATTTGGCCTGAGCCGAAGTGTACAGATCCGGTTCTTATTATGTTTTTCGGTATCAACTATTAAAGTTACATACGTTTTCGGCCTTAGTTTCGGTTTAGGGTGATATTGAAATTTCTCATATCTCGAGCTGTCAGCTGGGCCGGAGGCCTCGGATTTGGCCTGAGCCGAAGTCTACAGATCCGGTTCTTATTATGTTTTTCGGTAATGGTTATCAAAGTTACATACGTTTTCGGCCTTAGTTTCGGTTTAGGGCGATATTGAAATTTCTCATATCTCGACCCTCAGCTGGGCCGGAGGCCTCGGATTTGGCCTGAGCCGAAGTCTACAGATCCGGTTCTTATTATGTTTTTCGGTAATGGTTATCAAAGTTACATACGTTTTCGGCCTTAGTTTCGGTTTAGGGCGATATTGAAATTTCTCATATCTCGACCCTCAGCTGGGCCGGAGGCCTCGGATTTGGCCTGAGCCGAAGTCTACAGATCCGGTTCTTATTATGTTTTTCGGTATCAACTATTAAAGTTACATACGTTTTCGGCCTTAGTTTCGGTTTTGGGTGATATTGAAATTTCTCATATCTCGAGCTGTCAGCTGGGCCGGAGGCCTCGGATTTGGCCTGAGCCGAAGTCTACAGATCCGGTTCTTATTATGTTTTTCGGTAATGGTTATCAAAGTTACATACGTTTTCGGCCTTAGTTTCGGTTTAGGGCGATATTGAAATTTCTCATATCCCGACCCTCAGCTGGGCCGGAGGCCTCGGATTTGGCCTGAGCCGAAGTCTACAGATCCGGTTCTTATTATGTTTTTCGGTAATGGTTATCAAAGTTACATACGTTTTCGGCCTTAGTTTCGGTTTAGGGCGATATTGAAATTTCTCATATCCCGACCCTCAGCTGGGCCGGAGGCCTCGGATTTGGCCTGAGCCGAAGTCTACAGATCCGGTTCTTATTATGTTTTTCGGTAATGGTTATCAAAGTTACATACGTTTTCGGCCTTAGTTTCGGTTTAGGGCGATATTGAAATTTCTCATATCTCGACCCTCAGCTGGGCCGGAGGCCTCGGATTTGGCCTGAGCCGAAGTCTACAGATCCGGTTCTTATTATGTTTTTCGGTAATGGTTATCAAAGTTACATACGTTTTCGGCCTTAGTTTCGGTTTAGGGCGATATTGAAATTTCTCATATCTCGACCCTCAGCTGGGCCGGAGGCCTCGGATTTGGCCTGAGCCGAAGTCTACAGATCCGGTTCTTATTATGTTTTTCGGTATCAACTATTAAAGTTACATACGTTTTCGGCCTTAGTTTCGGTTTTGGGTGATATTGAAATTTCTCATATCTCGAGCTGTCAGCTGGGCCGGAGGCCTCGGATTTGGCCTGAGCCGAAGTCTACAGATCCGGTTCTTATTATGTTTTTCGGTAATGGTTATCAAAGTTACATACGTTTTCGGCCTTAGTTTCGGTTTAGGGCGATATTGAAATTTCTCATATCCCGACCCTCAGCTGGGCCGGAGGCCTCGGATTTGGCCTGAGCCGAAGTCTACAGATCCGGTTCTTATTATGTTTTTCGGTAATGGTTATCAAAGTTACATACGTTTTCGGCCTTAGTTTCGGTTTAGGGCGATATTGAAATTTCTCATATCCCGACCCTCAGCTGGGCCGGAGGCCTCGGATTTGGCCTGAGCCGAAGTCTACAGATCCGGTTCTTATTATGTTTTTCGGTAATGGTTATCAAAGTTACATACGTTTTCGGCCTTAGTTTCGGTTTAGGGCGATATTGAAATTTCTCATATCTCGACCCTCAGCTGGGCTGGAGGCCTCGGATTTGGCCTGAGCCGAAGTCTACAGATCCGGTTCTTATTATGTTTTTCGGTAATGGTTATCAAAGTTACATACGTTTTCGGCCTTAGTTTCGGTTTAGGGCGATATTGAAATTTCTCATATCTCGAGCTGTCAGCTGGGCCGGAGGCCTTGGATTTGGCCTGAACCGAAGTGTACAGATCCGGTTCTTATTATGTTTTTCGGTATCAACTATTAAAGTTACATACGTTTTCGGCCTTAGTTTCGGTTTAGGGTGATATTGAAATTTCTCATATCTCGAGCTGTCAGCTGGGCCGGAGGCCTCGGATTTGGCCTGAGCCGAAGTCTACAGATCCGGTTCTTATTATGTTTTTCGGTAATGGTTATCAAAGTTACATACGTTTTCGGCCTTAGTTTCGGTTTAGGGCGATATTGAAATTTCTCATATCTCGACCCTCAGCTGGGCCGGAGGCCTCGGATTTGGCCTGAGCCGAAGTCTACAGATCCGGTTCTTATTATGTTTTTCGGTAATGGTTATCAAAGTTACATACGTTTTCGGCCTTAGTTTCGGTTTAGGGCGATATTGAAATTTCTCATATCCCGACCCTCAGCTGGGCCGGAGGCCTCGGATTTGGCCTGAGCCGAAGTCTACAGATCCGGTTCTTATTATGTTTTTCGGTAATAGTTATCAAAGTTACATACGTTTTCGGCCTTAGTTCCGGCTTAGGGCGATATTGAAATTTTTCATATCCCGACCCTCAGCTGGGCCGGAGGCCTTGGATTTGACCTGAGCCGAAGTCTTCAGATCCGGTTCTTATTATGTTTTTCGGTATCAACTATTAAAGTTACATACGTTTTCGGCCTTAGTTTCGGTTTAGGGTGATATTGAAATTTCTCATATCTCGAGCTGTCAGCTGGGCCGGAGGCCTCGGATTTGGCCTGAGCCGAAGTCTACAGATCCGGTTCTTATTATGTTTTTCGGTATCAGCTATTAAAGTTACATACGTTTTCGGCCTTAGTTCCGGTTTAGGGCGATATTGAAATTTCTCATATCTCGACCCTCAGCTGGGCCGGAGGCCTTGGATTTGACCTGAGCCGAAGTCTTCAGATCCGGTTCTTATTATGCTTTTCGGTATCAACTATTAAAGTTACATACGTTTTCGGCCTAAGTTTCGGTTTAGGGTGATATTGAAATTTCTCATATCTCGAGCTGTCAGCTGGGCCGGAGGCCTCGGATTTGGCCTGAGCCGAAGTCTACAGATCCGGTTCTTATTATGTTTTTCGGTATCAGCTATTAAAGTTACATACGTTTTCGGCCTTAGTTCCGGTTTAGGGCGATATTGAAATTTCTCATATCTCGACCCTCAGCTGGGCCGGAGGCCTCGGATTTGGCCTGAGCCGAAGTCTACAGATCCGGTTCTTATTATGTTTTTCGGTAATGGTTATCAAAGTTACATACGTTTTCGGCCTTAGTTTCGGTTTAGGGCGATATTGAAATTTCTCATATCTCGACCCTCAGCTGGGCCGGAGGCCTCGGATTTGGCCTGAGCCGAAGTCTACAGATCCGGTTCTTATTATGTTTTTCGGTAATGGTTATCAAAGTTACATACGTTTTCGGCCTTAGTTTCGGTTTAGGGCGATATTGAAATTTCTCATATCTCGACCCTCAGCTGGGCCGGAGGCCTCGGATTTGGCCTGAGCCGAAGTCTACAGATCCGGTTCTTATTATGTTTTTCGGTATCAACTATTAAAGTTACATACGTTTTCGGCCTTAGTTTCGGTTTTGGGTGATATTGAAATTTCTCATATCTCGAGCTGTCAGCTGGGCCGGAGGCCTCGGATTTGGCCTGAGCCGAAGTCTACAGATCCGGTTCTTATTATGTTTTTCGGTAATGGTTATCAAAGTTACATACGTTTTCGGCCTTAGTTTCGGTTTAGGGCGATATTGAAATTTCTCATATCCCGACCCTCAGCTGGGCCGGAGGCCTCGGATTTGGCCTGAGCCGAAGTCTACAGATCCGGTTCTTATTATGTTTTTCGGTAATGGTTATCAAAGTTACATACGTTTTCGGCCTTAGTTTCGGTTTAGGGCGATATTGAAATTTCTCATATCCCGACCCTCAGCTGGGCCGGAGGCCTCGGATTTGGCCTGAGCCGAAGTCTACAGATCCGGTTCTTATTATGTTTTTCGGTAATGGTTATCAAAGTTACATACGTTTTCGGCCTTAGTTTCGGTTTAGGGCGATATTGAAATTTCTCATATCTCGACCCTCAGCTGGGCCGGAGGCCTCGGATTTGGCCTGAGCCGAAGTCTACAGATCCGGTTCTTATTATGTTTTTCGGTAATGGTTATCAAAGTTACATACGTTTTCGGCCTTAGTTTCGGTTTAGGGCGATATTGAAATTTCTCATATCTCGACCCTCAGCTGGGCCGGAGGCCTCGGATTTGGCCTGAGCCGAAGTCTACAGATCCGGTTCTTATTATGTTTTTCGGTATCAACTATTAAAGTTACATACGTTTTCGGCCTTAGTTTCGGTTTTGGGTGATATTGAAATTTCTCATATCTCGAGCTGTCAGCTGGGCCGGAGGCCTCGGATTTGGCCTGAGCCGAAGTCTACAGATCCGGTTCTTATTATGTTTTTCGGTAATGGTTATCAAAGTTACATACGTTTTCGGCCTTAGTTTCGGTTTAGGGCGATATTGAAATTTCTCATATCCCGACCCTCAGCTGGGCCGGAGGCCTCGGATTTGGCCTGAGCCGAAGTCTACAGATCCGGTTCTTATTATGTTTTTCGGTAATGGTTATCAAAGTTACATACGTTTTCGGCCTTAGTTTCGGTTTAGGGCGATATTGAAATTTCTCATATCCCGACCCTCAGCTGGGCCGGAGGCCTCGGATTTGGCCTGAGCCGAAGTCTACAGATCCGGTTCTTATTATGTTTTTCGGTAATGGTTATCAAAGTTACATACGTTTTCGGCCTTAGTTTCGGTTTAGGGCGATATTGAAATTTCTCATATCTCGACCCTCAGCTGGGCCGGAGGCCTCGGATTTGGCCTGAGCCGAAGTCTACAGATCCGGTTCTTATTATGTTTTTCGGTAATGGTTATCAAAGTTACATACGTTTTCGGCCTTAGTTTCGGTTTAGGGCGATATTGAAATTTCTCATATCTCGACCCTCAGCTGGGCCGGAGGCCTCGGATTTGGCCTGAGCCGAAGTCTACAGATCCGGTTCTTATTATGTTTTTCGGTATCAACTATTAAAGTTACATACGTTTTCGGCCTTAGTTTCGGTTTTGGGTGATATTGAAATTTCTCATATCTCGAGCTGTCAGCTGGGCCGGAGGCCTCGGATTTGGCCTGAGCCGAAGTCTACAGATCCGGTTCTTATTATGTTTTTCGGTAATGGTTATCAAAGTTACATACGTTTTCGGCCTTAGTTTCGGTTTAGGGCGATATTGAAATTTCTCATATCTTGACCCTCAGCTGGGCCGGAGGCCTCGGATTTGGCCTGAGCCGAAGTCTACAGATCCGGTTCTTATTATGTTTTTCGGTAATGGTTATCAAAGTTACATACGTTTTCGGCCTTAGTTCCGGCTTAGGGCGATATTGAAATTTTTCATATCCCGACCCTCAGCTGGGCCGGAGGCCTTGGATTTGACCTGAGCCGAAGTCTTCAGATCCGGTTCTTATTATGTTTTTCGGTATCAACTATTAAAGTTACATACGTTTTCGGCCTTAGTTTCGGTTTAGGGTGATATTGAAATTTCTCATATCTCGAGCTGTCAGCTGGGCCGGAGGCCTCGGATTTGGCCTGAGCCGAAGTCTACAGATCCGGTTCTTATTATGTTTTTCGGTATCAGCTATTAAAGTTACATACGTTTTCGGCCTTAGTTCCGGTTTAGGGCGATATTGAAATTTCTCATATCTCGACCCTCAGCTGGGCCGGAGGCCTTGGATTTGACCTGAGCCGAAGTCTTCAGATCCGGTTCTTATTATGCTTTTCGGTATCAACTATTAAAGTTACATACGTTTTCGGCCTAAGTTTCGGTTTAGGGTGATATTGAAATTTCTCATATCTCGAGCTGTCAGCTGGGCCGGAGGCCTCGGATTTGGCCTGAGCCGAAGTCTACAGATCCGGTTCTTATTATGTTTTTCGGTATCAGCTATTAAAGTTACATACGTTTTCGGCCTTAGTTCCGGTTTAGGGCGATATTGAAATTTCTCATATCTCGACCCTCAGCTGGGCCGGAGGCCTTGGATTTGACCTGAGCCGAAGTCTTCAGATCCGGTTCTTATTATGCTTTTCGGTATCAACTATTAAAGTTACATACGTTTTCGGCCTAAGTTTCGGTTTAGGGTGATATTGAAATTTCTCATATCTCGAGCTGTCAGCTGGGCCGGAGGCCTCGGATTTGGCCTGAGCCGAAGTCTACAGATCCGGATCTTATTATGTTTTTCGGTAATGGTTATCAAAGTTACATACGTTTTCGGCCTTAGTTTCGGTTTAGGGCGATATTGAAATTTCTCATATCTCGACCCTCAGCTGGGCCGGAGGCCTCGGATTTGGCCTGAGCCGAAGTCTACAGATCCAGTTCTTATTATGTTTTTCGGTAATGGTTATCAAAGTTACATACGTTTTCGGCCTTAGTTTCGGTTTAGGGCGATATTGAAATTTCTCATATCTTGAGCTGTCAGCTGGGCCGGAGGCCTCGGATTTGGCCTGAGCCGAAGTCTACAGATCCGGTTCTTATTATGTTTTTCGGTAATGGTTATCAAAGTTACATACGTTTTCGGCCTTAGTTTCGGTTTAGGGCGATATTGAAATTTCTCATATCTCAAGCTGTCAGCTGGGCCGGAGGCCTTGGATTTGGCCTGAGCCGAAGTGTACAGATCCGGTTCTTATTATGTTTTTCGGTATCAACTATTAAAGTTACATACGTTTTCGGCCTTAGTTTCGGTTTAGGGTGATATTGAAATTTCTCATATCTCGAGCTGTCAGCTGGGCCGGAGGCCTCGGATTTGGCCTGAGCCGAAGTCTACAGATCCGGTTCTTATTATGTTTTTCGGTAATGGTTATCAAAGTTACATACGTTTTCGGCCTTAGTTTCGGTTTAGGGCGATATTGAAATTTCTCATATCTCGACCCTCAGCTGGGCCGGAGGCCTCGGATTTGGCCTGAGCCGAAGTCTACAGATCCGGTTCTTATTATGTTTTTCGGTAATGGTTATCAAAGTTACATACGTTTTCGGCCTTAGTTTCGGTTTAGGGCGATATTGAAATTTCTCATATCTCGACCCTCAGCTGGGCCGGAGGCCTCGGATTTGGCCTGAGCCGAAGTCTACAGATCCGGTTCTTATTATGTTTTTCGGTATCAACTATTAAAGTTACATACGTTTTCGGCCTTAGTTTCGGTTTTGGGTGATATTGAAATTTCTCATATCTCGAGCTGTCAGCTGGGCCGGAGGCCTCGGATTTGGCCTGAGCCGAAGTCTACAGATCCGGTTCTTATTATGTTTTTCGGTAATGGTTATCAAAGTTACATACGTTTTCGGCCTTAGTTTCGGTTTAGGGCGATATTGAAATTTCTCATATCCCGACCCTCAGCTGGGCCGGAGGCCTCGGATTTGGCCTGAGCCGAAGTCTACAGATCCGGTTCTTATTATGTTTTTCGGTAATGGTTATCAAAGTTACATACGTTTTCGGCCTTAGTTTCGGTTTAGGGCGATATTGAAATTTCTCATATCCCGACCCTCAGCTGGGCCGGAGGCCTCGGATTTGGCCTGAGCCGAAGTCTACAGATCCGGTTCTTATTATGTTTTTCGGTAATGGTTATCAAAGTTACATACGTTTTCGGCCTTAGTTTCGGTTTAGGGCGATATTGAAATTTCTCATATCTCGACCCTCAGCTGGGCCGGAGGCCTCGGATTTGGCCTGAGCCGAAGTCTACAGATCCGGTTCTTATTATGTTTTTCGGTAATGGTTATCAAAGTTACATACGTTTTCGGCCTTAGTTTCGGTTTAGGGCGATATTGAAATTTCTCATATCTCGACCCTCAGCTGGGCCGGAGGCCTCGGATTTGGCCTGAGCCGAAGTCTACAGATCCGGTTCTTATTATGTTTTTCGGTATCAACTATTAAAGTTACATACGTTTTCGGCCTTAGTTTCGGTTTTGGGTGATATTGAAATTTCTCATATCTCGAGCTGTCAGCTGGGCCGGAGGCCTCGGATTTGGCCTGAGCCGAAGTCTACAGATCCGGTTCTTATTATGTTTTTCGGTAATGGTTATCAAAGTTACATACGTTTTCGGCCTTAGTTTCGGTTTAGGGCGATATTGAAATTTCTCATATCCCGACCCTCAGCTGGGCCGGAGGCCTCGGATTTGGCCTGAGCCGAAGTCTACAGATCCGGTTCTTATTATGTTTTTCGGTAATGGTTATCAAAGTTACATACGTTTTCGGCCTTAGTTTCGGTTTAGGGCGATATTGAAATTTCTCATATCCCGACCCTCAGCTGGGCCGGAGGCCTCGGATTTGGCCTGAGCCGAAGTCTACAGATCCGGTTCTTATTATGTTTTTCGGTAATGGTTATCAAAGTTACATACGTTTTCGGCCTTAGTTTCGGTTTAGGGCGATATTGAAATTTCTCATATCTCGACCCTCAGCTGGGCTGGAGGCCTCGGATTTGGCCTGAGCCGAAGTCTACAGATCCGGTTCTTATTATGTTTTTCGGTAATGGTTATCAAAGTTACATACGTTTTCGGCCTTAGTTTCGGTTTAGGGCGATATTGAAATTTCTCATATCTCGAGCTGTCAGCTGGGCCGGAGGCCTTGGATTTGGCCTGAACCGAAGTGTACAGATCCGGTTCTTATTATGTTTTTCGGTATCAACTATTAAAGTTACATACGTTTTCGGCCTTAGTTTCGGTTTAGGGTGATATTGAAATTTCTCATATCTCGAGCTGTCAGCTGGGCCGGAGGCCTCGGATTTGGCCTGAGCCGAAGTCTACAGATCCGGTTCTTATTATGTTTTTCGGTAATGGTTATCAAAGTTACATACGTTTTCGGCCTTAGTTTCGGTTTAGGGCGATATTGAAATTTCTCATATCTCGACCCTCAGCTGGGCCGGAGGCCTCGGATTTGGCCTGAGCCGAAGTCTACAGATCCGGTTCTTATTATGTTTTTCGGTAATGGTTATCAAAGTTACATACGTTTTCGGCCTTAGTTTCGGTTTAGGGCGATATTGAAATTTCTCATATCCCGACCCTCAGCTGGGCCGGAGGCCTCGGATTTGGCCTGAGCCGAAGTCTACAGATCCGGTTCTTATTATGTTTTTCGGTAATAGTTATCAAAGTTACATACGTTTTCGGCCTTAGTTCCGGCTTAGGGCGATATTGAAATTTTTCATATCCCGACCCTCAGCTGGGCCGGAGGCCTTGGATTTGACCTGAGCCGAAGTCTTCAGATCCGGTTCTTATTATGTTTTTCGGTATCAACTATTAAAGTTACATACGTTTTCGGCCTTAGTTTCGGTTTAGGGTGATATTGAAATTTCTCATATCTCGAGCTGTCAGCTGGGCCGGAGGCCTCGGATTTGGCCTGAGCCGAAGTCTACAGATCCGGTTCTTATTATGTTTTTCGGTATCAGCTATTAAAGTTACATACGTTTTCGGCCTTAGTTCCGGTTTAGGGCGATATTGAAATTTCTCATATCTCGACCCTCAGCTGGGCCGGAGGCCTTGGATTTGACCTGAGCCGAAGTCTTCAGATCCGGTTCTTATTATGCTTTTCGGTATCAACTATTAAAGTTACATACGTTTTCGGCCTAAGTTTCGGTTTAGGGTGATATTGAAATTTCTCATATCTCGAGCTGTCAGCTGGGCCGGAGGCCTCGGATTTGGCCTGAGCCGAAGTCTACAGATCCGGTTCTTATTATGTTTTTCGGTATCAGCTATTAAAGTTACATACGTTTTCGGCCTTAGTTCCGGTTTAGGGCGATATTGAAATTTCTCATATCTCGACCCTCAGCTGGGCCGGAGGCCTCGGATTTGGCCTGAGCCGAAGTCTACAGATCCGGTTCTTATTATGTTTTTCGGTAATGGTTATCAAAGTTACATACGTTTTCGGCCTTAGTTTCGGTTTAGGGCGATATTGAAATTTCTCATATCTCGACCCTCAGCTGGGCCGGAGGCCTCGGATTTGGCCTGAGCCGAAGTCTACAGATCCGGTTCTTATTATGTTTTTCGGTAATGGTTATCAAAGTTACATACGTTTTCGGCCTTAGTTTCGGTTTAGGGCGATATTGAAATTTCTCATATCTCGACCCTCAGCTGGGCCGGAGGCCTCGGATTTGGCCTGAGCCGAAGTCTACAGATCCGGTTCTTATTATGTTTTTCGGTATCAACTATTAAAGTTACATACGTTTTCGGCCTTAGTTTCGGTTTTGGGTGATATTGAAATTTCTCATATCTCGAGCTGTCAGCTGGGCCGGAGGCCTCGGATTTGGCCTGAGCCGAAGTCTACAGATCCGGTTCTTATTATGTTTTTCGGTAATGGTTATCAAAGTTACATACGTTTTCGGCCTTAGTTTCGGTTTAGGGCGATATTGAAATTTCTCATATCCCGACCCTCAGCTGGGCCGGAGGCCTCGGATTTGGCCTGAGCCGAAGTCTACAGATCCGGTTCTTATTATGTTTTTCGGTAATGGTTATCAAAGTTACATACGTTTTCGGCCTTAGTTTCGGTTTAGGGCGATATTGAAATTTCTCATATCCCGACCCTCAGCTGGGCCGGAGGCCTCGGATTTGGCCTGAGCCGAAGTCTACAGATCCGGTTCTTATTATGTTTTTCGGTAATGGTTATCAAAGTTACATACGTTTTCGGCCTTAGTTTCGGTTTAGGGCGATATTGAAATTTCTCATATCTCGACCCTCAGCTGGGCCGGAGGCCTCGGATTTGGCCTGAGCCGAAGTCTACAGATCCGGTTCTTATTATGTTTTTCGGTATCAACTATTAAAGTTACATACGTTTTCGGCCTTAGTTTCGGTTTTGGGTGATATTGAAATTTCTCATATCTCGAGCTGTCAGCTGGGCCGGAGGCCTCGGATTTGGCCTGAGCCGAAGTCTACAGATCCGGTTCTTATTATGTTTTTCGGTAATGGTTATCAAAGTTACATACGTTTTCGGCCTTAGTTTCGGTTTAGGGCGATATTGAAATTTCTCATATCCCGACCCTCAGCTGGGCCGGAGGCCTCGGATTTGGCCTGAGCCGAAGTCTACAGATCCGGTTCTTATTATGTTTTTCGGTAATGGTTATCAAAGTTACATACGTTTTCGGCCTTAGTTTCGGTTTAGGGCGATATTGAAATTTCTCATATCCCGACCCTCAGCTGGGCCGGAGGCCTCGGATTTGGCCTGAGCCGAAGTCTACAGATCCGGTTCTTATTATGTTTTTCGGTAATAGTTATCAAAGTTACATACGTTTTCGGCCTTAGTTCCGGCTTAGGGCGATATTGAAATTTTTCATATCCCGACCCTCAGCTGGGCCGGAGGCCTTGGATTTGACCTGAGCCGAAGTCTTCAGATCCGGTTCTTATTATGTTTTTCGGTATCAACTATTAAAGTTACATACGTTTTCGGCCTTAGTTTCGGTTTAGGGTGATATTGAAATTTCTCATATCTCGAGCTGTCAGCTGGGCCGGAGGCCTCGGATTTGGCCTGAGCCGAAGTCTACAGATCCGGTTCTTATTATGTTTTTCGGTATCAGCTATTAAAGTTACATACGTTTTCGGCCTTAGTTCCGGTTTAGGGCGATATTGAAATTTCTCATATCTCGACCCTCAGCTGGGCCGGAGGCCTTGGATTTGACCTGAGCCGAAGTCTTCAGATCCGGTTCTTATTATGCTTTTCGGTATCAACTATTAAAGTTACATACGTTTTCGGCCTAAGTTTCGGTTTAGGGTGATATTGAAATTTCTCATATCTCGAGCTGTCAGCTGGGCCGGAGGCCTCGGATTTGGCCTGAGCCGAAGTCTACAGATCCGGTTCTTATTATGTTTTTCGGTATCAGCTATTAAAGTTACATACGTTTTCGGCCTTAGTTCCGGTTTAGGGCGATATTGAAATTTCTCATATCTCGACCCTCAGCTGGGCCGGAGGCCTCGGATTTGGCCTGAGCCGAAGTCTACAGATCCGGTTCTTATTATGTTTTTCGGTAATGGTTATCAAAGTTACATACGTTTTCGGCCTAAGTTTCGGTTTAGGGTGATATTGAAATTTCTCATATCTCGAGCTGTCAGCTGGGCCGGAGGCCTCGGATTTGGCCTGAGCCGAAGTCTACAGATCCGGATCTTATTATGTTTTTCGGTAATGGTTATCAAAGTTACATACGTTTTCGGCCTTAGTTTCGGTTTAGGGCGATATTGAAATTTCTCATATCTCGACCCTCAGCTGGGCCGGAGGCCTCGGATTTGGCCTGAGCCGAAGTCTACAGATCCAGTTCTTATTATGTTTTTCGGTAATGGTTATCAAAGTTACATACGTTTTCGGCCTTAGTTTCGGTTTAGGGCGATATTGAAATTTCTCATATCTTGAGCTGTCAGCTGGGCCGGAGGCCTCGGATTTGGCCTGAGCCGAAGTCTACAGATCCGGTTCTTATTATGTTTTTCGGTAATGGTTATCAAAGTTACATACGTTTTCGGCCTTAGTTTCGGTTTAGGGCGATATTGAAATTTCTCATATCTCGAGCTGTCAGCTGGGCCGGAGGCCTTGGATTTGGCCTGAGCCGAAGTGTACAGATCCGGTTCTTATTATGTTTTTCGGTATCAACTATTAAAGTTACATACGTTTTCGGCCTTAGTTTCGGTTTAGGGTGATATTGAAATTTCTCATATCTCGAGCTGTCAGCTGGGCCGGAGGCCTCGGATTTGGCCTGAGCCGAAGTCTACAGATCCGGTTCTTATTATGTTTTTCGGTAATGGTTATCAAAGTTACATACGTTTTCGGCCTTAGTTTCGGTTTAGGGCGATATTGAAATTTCTCATATCTCGACCCTCAGCTGGGCCGGAGGCCTCGGATTTGGCCTGAGCCGAAGTCTACAGATCCGGTTCTTATTATGTTTTTCGGTAATGGTTATCAAAGTTACATACGTTTTCGGCCTTAGTTTCGGTTTAGGGCGATATTGAAATTTCTCATATCTCGACCCTCAGCTGGGCCGGAGGCCTCGGATTTGGCCTGAGCCGAAGTCTACAGATCCGGTTCTTATTATGTTTTTCGGTATCAACTATTAAAGTTACATACGTTTTCGGCCTTAGTTTCGGTTTTGGGTGATATTGAAATTTCTCATATCTCGAGCTGTCAGCTGGGCCGGAGGCCTCGGATTTGGCCTGAGCCGAAGTCTACAGATCCGGTTCTTATTATGTTTTTCGGTAATGGTTATCAAAGTTACATACGTTTTCGGCCTTAGTTTCGGTTTAGGGCGATATTGAAATTTCTCATATCCCGACCCTCAGCTGGGCCGGAGGCCTCGGATTTGGCCTGAGCCGAAGTCTACAGATCCGGTTCTTATTATGTTTTTCGGTAATGGTTATCAAAGTTACATACGTTTTCGGCCTTAGTTTCGGTTTAGGGCGATATTGAAATTTCTCATATCCCGACCCTCAGCTGGGCCGGAGGCCTCGGATTTGGCCTGAGCCGAAGTCTACAGATCCGGTTCTTATTATGTTTTTCGGTAATGGTTATCAAAGTTACATACGTTTTCGGCCTTAGTTTCGGTTTAGGGCGATATTGAAATTTCTCATATCTCGACCCTCAGCTGGGCCGGAGGCCTCGGATTTGGCCTGAGCCGAAGTCTACAGATCCGGTTCTTATTATGTTTTTCGGTAATGGTTATCAAAGTTACATACGTTTTCGGCCTTAGTTTCGGTTTAGGGCGATATTGAAATTTCTCATATCTCGACCCTCAGCTGGGCCGGAGGCCTCGGATTTGGCCTGAGCCGAAGTCTACAGATCCGGTTCTTATTATGTTTTTCGGTATCAACTATTAAAGTTACATACGTTTTCGGCCTTAGTTTCGGTTTTGGGTGATATTGAAATTTCTCATATCTCGAGCTGTCAGCTGGGCCGGAGGCCTCGGATTTGGCCTGAGCCGAAGTCTACAGATCCGGTTCTTATTATGTTTTTCGGTAATGGTTATCAAAGTTACATACGTTTTCGGCCTTAGTTTCGGTTTAGGGCGATATTGAAATTTCTCATATCCCGACCCTCAGCTGGGCCGGAGGCCTCGGATTTGGCCTGAGCCGAAGTCTACAGATCCGGTTCTTATTATGTTTTTCGGTAATGGTTATCAAAGTTACATACGTTTTCGGCCTTAGTTTCGGTTTAGGGCGATATTGAAATTTCTCATATCCCGACCCTCAGCTGGGCCGGAGGCCTCGGATTTGGCCTGAGCCGAAGTCTACAGATCCGGTTCTTATTATGTTTTTCGGTAATGGTTATCAAAGTTACATACGTTTTCGGCCTTAGTTTCGGTTTAGGGCGATATTGAAATTTCTCATATCTCGACCCTCAGCTGGGCTGGAGGCCTCGGATTTGGCCTGAGCCGAAGTCTACAGATCCGGTTCTTATTATGTTTTTCGGTAATGGTTATCAAAGTTACATACGTTTTCGGCCTTAGTTTCGGTTTAGGGCGATATTGAAATTTCTCATATCTCGAGCTGTCAGCTGGGCCGGAGGCCTTGGATTTGGCCTGAACCGAAGTGTACAGATCCGGTTCTTATTATGTTTTTCGGTATCAACTATTAAAGTTACATACGTTTTCGGCCTTAGTTTCGGTTTAGGGTGATATTGAAATTTCTCATATCTCGAGCTGTCAGCTGGGCCGGAGGCCTCGGATTTGGCCTGAGCCGAAGTCTACAGATCCGGTTCTTATTATGTTTTTCGGTAATGGTTATCAAAGTTACATACGTTTTCGGCCTTAGTTTCGGTTTAGGGCGATATTGAAATTTCTCATATCTCGACCCTCAGCTGGGCCGGAGGCCTCGGATTTGGCCTGAGCCGAAGTCTACAGATCCGGTTCTTATTATGTTTTTCGGTAATGGTTATCAAAGTTACATACGTTTTCGGCCTTAGTTTCGGTTTAGGGCGATATTGAAATTTCTCATATCTTGACCCTCAGCTGGGCCGGAGGCCTCGGATTTGGCCTGAGCCGAAGTCTACAGATCCGGTTCTTATTATGTTTTTCGGTAATGGTTATCAAAGTTACATACGTTTCCGGCCTTAGTTTCGGTTTAGGGCGATATTGAAATTTCTCATATCCCGACCCTCAGCTGGGCCGGAGGCCTCGGATTTGGCCTGAGCCGAAGTCTACAGATCCGGTTCTTATTATGTTTTTCGGTAATGGTTATCAAAGTTACATACGTTTTCGGCCTTAGTTCCGGTTTAGGGCGATATTGAAATTTTTCATATCCCGACCCTCAGCTGGGCCGGAGGCCTTGGATTTGACCTGAGCCGAAGTCTTCAGATCCGGTTCTTATTATGTTTTTCGGTATCAACTATTAAAGTTACATACGTTTTCGGCCTTAGTTTCGGTTTAGGGTGATATTGAAATTTCTCATATCTCGAGCTGTCAGCTGGGCCGGAGGCCTCGGATTTGGCCTGAGCCGAAGTCTACAGATCCGGTTCTTATTATGTTTTTCGGTATCAGCTATTAAAGTTACATACGTTTTCGGCCTTAGTTCCGGTTTAGGGCGATATTGAAATTTCTCATATCTCGACCCTCAGCTGGGCCGGAGGCCTTGGATTTGACCTGAGCCGAAGTCTTCAGATCCGGTTCTTATTATGCTTTTCGGTATCAACTATTAAAGTTACATACGTTTTCGGCCTTAGTTTCGGTTTAGGGCGATATTGAAATTTCTCATATCTCGACCCTCAGCTGGGCCGGAGGCCTCGGATTTGGCCTGAGCCGAAGTCTACAGATCCGGTTCTTATTATGTTTTTCGGTAATGGTTATCAAAGTTACATACGTTTTCGGCCTTAGTTTCGGTTTAGGAAGATATTGAAATTTCTCATATCTCGGTCTGTCAGCTGGGCCGGAGGCCTCGGATTTGGCCTGAGCCGAAGTGTACAGATCAAGTTCTTATTATGTTTTTCGGTAATGGTTATCAAAGTTACATACGTTTTCGGCCTTAGTTCCGGTTTAGGGCGATATTGAAATTTCTCATATCCCGACCCTCAGCTGGGCCGGAGGCCTCGGATTTGGCCTGAGCCGAAGTCTACAGATCCGGTTCTTATTATGTTTTTCGGTAATGGTTATCAAAGTTACATACGTTTTCGGCCTTAGTTTCGGTTTAGGGCGATATTGAAATTTCTCATATCTCGAGCTGTCAGCTGGGCCGGAGGCCTCGGATTTGGCCTGAGCCGAAGTCTACAGATCCGGTTCTTATTATGTTTTTCGGTAATGGTTATCAAAGTTACATACGTTTTCGGCCTTAGTTTCGGTTTAGGGCGATATTGAAATTTCTCATATCTTGACCCTCAGCTGGGCCGGAGGCCTCGGATTTGGCCTGAGCCGAAGTCTACAGATCCGGTTCTTATTATGTTTTTCGGTAATGGTTATCAAAGTTACATACGTTTCCGGCCTTAGTTTCGGTTTAGGGCGATATTGAAATTTCTCATATCCCGACCCTCAGCTGGGCCGGAGGCCTCGGATTTGGCCTGAGCCGAAGTCTACAGATCCGGTTCTTATTATGTTTTTCGGTAATGGTTATCAAAGTTACATACGTTTTCGGCCTTAGTTCCGGTTTAGGGCGATATTGAAATTTTTCATATCCCGACCCTCAGCTGGGCCGGAGGCCTTGGATTTGACCTGAGCCGAAGTCTTCAGATCCGGTTCTTATTATGTTTTTCGGTATCAACTATTAAAGTTACATACGTTTTCGGCCTTAGTTTCGGTTTAGGGTGATATTGAAATTTCTCATATCTCGAGCTGTCAGCTGGGCCGGAGGCCTCGGATTTGGCCTGAGCCGAAGTCTACAGATCCGGTTCTTATTATGTTTTTCGGTATCAGCTATTAAAGTTACATACGTTTTCGGCCTTAGTTCCGGTTTAGGGCGATATTGAAATTTCTCATATCTCGACCCTCAGCTGGGCCGGAGGCCTTGGATTTGACCTGAGCCGAAGTCTTCAGATCCGGTTCTTATTATGCTTTTCGGTATCAACTATTAAAGTTACATACGTTTTCGGCCTTAGTTTCGGTTTAGGGCGATATTGAAATTTCTCATATCTCGACCCTCAGCTGGGCCGGAGGCCTCGGATTTGGCCTGAGCCGAAGTCTACAGATCCGGTTCTTATTATGTTTTTCGGTAATGGTTATCAAAGTTACATACTTTTTCGGCCTTAGTTTCGGTTTAGGGCGATATTGAAATTTCTCATATCCCGACCCTCAGCTGGGCCGGAGGCCTCGGATTTGGCCTGAGCCGAAGTCTACAGATCCGGTTCTTATTATGTTTTTCGGTAATGGTTATCAAAGTTACATACGTTTTCGGCCTTAGTTTCGGTTTAGGGCGATATTGAAATTTCTCATATCTTGACCCTCAGCTGGGCCGGAGGCCTCGGATTTGGCCTGAGCCGAAGTCTACAGATCCGGTTCTTATTATGTTTTTCGGTAATGGTTATCAAAGTTACATACGTTTTCGGCCTTAGTTTCGGTTTAGGGCGATATTGAAATTTCTCATATCTCGAGCTGTCAGCTGGACCGGAGGCCTCGGATTTGGCCTGAACCGAAGTCTACAGATCCGGTTCTTATTATGTTTTTCGGTAATGGTTATCAAAGTTACATACGTTTTCGGCCTTAGTTTCGGTTTAGGGCGATATTGAAATTTCTCATATCTCGAGCTGTCAGCTGGGCCGGAGGCCTCGGATTTGGCCTGAGCCGAAGTGTACAGATCCGGTTCTTATTATGTTTTTCGGTAATGGTTATCAAAGTTACATACGTTTTCGGCCTTAGTTTCGGTTTAGGGCGATATTGAAATTTCTCATATCTCGAGCTGTCAGCTGGGCCGGAGGCCTCGGATTTGGCCTGAGCCGAAGTGTACAGATCCGGTTCTTATTATGTTTTTCGGTATCAACTATTAAAGTTACATACGTTTTCGGCCTTAGTTTCGGTTTAGGGCGATATTGAAATTTCTCATATCTCGAGCTGTCAGCTGGGCCGGAGGCCTCGGATTTGGCCTGAACCGAAGTCTACAGATCCGGTTCTTATTATGTTTTTCGGTAATGGTTATCAAAGTTACATACGTTTTCGGCCTTAGTTTCGGTTTAGGGCGATATTGAAATTTCTCATATCTCGAGCTGTCAGCTGGGCCGGAGGCCTCGGATTTGGCCTGAGCCGAAGTGTACAGATCCGGTTCATATTATGTTTTTCGGTAATGGTTATCAAAGTTACATACGTTTTCGGCCTTAGTTTCGGTTTAGGGCGATATTGAAATTTCTCATATCTCGAGCTGTCAGCTGGGCCGGAGGCCTCGGATTTGGCCTGAGCCGAAGTCTACAGATCCGGTTCTTATTATGTTTTTCGGTAATGGTTATCAAAGTTACATACGTTTTCGGCCTTAGTTCCGGTTTAGGGCGATATTGAAATTTTTCATATCCCGACCCTCAGCTGGGCTGGAGGCCTCGGATTTGGCCTGAGCCGAAGTCTACAGATCCGGTTCTTATTATGTTTTTCGGTAATGGTTATCAAAGTTACATACGTTTTCGGCCTTAGTTTCGGTTTAGGGCGATATTGAAATTTCTCATATCTCGACCCTCAGCTGGGCCGGAGGCCTCGGATTTGGCCTGAGCCGAAGTGTACAGATCCGGTTCTTATTATGTTTTTCGGTAATGGTTATCAAAGTTACATACGTTTTCGGCCTTAGTTTCGGTTTAGGGCGATATTGAAATTTCTCATATCTTGAGCTGTCAGCTGGGCCGGAGGCCTCGGATTTGGCCTGAGCCGAAGTCTACAGATCCGGTTCTTATTATGTTTTTCGGTAATGGTTATCAAAGTTACATACGTTTTCGGCCTTAGTTTCGGTTTAGGGCGATATTGAAATTTCTCATATCTCGACCCTCAGCTGGGCCGGAGGCCTCGGATTTGGCCTGAGCCGAAGTCTACAGATCCGGTTCTTATTATGTTTTTCGGTAATGGTTATCAAAGTTACATACGTTTTCGGCCTTAGTTTCGGTTTAGGGCGATATTGAAATTTCTCATATCCCGACCCTCAGCTGGGCCGGAGGCCTCGGATTTGGCCTGAGCCGAAGTCTACAGATCCGGTTCTTATTATGTTTTTCGGTAATGGTTATCAAAGTTACATACGTTTTCGGCCTTAGTTTCGGTTTAGGGCGATATTGAAATTTCTCATATCTCGACCCTCAGCTGGGCCGGAGGCCTCGGATTTGGCCTGAGCCGAAGTCTACAGATCCGGTTCTTATTATGTTTTTCGGTAATGGTTATCAAAGTTACATACGTTTTCGGCCTTAGTTTCGGTTTAGGGCGATATTGAAATTTCTCATATCTCGAGCTGTCAGCTGGGCCGGAGGCCTTGGATTTGGCCTGAGCCGAAGTGTACAGATCCGGTTCTTATTATGTTTTTCGGTATCAACTATTAAAGTTACATACGTTTTCGGCCTTAGTTTCGGTTTAGGGTGATATTGAAATTTCTCATATCTCGAGCTGTCAGCTGGGCCGGAGGCCTCGGATTTGGCCTGAGCCGAAGTCTACAGATCCGGTTCTTATTATGTTTTTCGGTAATGGTTATCAAAGTTACATACGTTTTCGGCCTTAGTTTCGGTTTAGGGCGATATTGAAATTTCTCATATCTCGACCCTCAGCTGGGCCGGAGGCCTCGGATTTGGCCTGAGCCGAAGTCTACAGATCCGGTTCTTATTATGTTTTTCGGTAATGGTTATCAAAGTTACATACGTTTTCGGCCTTAGTTTCGGTTTAGGGCGATATTGAAATTTCTCATATCCCGACCCTCAGCTGGGCCGGAGGCCTCGGATTTGGCCTGAGCCGAAGTCTACAGATCCGGTTCTTATTATGTTTTTCGGTATCAGCTATTAAAGTTACATACGTTTTCGGCCTTAGTTCCGGTTTAGGGCGATATTGAAATTTCTCATATCTCGACCCTCAGCTGGGCCGGAGGCCTTGGATTTGACCTGAGCCGAAGTCTTCAGATCCGGTTCTTATTATGTTTTTCGGTATCAACTATTAAAGTTAAATACGTTTTCGGCCTTAGTTTCGGTTTAGGGTGATATTGAAATTTCTCATATCTCGAGCTGTCAGCTGGGCCGGAGGCCTCGGATTTGGCCTGAGCCGAAGTCTACAGATCCGGTTCTTATTATGTTTTTCGGTAATGGTTATCAAAGTTACATACGTTTTCGGCCTTAGTTCCGGCTTAGGGCGATATTGAAATTTTTCATATCCCGACCCTCAGCTGGGCCGGAGGCCTTGGATTTGACCTGAGCCGAAGTCTTCAGATCCGGTTCTTATTATGTTTTTCGGTATCAAATATTAAAGTTACATACGTTTTCGGCCTTAGTTTCGGTTTAGGGTGATATTGAAATTTCTCATATCTCGAGCTGTCAGCTGGGCCGGAGGCCTCGGATTTGGCCTGAGCCGAAGTCTACAGATCCGGTTCTTATTATGTTTTTCGGTATCAGCTATTAAAGTTACATACGTTTTCGGCCTTAGTTCCGGTTTAGGGCGATATTGAAATTTCTCATATCTCGACCCTCAGCTGGGCCGGAGGCCTTGGATTTGACCTGAGCCGAAGTCTTCAGATCCGGTTCTTATTATGCTTTTCGGTATCAACTATTAAAGTTACATACGTTTTCGGCTTAAGTTTCGGTTTAGGGTGATATTGAAATTTCTCATATCTCGAGCTGTCAGCTGGGCCGGAGGCCTCGGATTTGGCCTGAGCCGAAGTCTACAGATCCGGATCTTATTATGTTTTTCGGTAATGGTTATCAAAGTTACATACGTTTTCGGCCTTAGTTTCGGTTTAGGGCGATATTGAAATTTCTCATGTCTCGACCCTCAGCTGGGCCGGAGGCCTCGGATTTGGCCTGAGCCGAAGTCTACAGATCCAGTTCTTATTATGTTTTTCGGTAATGGTTATCAAAGTTACATACGTTTTCGGCCTTAGTTTCGGTTTAGGGCGATATTGAAATTTCTCATATCTTGAGCTGTCAGCTGGGCCGGAGGCCTCGGATTTGGCCTGAGCCGAAGTCTACAGATCCGGTTCTTATTATGTTTTTCGGTAATGGTTATCAAAGTTACATACGTTTTCGGCCTTAGTTTCGGTTTAGGGCGATATTGAAATTTCTCATATCCCGACCCTCAGCTGGGCCGGAGGCCTCGGATTTGGCCTGAGCCGAAGTCTACAGATCCGGTTCTTATTATGTTTTTCGGTAATGGTTATCAAAGTTACATACGTTTTCGGCCTTAGTTTCGGTTTAGGGCGATATTGAAATTTCTCATATCTCGACCCTCAGCTGGGCCGGAGGCCTCGGATTTGGCCTGAGCCGAAGTGTACAGATCCGGTTCTTATTATGTTTTTCGGTAATGGTTATCAAAGTTACATACGTTTTCGGCCTTAGTTTCGGTTTAGGGCGATATTGAAATTTCTCATATCTTGAGCTGTCAGCTGGGCCGGAGGCCTCGGATTTGGCCTGAGCCGAAGTCTACAGATCCGGTTCTTATTATGTTTTTCGGTATCAAATATTAAAGTTACATACGTTTTCGGCCTTAGTTTCGGTTTAGGGTGATATTGAAATTTCTCATATCTCGAGCTGTCAGCTGGGCCGGAGGCCTCGGATTTGGCCTGAGCCGAAGTCTACAGATCCGGTTCTTATTATGTTTTTCGGTATCAGCTATTAAAGTTACATACGTTTTCGGCCTTAGTTCCGGTTTAGGGCGATATTGAAATTTCTCATATCTCGACCCTCAGCTGGGCCGGAGGCCTTGGATTTGACCTGAGCCGAAGTCTTCAGATCCGGTTCTTATTATGCTTTTCGGTATCAACTATTAAAGTTACATACGTTTTCGGCTTAAGTTTCGGTTTAGGGTGATATTGAAATTTCTCATATCTCGAGCTGTCAGCTGGGCCGGAGGCCTCGGATTTGGCCTGAGCCGAAGTCTACAGATCCGGATCTTATTATGTTTTTCGGTAATGGTTATCAAAGTTACATACGTTTTCGGCCTTAGTTTCGGTTTAGGGCGATATTGAAATTTCTCATATCTCGACCCTCAGCTGGGCCGGAGGCCTCGGATTTGGCCTGAGCCGAAGTCTACAGATCCAGTTCTTATTATGTTTTTCGGTAATGGTTATCAAAGTTACATACGTTTTCGGCCTTAGTTTCGGTTTAGGGCGATATTGAAATTTCTCATATCTTGAGCTGTCAGCTGGGCCGGAGGCCTCGGATTTGGCCTGAGCCGAAGTCTACAGATCCGGTTCTTATTATGTTTTTCGGTAATGGTTATCAAAGTTACATACGTTTTCGGCCTTAGTTTCGGTTTAGGGCGATATTGAAATTTCTCATATCCCGACCCTCAGCTGGGCCGGAGGCCTCGGATTTGGCCTGAGCCGAAGTCTACAGATCCGGTTCTTATTATGTTTTTCGGTAATGGTTATCAAAGTTACATACGTTTTCGGCCTTAGTTTCGGTTTAGGGCGATATTGAAATTTCTCATATCTCGACCCTCAGCTGGGCCGGAGGCCTCGGATTTGGCCTGAGCCGAAGTGTACAGATCCGGTTCTTATTATGTTTTTCGGTAATGGTTATCAAAGTTACATACGTTTTCGGCCTTAGTTTCGGTTTAGGGCGATATTGAAATTTCTCATATCTTGAGCTGTCAGCTGGGCCGGAGGCCTCGGATTTGGCCTGAGCCGAAGTCTACAGATCCGGTTCTTATTATGTTTTTCGGTAATGGTTATCAAAGTTACATACGTTTTCGGCCTTAGTTTCGGTTTAGGGCGATATTGAAATTTCTCATATCTCGACCCTCAGCTGGGCCGGAGGCCTCGGATTTGGCCTGAGCCGAAGTCTACAGATCCGGTTCTTATTATGTTTTTCGGTAATGGTTATCAAAGTTACATACGTTTTCGGCCTTAGTTTCGGTTTAGGGCGATATTGAAATTTCTCATATCCCGACCCTCAGCTGGGCCGGAGGCCTCGGATTTGGCCTGAGCCGAAGTCTACAGATCCGGTTCTTATTATGTTTTTCGGTAATGGTTATCAAAGTTACATACGTTTTCGGCCTTAGTTTCGGTTTAGGGCGATATTGAAATTTCTCATATCTCGACCCTCAGCTGGGCCGGAGGCCTCGGATTTGGCCTGAGCCGAAGTCTACAGATCCGGTTCTTATTATGTTTTTCGGTAATGGTTATCAAAGTTACATACGTTTTCGGCCTTAGTTTCGGTTTAGGGCGATATTGAAATTTCTCATATCTCGAGCTGTCAGCTGGGCCGGAGGCCTTGGATTTGGCCTGAGCCGAAGTGTACAGATCCGGTTCTTATTATGTTTTTCGGTATCAACTATTAAAGTTACATACGTTTTCGGCCTTAGTTTCGGTTTAGGGTGATATTGAAATTTCTCATATCTCGAGCTGTCAGCTGGGCCGGAGGCCTCGGATTTGGCCTGAGCCGAAGTCTACAGATCCGGTTCTTATTATGTTTTTCGGTAATGGTTATCAAAGTTACATACGTTTTCGGCCTTAGTTTCGGTTTAGGGCGATATTGAAATTTCTCATATCTCGACCCTCAGCTGGGCCGGAGGCCTCGGATTTGGCCTGAGCCGAAGTCTACAGATCCGGTTCTTATTATGTTTTTCGGTAATGGTTATCAAAGTTACATACGTTTTCGGCCTTAGTTTCGGTTTAGGGCGATATTGAAATTTCTCATATCCCGACCCTCAGCTGGGCCGGAGGCCTCGGATTTGGCCTGAGCCGAAGTCTACAGATCCGGTTCTTATTATGTTTTTCGGTATCAGCTATTAAAGTTACATACGTTTTCGGCCTTAGTTCCGGTTTAGGGCGATATTGAAATTTCTCATATCTCGACCCTCAGCTGGGCCGGAGGCCTTGGATTTGACCTGAGCCGAAGTCTTCAGATCCGGTTCTTATTATGTTTTTCGGTATCAACTATTAAAGTTAAATACGTTTTCGGCCTTAGTTTCGGTTTAGGGTGATATTGAAATTTCTCATATCTCGAGCTGTCAGCTGGGCCGGAGGCCTCGGATTTGGCCTGAGCCGAAGTCTACAGATCCGGTTCTTATTATGTTTTTCGGTAATGGTTATCAAAGTTACATACGTTTTCGGCCTTAGTTCCGGCTTAGGGCGATATTGAAATTTTTCATATCCCGACCCTCAGCTGGGCCGGAGGCCTTGGATTTGACCTGAGCCGAAGTCTTCAGATCCGGTTCTTATTATGTTTTTCGGTATCAAATATTAAAGTTACATACGTTTTCGGCCTTAGTTTCGGTTTAGGGTGATATTGAAATTTCTCATATCTCGAGCTGTCAGCTGGGCCGGAGGCCTCGGATTTGGCCTGAGCCGAAGTCTACAGATCCGGTTCTTATTATGTTTTTCGGTATCAGCTATTAAAGTTACATACGTTTTCGGCCTTAGTTCCGGTTTAGGGCGATATTGAAATTTCTCATATCTCGACCCTCAGCTGGGCCGGAGGCCTTGGATTTGACCTGAGCCGAAGTCTTCAGATCCGGTTCTTATTATGCTTTTCGGTATCAACTATTAAAGTTACATACGTTTTCGGCTTAAGTTTCGGTTTAGGGTGATATTGAAATTTCTCATATCTCGAGCTGTCAGCTGGGCCGGAGGCCTCGGATTTGGCCTGAGCCGAAGTCTACAGATCCGGATCTTATTATGTTTTTCGGTAATGGTTATCAAAGTTACATACGTTTTCGGCCTTAGTTTCGGTTTAGGGCGATATTGAAATTTCTCATATCTCGACCCTCAGCTGGGCCGGAGGCCTCGGATTTGGCCTGAGCCGAAGTCTACAGATCCAGTTCTTATTATGTTTTTCGGTAATGGTTATCAAAGTTACATACGTTTTCGGCCTTAGTTTCGGTTTAGGGCGATATTGAAATTTCTCATATCTTGAGCTGTCAGCTGGGCCGGAGGCCTCGGATTTGGCCTGAGCCGAAGTCTACAGATCCGGTTCTTATTATGTTTTTCGGTAATGGTTATCAAAGTTACATACGTTTTCGGCCTTAGTTTCGGTTTAGGGCGATATTGAAATTTCTCATATCCCGACCCTCAGCTGGGCCGGAGGCCTCGGATTTGGCCTGAGCCGAAGTCTACAGATCCGGTTCTTATTATGTTTTTCGGTAATGGTTATCAAAGTTACATACGTTTTCGGCCTTAGTTTCGGTTTAGGGCGATATTGAAATTTCTCATATCTTGACCCTCAGCTGGGCCGGAGGCCTCGGATTTGGCCTGAGCCGAAGTCTACAGATCCGGTTCTTATTATGTTTTTCGGTAATGGTTATCAAAGTTACATACGTTTCCGGCCTTAGTTTCGGTTTAGGGCGATATTGAAATTTCTCATATCCCGACCCTCAGCTGGGCCGGAGGCCTCGGATTTGGCCTGAGCCGAAGTCTACAGATCCGGTTCTTATTATGTTTTTCGGTAATGGTTATCAAAGTTACATACGTTTTCGGCCTTAGTTCCGGTTTAGGGCGATATTGAAATTTTTCATATCCCGACCCTCAGCTGGGCCGGAGGCCTTGGATTTGACCTGAGCCGAAGTCTTCAGATCCGGTTCTTATTATGTTTTTCGGTATCAGCTATTAAAGTTACATACGTTTTCGGCCTTAGTTCCGGTTTAGGGCGATATTGAAATTTCTCATATCTCGACCCTCAGCTGGGCCGGAGGCCTTGGATTTGACCTGAGCCGAAGTCTTCAGATCCGGTTCTTATTATGCTTTTCGGTATCAACTATTAAAGTTACATACGTTTTCGGCCTTAGTTTCGGTTTAGGGCGATATTGAAATTTCTCATATCTCGACCCTCAGCTGGGCCGGAGGCCTCGGATTTGGCCTGAGCCGAAGTGTACAGATCCGGTTCTTATTATGTTTTTCGGTAATGGTTATCAAAGTTACATACGTTTTCGGCCTTAGTTTCGGTTTAGGGCGATATTGAAATTTCTCATATCTCGAGCTGTCAGCTGGGCCGGAGGCCTCGGATTTGGCCTGAACCGAAGTCTACAGATCCGGTTCTTATTATGTTTTTCGGTAATGGTTATCAAAGTTACATACGTTTTCGGCCTTAGTTTCGGTTTAGGGCGATATTGAAATTTCTCATATCTCGAGCTGTCAGCTGGGCTGGAGGCCTCGGATTTGGCCTGAGCCGAAGTGTACAGATCCGGTTCTTATTATGTTTTTCGGTAATGGTTATCAAAGTTACATACGTTTTCGGCCTTAGTTTCGGTTTAGGGCGATATTGAAATTTCTCATATCTCGACCCTCAGCTGGGCCGGAGGCCTCGGATTTGGCCTGAGCCGAAGTCTACAGATCCGGTTCTTATTATGTTTTTCGGTAATGGTTATCAAAGTTACATACGTTTTCGGCCTTAGTTTTGGTTTAGGGCGATATTGAAATTTCTCATATCCCGACCCTCAGCTGGGCCGGAGGCCTCGGATTTGGCCTGAGCCGAAGTCTACAGATCCGGTTCTTATTATGTTTTTCGGTAATGGTTATCAAAGTTACATACGTTTTCGGCCTTAGTTTCGGTTTAGGGCGATATTGAAATTTCTCATATCTTGACCCTCAGCTGGGCCGGAGGCCTCGGATTTGGCCTGAGCCGAAGTCTACAGATCCGGTTCTTATTATGTTTTTCGGTAATGGTTATCAAAGTTACATACGTTTTCGGCCTTAGTTTCGGTTTAGGGCGATATTGAAATTTCTCATATCTCGACCCTCAGCTGGGCCGGAGGCCTCGGATTTGGCCTGAGCCGAAGTCTACAGATCCGGTTCTTATTATGTTTTTCGGTAATGGTTATCAAAGTTACATACGTTTTCGGCCTTAGTTTCGGTTTAGGGCGATATTGAAATTTCTCATATCTCGACCCTCAGCTGGGCCGGAGGCCTCGGATTTGGCCTGAGCCGAAGTCTACAGATCCGGTTCTTATTATGTTTTTCGGTAATGGTTATCAAAGTTACATACGTTTTCGGCCTTAGTTTCGGTTTAGGGCGATATTGAAATTTCTCATATCTCGACCCTCAGCTGGGCCGGAGGCCTCGGATTTGGCCTGAGCCGAAGTCTACAGATCCGGTTCTTATTATGTTTTTCGGTAATGGTTATCAAAGTTACATACGTTTTCGGCCTTAGTTTCGGTTTAGGGCGATATTGAAATTTCTCATATCCCGACCCTCAGCTGGGCCGGAGGCCTCGGATTTGGCCTGAGCCGAAGTCTACAGATCCGGTTCTTATTATGTTTTTCGGTAATGGTTATCAAAGTTACATACGTTTTCGGCCTTAGTTTCGGTTTAGGGCGATATTGAAATTTCTCATATCTCGAGCTGTCAGCTGGGCCGGAGGCCTCGGATTTGGCCTGAGCCGAAGTGTACAGATCCGGTTCTTATTATGTTTTTCGGTAATGGTTATCAAAGTTACATACGTTTTCGGCCTTAGTTTCGGTTTAGGGCGATATTGAAATTTCTCATATCTCGAGCTGTCAGCTGGGCCGGGGGCCTCGGATTTGGCCTGAGCCGAAGTCTACAGATCCGGTTCTTATTGTTTTTCGGTATCAGCTATTAAAGTTACATACGTTTTCGGCCTTAGTTTCGGTTTAGGGCGATATTGAAATTTCTCATATCTCGAGCTGTCAGCTGGGCCGGAGGCCTCGGATTTGGCCTGAGCCGAAGTCTACAGATCCGCTTCTTATTATGTTTTTTGGTATTAGCTTTTAAAGTTACATTAGTTTCCGGTCTTTGTTTCGGGCCATCATCAGTCAACATCCTCATGGTTTTGCGCCGCTTGAATGTTTGGGGATTTTATTATTGTTTTTGTCTTCCTCGCGATCTGGGCGGATAAGCCTAGACCCGCGACCCCTGTCAACCATCAGACACATTACCGTGACGATCTCCAGGATAACAAGCTTAACAGAGGCAGAGGGCAGCACTTCCTGCCTGCCCGGCTGGAGGGTTTGAGCACAGGGAGCCCCTTCTTCCTCAGTCGCCATGCTTCCTCTGCAACAGATGCTTATCATAAGTAAGTTTGTAAAATGCTTTCACGATAAAATGGTTAAACTGATCTGTATAAAATTTGGTATGGAGATAGGTGGATCCCTAGAGATGTTTACAGGTTTCTTTTTATCCAGATGCGTGGAGTAGTTCCTTCAGAATGCGACTTAATCCACGGGAAACACCTGATATTATAAGGTTATTTGTAGGATGATGCTACGAACGCCTGACGAGATAATCCGTTATTCAAATCTACAGCACAGTATGATGAAGCCACCCAATGCAGCAGCTAGTTTTAAATATACAATCTAAGTACCACTTAAAATGATTTGTGAACACGACTCGAAGTTGGCTATAATGAAATTCAGTTTTCCGAGCCGGCGCAAGTTTCTGCTGAACTTCAGCGACTGAAGACGAACTTATGTTTCGTAATAATACCCTAGCTCTGTTGATCTGGTTAAACGAAGATTGTGGAAGGCAGAATACGAAATGTTGAATGTTCGGCTAATTAACGCTGCAGTGTAAAAAACTATGCTCGTCTACTCGAGTCATTTTACACGCAAGACTCATTTTATTTTAGAAAAAGAGTTGGGGTTCCTCGCAAATCCTTACTTCCTTACTAATATTATAAATGCGAAAGTAACTCTGTCTGTCTGTCTGTTACGCTTTCACGCCAAAACTACTGGACCGATATAAATTAAATTTGGTACAGTGATAGAATAGATCCTGAGGAACAACATAGGCTACTTTTTACCCGGGTGCGCTAAGTAGTTCCCTCGGGATGCGGGTGAAACCGCGGGAAACAGCTAGTATACGATAAAATTGTATAACATGGGGTGATGGGCAAAGCTAGTTTTGTACAGAACTAACTACTTATTGCGGTCTCACACGCATCATGGCGTAACATACTCTGCTACACAGTAAGTTGTATATATATGTATATTAATATTATATACAACCTGTTTCCCACAATTTCACTCGTATCCTGACGGAACTTCTTCACGGACCCGGATAAAAACTATCTTTCGTTCTTTATCAGGTTTTAATCCCATCAATTACCCATTTCAATAAATTATACTCATATTATACACACAGAGTTAGTTATATATTTACATTTATAATATTATTAAGCACTTTTCCAATCGCAATGTTCTACAAATCAATGCTCCTCTTGAGATATGTGTGGCCACCTTTAATATCCGGCTCTGGCTCTCGACGACATCCGACGGCCTGATACGCGCCGCCCAACATCGTAATGAAAAGAGTTTGCTTAGCAAAAAGTAAAGTAATTATGCATGCTATATAGGAATACATGTAAAAAAAATATCCACTTTTTCAGGGAAAGGTTAATTCTGTTTAGATTTATAATAAATTTTAACACTTTGCGTAACGAAAGGATATTTAAAAAAAAATATTTTCATTAAAAATATTTGTTTTGTTAAAAAATACTTTTATTCATTAAAATTAAATCATCATTATCTTTGACCTATTTACTTATGCGATTGTTGGCTAAAGGCTAATTCTTATACAGAGAAGACATGGGCATTGATCATCACGCTTGCTCAAGATCGAAATTTTCTCACAATGTTTCACCGTTAGTGAATGATGTCTAAGATACACTTAGATAGTACATTAGACTTTAGAAAACTCGTATTAGTCCTTGTCAGATTTTGAAGCCGCAAACTCGTACAAGAGATGCAGGTACCTTACCTACTAGGCCACCAAGCCATTATTCGTTAAACATCCTTATTAGAAAGTGGCAAGTTCATTAACTTATTATAAAGCTTAATTATGTAAAAAAACACGAAAGAGAGAGGTAAATCTACACAGAATGAATAGTAGTACTGTTCATTTTTCTCATTGGAAGCTGTATAACACGGCCTGAGTATGGTAAAAGTCAACGAGTAGACTCCAAAAACTCCACAATAACACGAAAAATCCTCTTTTTTCATACCACAGCCATTAACAACCGCCAACAGCTACCAAAAGCCTAAACAAAAACAGCACTTTAAAAGAAAAATATAAAGCGAAACCGTACAATTCGGAAAGAGCATCCCATCCGGTTCCGATACGGGCCGGAACATTCAATATATCACTGCCTGAAAGGAAATTCTTCAGCAACTTTTACGATCCATCGCCGGGCGCCGGTTTTCATTCCTGGTGATACATTTTGTGCATCCTATATATATTTGGATGTGCATTGTTATTGATTTAGTTTCACGCTCTATTAGGTTTTAAATTCATTGGGTTTCAAATCTTTATATTATTACTAGCTTCTGCCAGCGACTTCGTCCGCGTGGAATAGTGGTGCTCCGCTCCTATTGGTCTTAGCGTGATGATATATAGCCTATAGCCTTCCTCGATAAATGGACTATCTAACACTGAAAGAATTTTTCAAATCGGACCAGCGGTTCCTGAGATTAGCGCGTTTAAACAAAATGACAACATTTCCCTTCACTGCTCTGCTCCTATTGATTGTAGCGTGATGAAAAGTATACTATAACCATCTCAGAAGTATGACAAATAATTGTACCAAGTTTCGTTAAAATCCGTCGAGTAGTTTTTGTTTCTATAGAGTTTATACAGACAGACAGACAGACAAAAATTTTACTGATTGCATTTTTGGCATCAGTATCGATCCCTAATCACCCCCTGATAGTTATTTTGGAAATATATTTCATGTACAGAATTGACCTCTCTACAGATTTATTATAAGTATAGATAGAAGATGTAGTATACAATATATGAAATAGATTTCTAAGAGCCACACGGGTCAATCGATCTTGCTGTGATCAGTAGATGGGTGACCATCTGTATCATACCGAGATTCCTGCCTTGGAAAGCATGTTGAGCTGCTGGTCCCGGCTATCATTTGTAGATCTTTGACAGCCATTACGGGTCGCAGCATCCGATTAGATTGGAAGATAGAACGACTGCATATCGATATTACTTGGTAAGACTGGTCATAATTGGGTGTTAATTGGTTGTCGAATTAATTGAGAAAATTTGAATTGAATATCTCTTCCTTTTTTAAAAGCCCTTTTGAAATGTAATTGATATAAAAACAAATACAAACAAGAAAATACTTGCGACATTGAACACACACACCTGAGTTAATAAAAATTCATATCAGGAAGTTTATTTACATTAGCATACATATTGTGAAGCTAGTCCTTCGACTTCAGGATCTCACGGGATTTTACAAGATGGGGCCCAATCGTGGCGATATTTAACAGTCTCAACAATTGGCTATTTGACTACTAGCCCTCATGTACTTCCATTGTATCTTATCACAAAGACTATATAAAAAAAAACTAAGTGTAAAAAAGGACTCTTTAGAATTTTTAAAGCTGGAATTCCCTATCCCTATCGCGCAAAACTGTAGAGTAGCTTAGAGTTTTAAAATGGTGACGTCATATTTCAATCGCATGAATGAAATAAATATTTTCTTCTAGTGTCTACTTTTTTTGCTTGGCCGTCTTTTCAGATATATAAATATATTTCATTAGTATTTTCATTTTTGCTTAGATGTCGTTGTTGTGGATTTTATTAAAATAAAACTACAGTCAAATACCCTATAGTGACAATATTAACCCAAGTCTAAACGATCTCTGCCTCGCTGGTCGGTAGCAAGCGCGACTGAGCATAAATTTAGGTTTGTCGGTTTGTTAGTCAAGGAAAGCAAAAGACAAATGTTACTGTAATTTTCCATGTTATTTTTTCAAAACTTCCGCGAAGTCTTGATTTATTGTCCGGTTTTTTGCGAGGCTTACGAAAACAGCCTTGACTTTTACGTAAGTACGTACCTACCGTTTTAAATCGAATTTATCATTAAAAAAAGTGTTCATTGAAAGTTTATGTTTCTGTTTTATGGTTACATCTCCTTTTAACCGACGTTAAAAAAGGAGGCTAATAATTCCAGCCTGTATATTTGGCGTTCTATAATATTCGTATTTGTGGGCTTCTAAATACACATGAGCACATGTTTTTATATCAATATCTTTTGTAAAAAACCTAGCAAGTTCTTTTTTTTTGCAATATTTTAATTTAGTATGAACACGTTTAGTAGTATAAAATTTATAGTCTTTAATATTCTTGTATCTGAGATCAAGGGAGATAATATGTAAATATTGTAAAATAATACAAGTATCAATATTTATGAGGGTGAAGCTTGTTCAGGCGCGATCTTATTGAACCTCATATTTCATGCGAAATTTCTAAAATTTTCGTTGTACTTAATAATTTATGATAGGTACTTTCATGCTATTGATAATATAGGAAAATATAAAGAGCAGACTTTTCAAAAATAAATTAAACTTTTATGTGGAAGTAACAGCAAAAAATAAAAAAGGGTAACCAGAGAAGAACATAGAAAGTCGAGACCCAAATATAGATACGCCATAATAACGGCACGTTTGGCGTAGTGGCTGAGCAATTGGCTGCTGCACTGCGTGTCGCGGGTTCGACTCCCGCACGGGACAACTAAAATTGTTCCGAGTCTGGGTGTTTGTACATGTGTAATGTATGTTTGTAAACGCACCCAGGAGTCATTCCTAGTGTGGGGCAACGTTTTTCATTAAAAAAAAACGCCGGACTTAAAGATCCATTGTTTACGTGGCAAATCAGTTACTGGGGTTGTGAACGTCAGATAGGCAGTTACTCCAGGTAAAATAGTTATTAGCTGCATTCTACCAACTGAAGCCGACCTCCACATAGTTGAGAAGAGTTCTGAAAATACTCATTCTAGCTCAACCTCTGGCACTCATGACCAGTCCAATCTCACTTTTGTTTGGTATTACTAAAGAAACGAATACTAGCTATTTCCCGCGGTTTCATCTATATTCTGAGCCTATGTCCTTCAGGCTTTAATTTATCTCCACACCAAATTTCATCTCAATTGGCTCAGTCGTTTTACCGTGAAAGTGTAACAAACTCACTTTCGCGTTTATCTTAAAAAATAGGATTTTTATGAAATTTTGCAATATCACTAGGAATATCATGGGTTCATAGTAACGGAACAGATAAGCTGCATTGAATCGACACCGATATTGTGGTGGTTTGAAATTTGGCAACATTTCCTCTTGGCAACAGGTTGCTAGCCTATACCTAATGTTGTTCTTATATCCGTAAGCACTGATATGGCTAAAAAGCAACAAACGAGGCTTTCATCTAGAAAAAAAATATTCAAAAATCGAATCAAGATATGTATTGTATTTAAAAACATTCTGATTGGATTAACTTGATGATGGCCTTAGAGCCGATTTTTCAATCGTCAGATAATTTTTATCTGATAAATAAATATGTCAGTTTGACAGATATTGTAAACAGAATATGTCAATCTGAATTATTTATGCCTTCGATAAAAGTTATATGACTATTGAAAAATCGGCCCTTAATTGAATAAATTACTTTGATCTTAATGAAGAAAAATGTATCTACGTAATTTTAGTTGGAAAAGTAAGAATTGGTCATAAAAATAGTGCCAAATAGCCAAGAAAAATAATATAAAATACACCATTATTTTGTTTGTGATTCAGGCAAAGCATTCCGATGAATTTTTCACGTCACGTCTGGCAATAACGCGGTGCGAGATCGCAGTGCCGACACGTACACTTGATTTTAATAGTGCTATCATACAACTTCACGCTTGTATTCCTCGGAGGAGTAGGCAGAGTTATACGTACCTATATAGTGCACTCTCATTTGTTATGTTTAAATTTCACTAGCAACCTGCCCCGGCCTCGCACGGGTATCAGAGCGTCTCCACATAATATAAAACAAAGTCGCTTCCCGCCGTCTGTTCGCTTAGATTGTTTCAATTACGCAATTATAATGGAAGAGGAAGGTATATGTATAATACATGCATATTATAGTGGAGAATCAATATTATATCTAAATTGCACCCGTACGAAGCCGAGGTCGGTATATATATATATATGGGTAGGAGGAGGTATATATATATATATATAATACTAGCGGCCATATTAAATAACAAAAAACCCTTCTGTACCTAAATTATTTAACAAGTTTTGTGACATACGTAAAAGTATAAAGTATAAATGATGAGCAGTTGGTAACCGGCAACGTTACGCTTAATTTTACATACATACAAATAGATATTACAACCGTATCCTACCTAAACGTATAAAACAAAATTGATTCCCAAACATTGAAACCCGCCAATACATACATTATTATCAATAACCTGCTCAATCGTAAGGCACGTCCCACACGAGCGATAACGATTTATTTAACCATTCCCGGAGCGCGTTCCCGTTAATATTGGAAAAATGTAAATTCCCGGACACTCCGGTATTCCGATTCGTTTCAAGTATTCTTATGAGTGATATTACCGTATAGCTAGGTAGAATGTACTCGGCATTGATTGGTATGAGAAAGACTTTGGAATTGTTTTCGCACTCAAATCAATCATTTTAGTTTGACCACTTTTTCGGACTAAACGTGTGGTAATTAAAAGGATTCCTAACATATAAAATGCTTTGTCCTGAATGATTGACGTGTCAACGCACCAAACTGCTGACTATAGACTTGATTGGATGATTTGGAGGATGTATTCTTTGTATGAACGTGAGCATCCGATAAAAAAGAATTTTCCGAAATTCTACCCCTACGAGGGTGAAATGGGGGGCCAAGTTTGTAAGACACCCTGTCAATTTTAATTTTAATTCGTATAAAACACGCGGGCGCAGCCGCTAGCGGAAAGCTAGTCCTCACTAAAATTTGAAATGCGAAAGGTTTGTTTCGTATGCTTTCACGGTAAAATAGTTGAATCAATTTGCATGAAATTTGGGACAGCGATAAACGGTATCAGATACTTTTAATACCTCAAGAATATCAGAACGTGGGTGACACAACGGGAATCAGCTAGTATCTGATAAAATAGCTCTATTCTCAGTACTAGCAATCTATTGAACCAATCATAACAACATTGTAGTTCATTATGATTTGATCATAAAAACCGATTCCTAGTGAAAAGCTGTTACTTTTATTGAGTTATAAAGTGCCTGCGAGCAACTAAGTACAATAAGTTAGTGCTGTACGTGAGATTAGGTGTATTGAACCGAAGTCTACAATCTTCACGACTTTATTACCTTATAGGATAAGCAGTAAGTAGACAGTTATATGACCCAGAGCCGCCATTGTGGGTACTGTATTGAATTTTGATGTAGATAATTCTATTTTGAAGATGGTTGGCGTAATTTTGCGATTAATTGTTCGTCTGCGTGTCGTAAATCATTACGTTTCTTATACACACACACGTTGCTCCAGTTATACGCGCAAAAATATATTACGTTCACTTATTATAGCACTCAGCGGTAATTTTTTCGGCGGTTTTACACCTCTTTGCGTGGGAAAGAAATTTCGGTCCCCAGCTGCAACCTTGATAACAATAATTGTTACAATGCCATGTCAGAAGCCGTCATATGGGTTTCAAAAAACTCTGACACTAGGGCTTGTTAGGTTAGTAACCCTTTATTTGTTAAAATATTGATAAACGCAGGACAAATTGAGTAGGAACACATTTTTTTTCCGAATCCGACACACTTACAATCTTGTTTAATTCCACAATCTCATCAAAAACAAATAAAAACATTTTCTTTTGCAAACTACTAGCTCGCTCTTCCTTATTCCGGGATTTAGGGAGATTTCACAGATTTTCTCGGGAAAAATCCGGGATTTCGTAACATTTTGGATCTTAATATAACACGATCTCTTGAAGTCACGTACCAGGAAAATGTCTTCAAAGAATTCTGGCCATTTTACTCCAGTGACAGGTGAGTTTATGACAACTAATAAATTTATACTCATTGTGTAAGATTAATTAAATTATTTACATATTGAAAACATTTATAATATCTAAATAAACCGAAGTAAGGCAAAAATGCTGTCAATCGTGCCCTAAAAGCTGGTTACACTGCCACGTTGGATGGTAATGCTAATTCCTTGGCCTAGATTATAGACCACCTTTCAGGTCCCGCGTGGTGTCGACTAAACGCTCACCTACGTCGCGATATAGGAGACGGACACTCGGACCCATGGCCCTAATATTTCAACCCCAATCGGCTCAAATATATAATCGTCGCGTGAGGGCCAGGCCATTGAGTTTTAAAACGGCAAGCATCCCGGTGGTGCTAAAAACACGGCGGATAGTGTCATAAATACTATGAAACAAAATCTTTGCAACTATTCAGGAAGGGAAGATAAGACTTGGTTGGCGTTGATCCTCAAAAACTTTGGCAGCAATTTTTTTCCATAAATAAACATCACATCATTCTGACGTAGAAGCTGGAAGGAACAGTCCAAAATATTTTTTCAGTCACGTATCTGAGTGGATGGTTTGACGTCCAACTGCATATGTATGTTTAGATTCATATCAGAGTAAAAGTTAATCTATTCATATAAAATGCTTCGTCCTGAATAACTGACGGATCGACGCACAGCCTAAACCGCTAATCGTAGAAACCTGAAATTTGGAGGGTGTGTTTTTTGCATGACGTAGGCATCCGATAAGAAAGGATTTTTCAAAATTCTGCTCCTAAGAGGGTGAAAAAGGGGGGCAAAGGTTGTATGAAATTCTCTCATTTTTTATTTGCCTACGCGTGCGAAGCCGCTGGCGGAAAGCTGGTATATAAAGTAGGTGCGGTTATCTTCAGCAATTAACTTAAGGAAAGTTGAACACTAAAGCACGGAAACATGCACCACAGTTTTCGTGTAATTGCAATATTATGATGACGCATTCCCAGCAAGTGCGGAACTGGGAGGCGAAGCTCTTACAAAATACATTTGTTAGTGTCAGCCCTAATTCAGCGCAGACCGCGGTATATTAGACAGCTCGCGTAGTCGTGCTTCCTTCTTAGGGGTGTCAGCTGTGCTATTAATTGGGAGTTAGGGTGCAGCAGTGAAATTCTGTTACGTGGTTAGATTTAAAGGCCTGGGAATATTAAGGCAGATTATTTTTTTTGATAGATCGTAACTTAGCCTACTTTATACTTAAATTAATTTGTTCTATGCAGGATGTAACAACTATTTAAAATAAATCGTTCACTGGTCATATTCTAGACTCTGTAATACTAGTAGTTAAATATCATTATTTTGTCATATTTCTGATGTTTAAATAATAAAACATTTTGTCGCTCAACAATACCATTGTTCTACTTATTCTATAAGAATTGAAGTTAAATTCGTTTACAGTGCGACGCGTCGCAATGTTCCCTTTCCTCTGGTTTCCTTGAAAACTCCAAGTTTCGTCGCTTACAAACGTTTCCGAACGACTTTAAATAATTGTGAGGAAACGGTTTTAAAAATGCGGAGGGAATCGGTTTAAAGATATCAGGGAAAAGATGTATTTCGAATTGCAAGTAGGAGTTTTAGTGGATTATTGTTTGAATCTTACGAAAAAAATATATAACAAAGTACCCATCATTTAAGTTGTAAAAGTTTACATTGAAAGTTATTAGTTAGCTTATTTTACATCTAACAATATATCTTGTAGGAATAATTTCATGTTTAACCTCGTAAAAGCTAATAATACGATAGCTTAATGCCACGCTTATAATGACATGGACTGCCAACTTAATTTGACACTCATGTATAACTCATTGCTGGATATATCCATCTGAGGAACTTACACTCCTCAAAAGGTGCAATGGTGGGTATAAATTTCAGCTATCGACCTGCGTCAATATGCTTCAAATTCTGAGTACAGATCTGTGTTTATACCTGCCAGCTATGAAAAGACTTTCAATAACATAAGAATGTGGATAATTAGAATTTTAGCTTTAACCTTCCGTGCACCACGTGGGGTTTAATAAACCCCAGCAAAACAAAAATCGACGTATCTTTTTAAACGGCTGCGTGATTTCCACGAAACATCGAGTAGCTGGAGTTGCGATGTTGCCGAGTCGCATAGTAACAGTGATTTAGTAGTAGCGTCGCAGGCGCAGCTGACATTCGCTCGCAAATTGTGGCAGGGTGTCAGAAACCCCACGTAGTTCGGCATGTCGTCTAAAAGGTAAGCAGTTGGACATGCAAAATATACCTATTTCTACATAAATATTTATTTATTTTGTTTTTTTAATTACTTCAATCGTTTGTGTAATTGTTTGCAGGAAGTTTACATGATCTGGGAATGGCTTTGATTGAAGACTACGCAAGAGAAACCGAAAAGATAATCCGCGAATTCCAAGGGATTCTCGTAAGCGCATACATGTCTTACTTGGTGAAACAAGTGTGGAACCACTAAAGAAGATGCCAAGACTGTAACAAGATGTTCTGAGTGCGATAGAAGAAAAGATCGAAAGACTAAGTATGGTTGCGAGCGACGAATATATGCTTAGAGCACGCATATTTTTTTTGTAAAAATTGTGCTGATTTGAACCAACTGGGATCTCATGAAGACTAATTATATTTAGTTATTTTATTTAATTATTGTTTCTTATCTCATTAGGCCCTGAAATAAAGGGCAATAAGAAGTTTTTAGTTACGTTTTTTTTTTGTAAGGCTAAACCAAAGAAGATGGTCTCCTCTTAGTTATTTAAAATGTACTATTTTTGTTACAATGCCTATAGACATTAAAAATGTATATTTTACTTAACAAATTTATTTTATTTTTATCTCCTAGTAGTCCTAAAACAATATAAATATGTATAAAATAAACTTTAAAAAGATATTCTCTATATATAGATAGAATGATGTTGGGGTATAGGAAACCCCACATAGTGCAGGACGCAACTTTTACCCACGTGGTTTACGGAGGGTTAAGTTAATTTGCTGCGCCCTAACAGGATTATGTATCTAATAGTTATGAGCCTGTAACGGTGTGTACATTATGCAATAAAAAAAAAAAAGTTTTGAGCATAGTTAGACAAACATTGGTGTTTAGTTACACCTCTGCTCAACCTCAATTGTGAAACAGTAGTTACGTTAAACTGTCTGCCAGTTCCAGTCAGTGATTCTCTCGTTAATTACAGTTCGACGATATAAGCCTAAAGTTTAATCTAACGATCAATAAATTAATGGAATAGACCATTAGTAAACCTAGTACTTATGCTTAGGTGGGAATATTAAGCACCTGCCTAAGTGCTAGTTCTAGATCCAGGTGAAGCCACCGTAATACCTAGTATCATAATTCACGCTACTAATCTACGAAGCTCAAACACTGCTCGAGTAGGAACACCATGTTTTTAGGAAATAAACGGGACTGTCCTGTTTCATTCATTACTAAAAGATGATAATGTGGAATGCTGCTTTTTAAATATAACAAACAGGTTTTCTTTAAAATTAAACTCTTAAATTATGTTATTTTTGTAATAAGAACCGACTGTCATTAATGGCCAAAGCAATTAAAAGTAGACTGTGAGCCATCCTCTTTGTTTTATTGTTCATATTACCTACGCCTTATGTAAAAACGAAATATAACTAAGCGAAGTCAGACGGTTTTCTTATAAAAGAAATAATATAAAAACAGTTGGTCTTGGTTATACAAAATATAATTTCGATAATGTTATTTCGTGCCTCAAGCCTTCAAATAAATAATCTTTACTCGTTCAATTTCGAACTTTCAGTTATTAAAACTAGCTTCAGGCTGGTTTTCAACTGAGCCTTGAATTGTGAGTACCTAACTTAATATAATACCTAATACCCAGTATTATAATTCACAACGCTATTAAATAACGCAACTTAAATGGTAAGTAGGGTCACCACGTTTAAAGTATTGAGTGGGACTGTGCTAAGTATTGTAATAATAAAAAAAGTAAGAACTTTTCATGTAAGTGATTCTAATATTCTTGTTGTTCGTACATATCTATACATATAAAATGCTTTGTTCTGAATGACTAACGAATCAACGCACAGCCTAAACCGCTGATCGTAGAGACCTGAAACTTGGAGGGTGTGTTCTTTATATGACGAAGGCATCCGATAAGAAAGAATTTTCCGAAATTCTATCCCTAAGGGGGTGAAAAGGGGGGCAAAGTTCGTATGAAACTCTGTAATTTTTAATTTGAAGTCGTATAGATAACGCAGGAAAATCCGCTTTCGAAAAGCTAGTATTTATCAAATTTTCAATACGAATTGGGAACACCTGTTACAGGAAAACATAATATTATATTTACCCGGACAACAAAATGGCTTCAGATATGGCGATTTGGTACTGAGAACTACTTGATGGAAAAACTTAACTGGTACTGGTACTGGTACCCAAATATGTATTTAATTATAAAAAAAGTTTCTGTACCGATTTTTTAATCATGTAGTACCTATATGATACATTTTATTACATAAATTTTCGTAAAACTAGGTTTACCATTGTCATAGAATTAATTATTTACAGCAAATAAGCGTGACAATTAATTGCTGCTGTTTGTATAGAGCTAATCAAAATGAGATAAATACACAGTCGGCTGATTAGCTTGCCCCACTGTTTATTTTACTCTGTGGTCGGTAATTCAAACGGGTATATAATTATGGACCTAGATTATATACACACAGTCTAAATACATAGCTAGCAACTATTCAATTAGTTTCGTGATTTATTAAAGCTATTGTTTAATGTTCAAATGTTTAGATAAATTCTAAACTGAGGATTACGTAATAATTGTTTGTGCTCCTAGTCAGATTCACATGCCTATGTGCAAAGTGGCAGTGACGTGGTGACCATCTTCCATCAGATGGAGTATCTGCTAGTTATAAATTTTATTTGAAATTACTACGCCATCGTAGCATTATAATATCTACGGCAAGTAAACTAGAACCGTCGTAGTTCACTTAGTGCTACGCAACTACGTCGTAGCATTTTCTTTGCTTCGCCAGAAAGAAATGCAAGATCGATGAAATGTATTTTAAGGCCTAGACTATTAACTTGTTTCACTCCCAGGCCGTGTACCACTACACCACTACAGGCACCACTACTCACTAAATAAAATAACCGCTAATTATTATTAAAAACATCATTCAGTATTTGTCCAATATATTGTCCTTTAATTAACTCTTTTACTGAATAAAATTAAAATTTTACTGAACCACAGCTCCAATTGATTATTTATTTAGATGAATCACCACGCAGTGAATTCTGTGACAGTAATTGTTTCAGTAATCACAGAGGAGTGACAACGAGCACGGAATGGAAAGCACGTAAGCTGCAATTAATATTAAATTGGTTTCAATCACAGGCTTGATGAGGTGGTCATGTTTTTCATTAGTGTTCATATGGATATGATACCTTAAAGTAGATTATTGCCTAAAAATATGTTTTCAAACGAGTACACTTTGAAATTCACTATCTAAAAATAGTAGGTAATTATAATATGACGAGTAATAGATCATCTGCCTAGCCTTTTCCCAACTATGTTGAGGTTGGCTTCCAGTATAACCGAGTGCAGCTTAGTACCAGTATTTTACATAGAGCGACTACCTATAGACTGGTTATCAGACTTTCTGGCTTCTAACGACTATCAACGATCTATAAATGACAGCCGGAACCAACAGCTTAACGTGCTTTCCGAGACACGGAAGAGTTTCTTTATGTAAAAGATGGTCACTCATCCACGGACCAACCATGCTAAGCGTAGCTTAACTTTTGATCGGTCGACCCGTGCAGCCGTTACTAAGCCACGAGCTTCTCTACAACGAATAATAGTTTAATAAAAATAAATCAAATAATACCTAGGAGAGTTTAATTATACAAAATGTTTATTTAAGTGAAAACGTAACAGAAAAAACGACATATTTAAATACAAATGTTATTTAAAACAGACTACAATTGTGAAATTAAACTTCAGTTTGTAATATAATTCGACATCTGCTTACAGCTGTCGCTTGTTGTGTACAAAACGTTAAATAAACATCCCTAATTTTATTGTGGAAATTGTAACATTGTCATTATTTTAAAATTGTCATAAAACATTTTTGTAGTCTGCATTAGTAATTATTATGAGCATTATTATTTAAGTACTCATATTTTTATCAAAATATTTTTAATTAAACTTAGTGCTTCGGAAAGATTTTTTCTCAAACATACCAAATAAAATTGTGTGCCTTATAATGGTTTATTCTAGAAAAATGTTATCATTTCCTTTTGCAAGAAGACCGTTTATAGTTTCAAAATCTATATTCACATTAAATATAGCAGACATAAAAACCTTAAAAGATATAAATAAATCCATAAATTCACACCTAGGCCTAGGCTCTAACATTTAGGTCGTCTAAAAGTCATAAAGCGAACCTCGACTGCTGGTCCCTGGAGGGCAATCAACACAACTTATTGTTCGTGCCAATATCACGACGGGCACGACTGCTGTTTGTTTGTAAAACGATACTTTTTGCGGTGACGGCCGCTCGAAAGGGCAAACGTTTTTGTGACGCTATATAGTACCACTAGGCTCTGCGCTTGACGTCGCCCGTTTCAATGACCACTTGAATTATTAAATGTTCCTAATGTTTGGACTCGGTTGAAAATTACAATAAGTGATAGTATGATGGTTTTATTATAGATTAGACACACTTTTATGGAAAGCAAAGTAAAAACAGAGTTTTTTGGAACAATTTTTCATTTGTTTCGCAGACCACAGACTTTATTTCGGCCGATTGTTTGGTCGGTTTCTTAATCAGTATGAGGATATATGCCAGTGCGCAAATTGTAACGATTCACATTTTCATACTGATTACGAAACCGACTTAACTATCGGCCGATAGAAAGTCTGTACTCTTAACAAAAGGTTGATTTAAATGCCGTTTCTAAACTAGTAGTAACAAAATTTTATTCAAATCTATTCAGAAGTTTTTGTAACATACATACATCCACACAAACTCTGGCATTTATAATATTAGTAGGATTTACTCGTATATATACGGTCCGGTCGCTAGTTAGCACACATGTTGCTAAACGCGCAAATTGTCCGCGATAAAATTGTTGCGTGGTTTGCATATTAGTGACATTCAGTCCCACAAACGTCCCGCGGTGGCCACAACACGTGTCCACACAGCATGGAACTTGTAACGCGTATAAAAATAATCCCGCAATGCGGGCTGGAAGTGGTTACTAAGTAATGTGTGAACAGAAGGTCCAATCTTTTTAAAAACTGAAACTACCGTGTCTGATGACTCTTCAGTTCTGACGATGGCACGGCTACGTGTCGCTGGTTCGATTCCCGCACGGGACATCTAAACTTATTCTGGGTCTGGCTGTTTGTGCATGTAATCTATGTTTGTAAATACACCCACGATACAAGAGTAATTCCTAGTATGGGGCAACCTTTAAAAAAAATGATAACACCAACTTACAGCGATCAAAATGATCCATCAATAAATTTTCCTCAGACCACAGAGACACTACACTCTCGAATATTTTGTACAACACATTAACATGAATTTTAAACATATTCTACATGTTGTATCTGTAACAAAGCTATCATTGACACGTTGAAAATCGCCGCATCACGGTATAAAAATATTTTGAGCGTGCTGCTTCAAACAAGTTTTTTATTATCACGTTTTAGGATTTATTTTATAGTTCCCTAACACTTCTACGTGTATTAGATACATTATTATTTATTTCATTACTAGTACAGTGTACATGTGCTAGATTGTATCCAAAACGAAGCTAAACCTTCCGTTTAAAACGGTTTTCTTTTTTTTACTCTGCGGTCCGGTCCCGGTTCCCGGTTTCGGAACGTTTACGACACCAGTCCCGCGACACCGCTCCGTTTTATGGAGCACCTACTTATAGAGTTGTTCTTGTCACTACCCTGGGAATCAAGTTGTATTTATTTATGTTTTAGCTGTTGTTAAGAGGCAGCAGTCAAGTGCTGTTTGATGGTATGAATTCATTATTGTTTGTAACTTCCCGAGACCAGAGGCTTGGCTTATTACTTGGACAAATCTGCCAGTCTTCTGGGCTAATTTTAGTTTTTTTTTTGTATTTTATAATTATTGATATTTCGTTTTATTTTTGCCACTGCGGAGTCAAGTCAAAGTCTTCTCTTCTTTTCTCTCTTCTCTCCAAACTCATTATGTGTGTGTATGAGTATTGATCACCACGCTTCCTCGAGGTAAAAAATTAAAGAATTTGGAGTTTCCAGTTTGACTATGATAGACTTTTATTTTATAATCAATTATTATGTTGTCTATGAAGTAGGGTATATATTTTGTTGTGTATATTGTAGTTTGTGGTACATATTTTGAATTTTCTAAAACAAAAGAAGGTTAAAGCATCAGATATTTCAATGTAAGCGTACCCAGTCGCTCCTGGATTAGCTAGAAGCAATTGTCGTCCGTCTTCGGCGAAGCTGTAGGGGAACAAAGTTAGTCCTACAGAGTAACTGTTTCTGCTATTATGCGATGTTCTAGCAAATTCCTTTTATCATAATACTGTAATCTCCTCCGAGACTTGTAGGAGATGAATAAGTAGGCTTTGTTCAAAAGTTTACCAACATTTTGAATGGCATATTATTACACTAACTTATATTGTAAATAAATGAGAAAGTGAGTTTATTAGTTCATTTGTTGGTTACGTTTACACAGTTAATTAGTTGACCAAATTTAGATGAAATATGATAGCAAGATAAATGAGACTTTAGAGACATATTTTTATCCTGGTGAGTGAACTAGTTCCGAGGGAACTAGTCGGACTCCAAGTCGGGCTCGGACTCGGACACTCACCCGAATAGTTCCCTCGGAAGCTGATATTAAATAAAACGACATAAATAAATGCAAGTTCAAAAAGCACAATCCGTTCATCTTTCACTTTACACAGAGAAAGATAACATTGTGAGCTAACAGAATGAACATGAATTACTCAAAACAGTTTGTGGGCACAACGCCAAGCTTTTAAACTAGTCCTTCTAGATTTTAGCACAGTTTTGTTACATACATACAAAAGGACATTTACTATTCAAATAAAATAGTGTACATAGTTTTACACAATTCTATGTGCTACGCCATTTAGAAGTACTACGACCGCGTAGTTAACGTAGCCATAAAATTGCTACGTCGTAGCAACAGTACTACGACACTATCTTGAATCGTGAATTTTAACCAGTACTATTTTAAGCTCTGTTGTAATTTTTTTACCTCTCCTTGTAATTCAGTTATTTTCACTCCTTACTTTACTCATTATAAATAGGGTTAACATTTAGCAATTGTGTCAGTTTTTTGAAAATATTGTGTCGGTATTAAATTTGTATGGGACTCGTTGCTAAGTAACAGCCGCACGGGTTGTCCGATCAAAGGTTGAGCCGCGCTAAGCGCGGTTGGTCCGTGGATGGGTGACCATCTATGTCATAGCGAGACTCCTCCGTGCCTCGGAAAGCACGTTAAGCTGTTGCTCCACTTTGCATTTGTAAATCTTTGACAGTCGTTGCGAGTAGTCATAAGCCAGAAGGGGTATCGTGTTACCCGGTAACTGGGTTGTGGATGTCAGATAGACAGTCGCTCCATGTAAAACACTAGTACTCCATGTAAAATATTGGGTTCTATTCCTGGGTCAGGCAGTGTAATTAGATTTCCCATTTAAATTTTTGCAATACGCTACTTGAACATACATTAGACTTCAGCTTATTTGGCGAATAAACATACATTGGTATGTATGCCCCAATCCATCCCAATCAGTTAGCAGAACCAGGTCTACCAGAAGGCGGGCAAACACGGGGCAGGCCGCGGCACAACAAAATGCCTCGTATACATATTCAGTAGTGTAAGTTGCGCCGCCGACGTGCGAACAGTGCGGATGAACAGGGTAAATATTAGCGAGTGCCGCAGTGCGGCGAGCGCTAACTTACCCACTGATAGTATTAATGGGGACTTAAATTAGATATGTTGAACAATATGTTAAGCCTTCTTGCACAGCTACTAAGGTTTCATATATTGTATGCGAAATTATTGTTCACCACTTGGTTAATATTTGACCTTTTTGTTTATTTTTTATTACCATTTTATGAGACGGCACGTTGGGCGTAGTGGCTGAACAATAGGCTTCTGCGCTGCGTGACGCGGGTCCGATTCTCGCACGGGACAACTAAAATTGTTCCGGGTCTGGGTGTTCGTGCACGTTTATGTATAATGTATGTTTGTAAGCGCACCCACAATACAGCAGTAATTCCAAGTGTGATGCAACGTAAGTTAAAAAAAATACCAAAGAGGAGGGCTATGATTTTTACTGGTATGCCTTACTGATGTACCTTTTAAATTACTTATCATAATTATATGTATGAGGTATTATTGGAAGAGACTTGAATGTCCACTGGTTAAAGACTATATAACGCTATATTAGATTTATAGCCCCCTCATCAACTATGTGCAGTACACCAGGGTTCAATACAGCATATATTTTCTCTGACCGGAGGGCGGCCCTCCTCAGCTACTTAAGGAAAGGTTGAGAGTCTTGCGCTGAGCTCAAGGGGACGCTTGAGTTGATTGTAAGAGTTCAAAGATATACATATTTTTTATTAAAATAACTTTCCATTATTAAAAACACTCCAAGGTGACGATGACGCAAAGTTTTTTTTTTTATTTTAATTATCAAAATATAGTTGCAGTGTACAGTTAAATTCCAACTTTCTATATCTTGAGAACTACTGAGCCAATTTTGATGAAACATGCACTGTTTCCTAAGTTAAATAAAGTATAAGCCAATAAAAAAATATTCGGGTCGAACTAATAACCTTTTGTTTAAAGAAGTCGGTTAATAAAATAAAACAAGGGCTATAAAACTCAAGTAAACTAAAAAACATTGAACTTTTAATACTAAGTGAAACTTAAGTCTTGTTGAGAAGCTACAGGCTTAATACGTCCTAGGTCCGACTTTATTCCATCCAGATGCGGATGAATGTCAGATTTTTTTTATTGCTCACTTAGGGTGTTTCGACACAAGTTCCTTTTTATTCCAAACTCTCTGTTCGAACTTTTTAGCTTCATCCAAATTAGGTCATCTAGAATACAGCCTAAATATGTTTGGGCATATTTAGTTTTCTGTTCTCTGTCTGTATGTTCATGTATATTCTTCTCTTTTATGGGCTAAAGACACAATAGAGTCAGCAGAGTATTAGCTCATGCGTCTTTTTATCATTTTAATTCCATAGTACTGCTGTAGAATTTTTGTGCTTCTTTTTCGAAGCTGGAAGTAGAGAATGATGATTTTGAAACTGTCTTGTTTAATGATAAACTAGCTTCTATCTGTTGCCTGCTTTATGTGCACTAGAAGCATGGCTTTTAGTGCTCAGAGATAATTTAATTATTGTTATAGTTATAGTGTTATTTCTAGAGATTAACTATTAATATTAAATTATAGACAATACACATTTATAATACAAGTATTGATGTTTAAAAGCAGCGAGTATCTTTAGCTTAATTAGGACATAATATAAATAATTTGAAACTTATTTTTGAGATAAACTTATTGCCTTATAGACGTGCTTAATAATTCCGTCACAATAACACCTGGAATATACATATTTACTGATCTGTCTGTCTGTACGCTGGTACCCGAGTTTGTCACTTCATACACACTCCGCAATCTTAAAGCGAAATTCGTTTTACTTGCAGCCGTATTAAGTTTCTCTTATGTAAGTTATTTAAGTGCGTATAAAAGAAAATTCCGCTGTATCAAATTGTGCTGAGCAGAAGTTTCTGCTGCAGCAAAATTGTGCATTACCAGAAGATAGTTCGTGGTATGTACGTTTTAGATTACTTTTCAAGGATAGTTTGACTTGACAATCTTACTATTGGGTATGTGGAACGAAAAAGTTGTATTTGGCAATAGTAACAAAGACAGAGAAAATTTTGAAATAAATTTTGCTCCAGTTGTTTCTTTATGGATATAACAATCACAATTATTTGATTATTCTTTATAAAAAAAATGTAGAGAGCGTTTTTGAAAGGCACAATTTTATAAATTGATATAAACGGTGAAGGTGAAGACGTTCAAGAATAACTTTATCATCATCGGTACAATCACTAGACCATTGTTGGGTAAAGGTCTCTTATCATACAGAGGAGGTATGATACTTACACTAACCTTATCGTTGATGTTTGAAGTAATTAGCAATCTTACCTGGTGATGTTCTGTATTTACTATCTAGCCCTCTGCTATACATCCAATCATGAGAAAATATCATGTAAAATATTTGTTTGAGCCTTTCTAGTGATACCATCGTTCACATCGTTCACACACTCTGTTCATACGTCTTTCTTAACCTATAGGTATAAGCAACCAAAAAAACTCAACCTTCGTAAATCCATCCACATTATCTAAAAGAAGCCCCGCAAAATGTCCTTCATTTTCCGCATTACATACTCGTATATAACATACCATGCGACATTTTTAAACATTCTCAAATAAAGACATTAAACAAAAATGTACCCAGTTTACCCTTTCGTACGAGGAAATATTATTGTTACCCCATGTCTGTGGGGATGAAGGAAATGCGGGACATGACATAACGTTGCTGTCCCCCGGGTAACACGGGATGCTGCAAGCTCTCCCCTGGGGCAGCGACGGGTATATAATACGTGTATGAAGCTCCAGTTTAACGATAACGGGTCAAATTGGTTTACTTGTGATAAAATTGCTGGCAACGGAGTGTGAGTTAAAAGATAGCAGCAGCTCCTTTTAGAAATATAATGAACAAAACTTAGACAACATGAACAAGAATCTTAGTATCATAATAAAAATATTATTTTCTTTTTACAACACTTAATAACTAAATTATTTAAATCCTGTTGGTCATCACTGGCTCCCAGCACTGGCTCCCAGTACTGGCTTCCAGCACTGGCTCTCAGAACTGGCTTCCAGCACTGTCTTCCAGCACTGCGTCCCAGTACTCCTTGCCAGCACTAGCTTCCAGTAAAATCTTGTGCAAGCCGAACTTACTAGACATGAAACATGTCGTGACTAACAAAAAGTCCGGACACCGATGCTAGCATTATTTAGTAACAGAATATCGAAGTGAAGACGCGGCACGTTGACAGCTGTTGGAGTGTCGCCAAATCTGACAGGACGTGCGTGAACAGAATGCTTTATATATTCGCCTTTTATAGTTACTGTAGTGTTGTCATGACATTATTTAGTAGCTATTGCCCTTGTAAGAAGTGGGAAGTAGGTAGTGTTGAAGTTATAAATTTTGCGTTCCATAGCTTTAGTTATTTTTACTCTGTGGTTCAAACTTGCTCTTTATTGAGTCTGTGGAAGATTCTAGAAATCTCGCTTCCTTCTTTTGTTTTTGCATATTCAGCACGTTATATTTTGTAATCTTTATATTTTGATAAAATAAATACCAACGAAGCTTCCAAACCATCTTTTAATTACAACAGGTTATGGGCCCAGATCGCTACCACTAAAATGTCGTCAAATACAATGACTCTGATAGAGAAATTAGTAGGCCGAGCGAACTATAACACTTGGAAATTTGCCGTGCAAACCTATTTGCAACATGAAGACCTCTGGTGCTGCATCGAAAATAAAAGTGAACATGTAGACCCAAAACTCGATCTGAAAGCAAAATCAAAAATTATATTATTGGTCGACTCTGTGAATTACATACATTTTCAAGAGGCTAAAACGGCAAAAGAAGTTTGGAACAACTTAGAAAAGGCGTTTGACGATAAAGGGTTAACACGTCGTGTTGGATTACTAAGAGATATGATCACAACTACCTTAGAAAATTGTCAAGATATAGAAGATTACATAAATAGGATAATGACATCGGCGCACAAACTCCGAAACATTTCATTTGACATAAATGATGAGTGGCTGGGTACATTGCTTTTGGCTGGATTACCCGACCTTTATAAGCCTATGATAATGGCTCTAGAAAGTTCTGGTGTGCCGATAACAGCTGATTCTATCAAGACTAAGCTCTTACAAGAGATAAAGGGCTCCGGGTCTGTGGCATTATATGCAAACAAAAATGATAAATATAAACAAAAGGTTCATGAAAACACATCAAAGTTTAGCAAAGGTCCACGTTGCTATAAGTGCAATAAATATGGTCACGTAGGGAAAAAGTGCAGAACGAAGAAGGGAGACACTAATAAGGAGACAGGAAAAGAATCTGGATATGTCGCAGTATTCTCGGCCACAGCAACAGCAAATGACAGTAATAGTTGGTTTGTTGATTCAGGAGCATCCATGCACATGACTATGAAGCAGGACTGGCTGTATGATGAATCATCACCCCCGATTACAAGCATCCGTATCGCAAATGATAAAATGCTTCCGGTTAAAAGTTGTGGAAAAATTGACCTGTCTGTAATGAGTAGCACTGGAGAGACAAAAACCATACAGGTGACCAATGTGTTATATGTACCAGAGTTGGCAAGCAATCTTCTTTCCGTGAGTCAACTGACAAAGAAAGGGTGTTCCGTACAGTTCAACAATTATGGCTGTAAAATACTCAATAACTCAAAACAAGAAGTTGTAGCCTGTGAATTAAACAATAATATGTATCGCTTGAACTTAAGTAGCATACCAGCATACATGTGTAAATCAAGTGAAAGTGACAGCTACTTATGGCATCAAAGAATGGCTCACTTAAACTTGTCCGATCTAAATAAACTTCCCAAATGTACAGAAGGCATAAAGCTTAGTGAAAATAAGCTAAATATGGTGTGTGAATATTGTCAAGAAGGAAAACAGTTTCGGCTGCCGTTTCCTAAAGAAGGTTCCCGTGCGAAAAAGGTTCTTGAACTCATACATTCTGATGTCTGTGGACCATTAGAAGTGAAGTCAGTCGGCGGGGCGCAATACTTCGTGACATTTGTGGATGATTTCACCAGGAAAGTATTTGTTTATTTTCTTAATAGTAAATCAGATGTATTTAATAAATTTAAACAATTTAAAGTATTAGTGGAAAACCAACTTGAAAAGAAAATTAAAAGAATAAGAACTGATAATGGAGGAGAGTATCTGAGTAATGAATTCAAAGAATATCTTCAAAATTCAGGCATTATACATGAATCTTCTAATCCATATACACCTCAGCAAAACGGGTTGGCTGAACGTATGAACCGCACTCTTATGGAGAGATCTCGTTGTATGTTACTTAATGCTAATTTACAGAAACCATATTGGGCAGAAGCAGTAGCAACAGCGGCATATATAACAAACAGATGTCCAACAAGATCAATATCATACACTACCCCTGAGGAAATGTGGTCCGGGAAGAAGCCTAATTTGAAACACCTAAGAATCTTTGGATGCGAGGTCATGGTACACATAAATGACACAAAACGTCAAAAATTAGATGCCAAGGCAAGTAAAATGATTTTTGTTGGTTATTCAGATACTACTAAAGGATACCGATTGTTGGATCCTAAAACAAGAAAGATTCTTATCAATAGAGATGTTGTATTTATGGAAAATTCCATAAAGAGGAAATTTTCTATGGTTCCACTAACAGAAAATTTAAATAATAATACTGATAATCTGACAGATGAAAATGTAGAATCAAAAAGTACAGATATCCAAAATACTCATGATTCTAAAGAGTTTAAGTCTTCAGGAACATTATCTGATGCTGAGTCATTTTACTCCGATGATGATTCCTTGTATGTACCTGAAAAAGAAATAGATGTTAATCAGTTCAGTAATATAACTACTAGGTCTAAAAGTAGAAATATAAAATATGAATCTAACACTTACCTTTGTCAAGGTGGAGATCAGCAGTTAAATGACACACCAAATACTTACCGTGAAGCACTGTCATGTCCAGATAAAGAAAAGTGGAAATTGTCTATTCAAGAGGAATTGAAAGCACACAAAAAGAATGAGACTTGGGAGCTTGTGAAGAAACCTGATGGAGTAAAACCAATTGGTTGTAAGTGGGTGTTCCGTGTGAAAGATGAGTCGTCAGGACCTCTATACAAATCAAGACTTTGTGCCATGGGATGTTCACAGAAGCATCAGGTTGATTACTCAGAGACTTTTTCACCAACTGTAAGATATGATTCGGTAAGAGTAATGCTTTCAAAAGTGTGTCAAGATAATTTGAAAATGACACAGTTTGATGTCAAAACTGCTTTTCTTTATGGAAATATAACTGAAAATATATATATGACTCCACCAGAAGGTTTAGATGCATCTGACGGGTTAGTTTGTAAACTTAAAAGGTCTCTATATGGATTAAAACAAGCACCTAGGTGTTGGAATCAACTATTTGATTCAGTATTGAAGAAATTTGGTTTCACAAGTAGTCACTCTGATAAGTGTGTATACACTGGTGAATTAAATGGAACTAAAGTTTATTTAATTCTATATGTAGATGATGGACTAATAATTTCAAAAGATCAAATGATATTAGATAAAGTAATCAATGATTTGAAAGAAAACTTTGAAATAAAAGTATGTGAACCTAAAAACTTTGTTGGGCTTCAAATAGAAAGAGGTGAAAACTATATGTTCTTACATCAAAATAAATATATAGAGAAATTATTAAATAAATTTAATATGGCTAATGCCAATGGAAACTGTATACCAGTAGATCCAAACACTAAGTTGGAAAAGAATCCTTCAGAAATAGACAGGAAGATACCATACCGAGAAGCAGTAGGTTCTTTAATGCACTTAGCTATAGTCAGTCGTCCTGACATTATGTATGGTGTTAGTTTAGTAAGCAGATATCTTGATTGTTTTGATCATAGTCACTGGAATGCCGTTAAAAGAATAATGAAGTATCTTAAAGAGACTAAAAGCTATGGTTTATACTACACGCCAAAGAATCAGAATATAGTAGAAGGTTATAGTGATTCTGATTATGCTAATGATATTGAAACAAGGCGGTCCATCACAGGATATGTATTCATGAAAAATGGTGCTGCAATTACTTGGGCCAGCCAGCGTCAACAAAGTATAGCATTATCTACAACTGAAGCTGAATTTATGGCTTCATGTAGTGCAACAAAGGAAATAATTTGGTTGAAGAAACTTTTGTTGGATATAAATGAGTATAACCAAGAATCTATCACTCTTTATATAGACAACCAAAGTGCAATTTCAGTCATAAAAAATGAAAATTATCATAAAAGATGCAAACACATAGACATAAAATATAAGTTTGTAAAAGAAAAATATGAGGGAAAAGAAATTGATTTAAAATATATTTGTAGTATTGAACAAAATGCTGACATATTTACAAAACCTTTGTCTAAAAGTAAATTTGAATATTTAAGAACTAAAATAGGCATTTGTAAGTTGTAACTTAGTTCTCTGCAATATTCTTATTGTGTCAGTTTAAGTTTGTTGTACTTTAAGTTAAGATTTAAGAGGTAACATGCTTTGTTTTTGTTTTGTGTCTATATTATTATGCTATATTGTTACTATAATATTGTAATGTTGGGGTAACTACTAAATGTGTTGATTTTGTTATGTACCTTGTATTCTATCTTAAGTTTGGGTAGGTACATAATGTTATATTTTATTTAAGTCCTAAGATGGAGAACGCTACAATTTGGAGAGAGTGTTGAAGTTATAAATTTTGCGTTCCATAGCTTTAGTTATTTTTACTCTGTGGTTCAAACTTGCTCTTTATTGAGTCTGTGGAAGATTCTAGAAATCTCGCTTCCTTCTTTTGTTTTTGCATATTCAGCACGTTATATTTTGTAATCTTTATATTTTGATAAAATAAATACCAACGAAGCTTCCAAACCATCTTTTAATTACAACAGGTAGCCATGTCTACCTGTGTGCCAACTCAAATAAATACAAGCGTGATTGATTAAAAAGAAAACTTCCTTATTTTCATTTTTTATCTACACTAATATCATGAAGTTGTCAAGATATCTCTGAAACTACGAAAGTAATTAAAAAAGCACCAATAAGTACTAAAATTAACCCAGATATTATGTTCACATTAATACACAATATGAAAATAAACATTATTAGAATAAACTTATCCTTATTCGAAAAAAAAATAGACTACAAATAACATTTCTTTAATAAATTTTCCTTTTCCTTTGTACAGCCAAAATTCTATTCTGCATTGCCTTGAAATATTTACATTAACTTCAAGCGGCTATATTATACAGAGTTGTTCTTTGTACATTTATTCTTATTGTTAAAAAATACAATATGATAATGACGATCGTAACAAATTCCCATTATTTCCAAAATAATAAGAATTTCCTCTTGTAATTGTTTTTTTTTGTTGGATACTTGTTACTAATTCTTGAGAATATTACTAGCTATCTATAGACTAGCTACCAAAGAACACTAAAGTAGAATTCTAATGTAGATTTTTAATTTAGTGTCAAGTTACATATTATTACAGGATATCCTGTAGTCTGTCTATTTTTAACACGCTTTTATTTTTTAGGATAGGAAATCATCAAATGAATCCTCCTGCCATATGTGGAGCTGAAAGGAGTATCAGGCTTTTACTGGCAACAAAAAAACAATCCTGTGTTCTTTCAATTATTATTATTGTCTTTTGCGTACCAGAGCCACGGTAACTCTTTCAAAAGGCATCATTTGAATTGTATAATTTTCTCAGAGATAACCTGTACTGTAAAAAGACTATTGTAAACATTTATTTTTGAAAAGAGTGTCTATGGAGTTTCTTGCCGGTTCTTCTCCATAAGACCCACTCCTTGGAACCGTGCAACTACCTTGACGTTTCATAAGTGCCTGCAAAACTTTGCATGCTATGGGAAATAAAAAAAATAGTTTTGAGTTTTTGAAAAATCCCGCAGCCCTCATGAACTGTATGGGAACGGTATCATTACCATGCCTTAAAAAGTGATTGATAAATTTTAAATAAGGCTCGACTCAAACCCGCCGTGACTGATTTCTGACAGCATTACCAATAAGATTAATGTCCGTGTGAAAGAGACCTTAATCGAAAAAGTTAAATCGAGTTGGAACCAGTTAGTTCGGGCCCGCGGTGTGTGTCTGTTTATTTACTTTGCCGATGTAAATGCTTTCGATGTTAGATAAGTAGATTGGAAAAATGCTTTTTATCTAGGCTTATTTCTTTTAAAACCGATCAGATGGCATCTAACTTTTGTGGTATGATTCGTTTTTATGATAAACCACTATTAATCCATTTAATATTTGTAACATTAAAGCATTTAATTTTTACTAGCCGATTGCTGCGGTTGCGCCCGCGTCCTATAATTAGTATCTATAGAGACCCATCAATAGCAAATGTCATCTAAAATGATTCAGCCGTTTAACCGTCAACGCGTAATAAATAATATCACAGTTGCATCTATAAATTAATACGACTATTTTTTATTACTAACAAAAATACTGCCGTCAGCTTTTTTGGCCACAGAATCAATAAATTTAAAATAAATAAACTATTCATTGGAAAATCTCGCAATTAGTTGTAGAAAACTTTACTTCGTAGTTAAGAAAAAGTAGTTCTAATGTAGCTTGCATTATGGCCTTTTGAATTTATCCTTCCAAATCCTTGTGACGACAAACCAAAGACCGTTATCAGTTTTCGGGCAGCAGAACGAAGAGTTAATCTCTCGAACAAAAACTGTTAGTCATTCTAATCCGACTGGCAAAGTTTCAAACTACCCCCGTGTTACACCAAATGTGAGTCCTGTGAATTATTTCAAATGACAAAGTTTTGATATCTACATTATCTACATGATGGTGGAAAAGTCTGGCCAAAATGATAATTATTATGTACGAATTTCGAATTAGTCTGAAAGTGCAGGCGTGATGTTTGAAATTATTTTATTCCTTGGTTGAGGATTATAAACTTCTTTATTTTGGTTGCAATCAAGTAAACAGCAAACCTGAGACTATAACCGTTCTTTAGTAAATTTCATCTTAATCCTTTCAGCCGACAAAATTACTTTCACATTAATAATATAAGTGGTGATAGGCATAGTAGTACAAACATTATTTCGGGATCCTGATGTGTCCTCAATGTTTAAACTGGCTACAGTAAATCTTGTCTTCGCTAATCGATCGATCAGCTGTTTATTTAGATACCAACAGACAATCTAGATCTTTGGATACGGACCAATAAATTCTTTGGGCAACTTCGATATTCGTGATAATCCAACTACCGAAGTAGTTCCCAGGCGAGTGCAGCCGAGAGGATGTGCAATTGTTCCGCTACGGTGCAAGAATAACAGAATGCATGACTGCGTGCCTTCCTCACGTGAATTGATGTTAGTGTTTAAATCTGGCAGACATGCAACCTATCGCCTTGTACTAAACTGAAGCAGTATTTTAAAACGCTTTAGGACATAAATTTTTAAGTGTTAAAAAGAAGTTTTGTATTTCTTTTGAGCTTTTCTAAAAATGTTAAGTTTATTCTTCTTTTATAAGCGTTGGGCATGTTAAGCTCTGTCAGAAATAACTGGGTTGTATATTTTATATAAACCAAAAAAAATAATTAAAACCCCTACGTAAAAATGCTTTACAACTTTTTGGAAAAGATCTGATACTCTTACACTGCTGAACCGATATTAACCAAACAGCTAAGAACCACAGCAAGGAAACTGGATTTCAAATGAAAAAACAGCATCGGAATCAGTCAATCGGTTTGGGAGCTCCCAAACGGATTAACTGGTTCTGATGCTGTTTTTTTGAATTCTCTGTCTGTCTGACTTCAAACTTATAACACCCCTCTTTTTGCGTCGGGGAATAAAAACCGGCTTTAACCTCGTTCTGTAATAATGTTGGTAAAGACCAATTCTTAATATATATATATATCACCGTCATAACTTATGGTTTAAATTTTAGGCATATCCTTTATGTAGCTATCTTCTCATATGGGGAACCTCAAAAATGTAGGGCCATAAATTCCACTCTCCCAATTCAATATTACATTGAAAATTCCAATCTAACAAAGGTCAAAAATCGTGTGTAATGGACAATAAATAACGATGACAAGAACCTAGGCTCCATCGCTCACCGGCTGCCAGTGGCGGGAAAAAAACATGTCAGCCATATTGAAAGTGTGTTGGCGCGAAAATATGGATGCTTGATTTTTTGTTACAATTTTTATGACAAATGTTTTATGTTCACTGACATAACACGCTGTTTCATTTGTTGATTTTTTTTTTCTAGCTTAAAATAAAAAAAATAACGCACTTTGAAAACAGCCGTCTTAGTAACTTTAAAAGAGGGTAAGCTAATTGCGGTAAGCTATTTATGAAAGTTGCTTTGGGTTCTTTCTAATCTTCTCCATTCTTGAACTCTGCAGGTTCAAAACAAGATCCTGTGGAGAAAGATAAATGCCACGAGAATGGTGACATCTGAATTCTTATTGGTATGGTACCTTGTGTGATGCAATGTGTACCAATCAACCATGAAATAATTATGACGTACGTAGATGTGTAGGGACACAAGATCTTAGAGCAATTTACTCCAGTAGCTCTTCACTTTTAAAGTCTCATAAAACAAACGTCTTTGCACAACTATTTTCTCTCAGACAGCTGAAGTGTTTTACCGCAAATAATTCCGAAAAAGGAACCACTATCTAACCCTCAACTTATATTTAGCCAGTGTAAGGTTCGTCTTAACAGCTCATTTTCACTGGCTCTGGGGTAACGCAACGAGGCCATTAGTCAAATGGTAGGACCCTAAGGGCTTGGTATGAAGTACTTTAGTATGAGCCAGACCTGTTAAGTATGGCCACGAAGATGTAGGAATACTGTATAATGATATCAGCCTTTAAATAGTGCCGTTGAAGCCTTAATATTAGAGGCGACATAAAGTCTGTTTTTCCAAAAGTTTAGGTAGAAGTGCTCGAAGTCGAAATTCAAAATTTTAACTTCAAATTGTCCTCCAAATCAAGCTCTTGTGAAAGGTCAAGTTAATTGCATGATTCCTTAAGATTCTATGGAGAAGAACTGGGAAGATGTTTCATGGTTGATTTTTTCAAAACTTGCGTTTACAATAACACATTTTCTGAATTATTTCCCAAAAATTCTTGAGTAGCATTTACCTACGTATTTACAACAAATTAGCCTGCTAAGTGGGTTCTCTGTAAGTTACTATTAGGTTTTCAAGTCTTGGAAGTACCATTGAGATCCAATTCGATCTCAAAACTCACGAAATAACACAGCGAAAACTTAATCAATTTATTTATTTTTTCCGAGAAGTATCGCTTCGAGTCACCGACTCCCGTAAGACAAAAGATCGTGACACTGAATACAAACTACGAGAAGTAACTGTTATAAGAAGCTAGTCCACACTGAGACGACGCAACGCAACGGGACTACTTTTTAACCAACTACCAAAAAAGTAAGAGGATCTCTTTTCAGTGTTTTGGAAGTCGGTGCGTTTTTTTGTAAAATACTTTTTTTTATAAAGCGACTCGATTGACAGCATCATGGGTCTATTTATTGTCCAATTGCTGGGCCAAGGCAAGGGTCCGTCTTCGTACAGAGAAGGCATGAGCATTGATCACCGCGCTTTCTCAAGGCGGATTTAAGACTTCCAGATTCAAAGCGACTCCTCCACATAGACATTTTCTACCTACTAAACAGCGCCGCCTGTCAAAACATCTGTAATAATTAACCTAGAGATTAAAAAAACTACTAAAATAAATACTAGTCTTTCAGTGAAACAAGAAAGCAAATAAGAACTGTGTCAAGTCACGTGATACCTCGTTTCCTCGTACCGAGAAAAGCCGTGGCTTACTGTAAGTGGTTCAGTTAAGGCTACAAATAGTGTCTATTCTGCAAAACTTGCAAACCAACAGTATGTCTTAGGTGTTCCTTTAAGCGTCTCAGACAATATGCTGGTTCGTCGCTGCGTTACTGCTCGTCAGTCTGAACTGCCCCTAACAGCGAATGTCATTTGCATGCCAAACAGATTGGGATGCTGTAGTTTCGTTAATAAAGTCGTAACGGTTTTAAATTGAGTATTGGATAACTCCGAAGCTATTGAAGCGGAAAATAGGAATTCGGAATAGTTAGACACAAAAAACATTTAGGATTTTCGGACGCGTACACGCTACAGATTCGAACAAAGTAAATTGGGAATATATTTTTGTTTAAAAAGTGGTTTTTACAAAAAAAAAAGTTTTTGTTTAAAATTGTGACTAGTTTTAATATTCGCCCAAGCCGATTAAAAAAAAATATTTTCAAAAAGTATATAAAATACCAGCTTGGATGCTATAAAAAATCAGTGCTAAGCTAGTTTGCTGGAAAAGCCATTTGCGATAATATACCAAAGCCAGATAATAAAACGTATTTTTTTTGTGCTCTATGAATTATAATTTAACCATCTTTGCTATTCCGTGCCTCAAAACTCGTACATTATCGTACGTAGATTATCTAGTCAGATCTAGTGTCCCTACATCTATGACGCATCAGGCACCTTCACAATTTATGAGCAATAGTCTCTCTGGTAAATTGTAGCTGCTCCATCGGACGGCTGATTAATCATCACCCACCGTGATTTATTGATGCTGTTGTTTCCCATTTCATAAAGCAATAGGCACGCCTTCCACACCATAGCATGGGGGGAGTGGGGGTGTCTCCCACCTGTTCAGTTATGATGCTTTAATTGGATATTTCATTAGCTAACATTTATTTTAATTGTATTTTATCATACAGACACGTTAGGAAAATGAAGTGTCAAATCAAAATTACATGAAAATACATGCTTTAGATGGTTTTGGAGAGTAAATAAAGAAAATACACGCTTTAAGAGGGGATTTTGTATTTGGAGCTGTCGAGTTTAAACATATTTCAATCGTTTTATCTATTCCTAAGAAGTATCTCAAGTAATTTTTTTTTGTCATATTTTCACTGTTGTATTATCTTTTTTATTGTTTATAGTTTTAAATTAAAATTAAAAATGCTGTCTACCGAATTGTTGCTGAAGAGTCGATGTAAGTTTATCGACGGGTTGACTAGTTAAAGATTTTTTGAAAATAATATTTTACTTAATTGCTTAAGTAGCTTACACATTATTATGATAATATTTTATTATTCAAGCAACTTGGTCCAGCGACCAGATCACTTGGTGCGATATTTTTAGTCATGAAATATCAAAGTTTTATAAAAACACCATATACAAATAACTTTTGAATGAGGTAATTAATAATTGCCTACCAAATATACATGATATTTATCAAAAAGTATTAGTAAACTATGTGACTGAAACAGTACTGGGAAAAGAACACTAGACTATCTGAACTAAAGTTCTAAAACCTAGCACAGTTTCTTCACGGGTTTCTAAAGCTTAAGCTGTTTTTAATGAGCTCCTCGTGGTGGTGACTTGCTGTTCACAAATTGGCACATAGTTGCCTTATACTTTGTGTGGCCGCGTTAATCTTTTAGTCAACAGATGCATTTTGTTTAGATTTAGACCGTTTTTATAATGTACAGTATGTTTTAGTGGTAGATAGCATTGATGCAATACACATATAAAATGCTTTGTCCTGAATGACGGACGCACAGCCTAAATCGCTGATCTTAGAGACTTGAAACTTGGAGGGTGTGTTTTTTGTATGACGTAAGCATCCGATAAGAAAGGATTTTCCGAAATTCTACCCCTAAAGGGGTGAAAAAGGGGGCAAAGTTTGTATGAAACTCTGTCGTTTTAATTTGAATTCGTATAGCCCACGCGGCATAACATAACCGCATATTATGCGCTATTCAACTGTTAGATCTTTTAGTACAAAAATTCATGGCGTCTGCGATGTCTCACTTGTAAAATAATTTAGTAGATATATGGACCGTCCCAATCTTATTTGTTACAATTCTCTTTGCTTCTCCTTACCGTGTAGGATTCAGGTTTACTAAATTAAAAAGCCTTAGAGTCAGTTCTTTTTCTCAAATACACCTGACGGCCTCTGATATGGAATAAGTTGTAACAATAACTGCTATCAAGACAGCAGCCGGGGATGATGCCCCCCAGGCACGGTGGAGCACCGCCAATGACCCGACTTCGGACTGCTTTGAGTAATTTTTAAAAACCCACCAAGTAATTTTACCCCGGGAATCGAACCCAATACCCCGTTCACAGCATTCTAGACATTAGGCTCTCTAGTCACTGAACTATATGAGTTACATTTCGTTGAATACTGCAAGAAATCAACATAATTCAAATCAGAATAAATAAACCTTCACCCGCGGAATTCGTAGCCCCACAATTACTGCGACACTGAGTTTAACTAAATTTTGTATACAGCGTGACGTTGAGATCACTATCTTATCTGTCAGACAGAACGACTCGGCTACTACACTAGCTCGCAGATAAAATTTACAAGTTCTCGTGAAGTGCTGCTCTACAATTTAGCACTGGGTTTTTGGTCAACAGAATTTAAACAAAGAGATTCAAAGTAAATATTTTTTGTCTAAAATAATCTAAGAGATCTTGTCTAGACTGACATAAAGTCAGTGAGTTTTGTCACTGGATTACGTTGCTATCTTTTAGAAGTTAAAATCTCATCTCGATGCTGTTTCAGAACATTTAGACAATAAAACACAGTTTTATGTTTATAACGTTTGAGTTTATAATTGAAACCTAAGTACTACTTAGCCACGAGCTCCTCTAGAAAGAAGAAAGAAAAGAAAGAAAGACTGCAAAGTTCCAAAAAGTAGAAGGTTTTATGGAATATTTAGTTAAAGTCTGCAAATTTTAAAATCATAACAAAACCCTCCACACAACTTTGTTCCGCAATTTACTAAAAGTATTTTCATATTAAGTTTATTATGTTACATAAAATCAGACATGTTCTTTTTATTGAAGCCATCTGGTCCAGTGAATTTAGTGACCACTTTAAGTAAGATTTTATTTTATTATTATGGAAACATTGGCTTTTGTTGTAAATCCTGTTTTATATTGCCTTTATTTTATTCTACTAAGATTCAAACTGAAAATTACTTAAAAATTTTGCAATAAACTAGAGTTCCTAATCTTTACTATCAAGCAGCAAGCTAATATCTTCGTTTTTATGTCCGTTTTTATTTTTAAACTGTAAATTATTCATTTCATTGAAGAAACAATATCGCTTCACACTGGCTAATAAAATATACGCGTCCACTTGTAAACCTCCTGTGTTTCTTTCGTTGGTTAAAAAATATCCTTTGCAATTTTGATACTCGCTGTATAGTGCTGCTATCTAACGGTGAACGTAAGAACAAAATTTGCCACGCCATCTAGCGGAACCTGTCTAAAACAATTTCCGAGGGTACCGCCCTCTAGTGAGGGAAGTTTTAAATCTACGCCGTGCGCGGCCAACGTAAAGATAGCTTCGTTAACACCGGGCTCGCTAGATGGCAGTATTTCATATTTAACATTCTTACGATAGATGGCGTTGGTTGGTTACTTCCAAAATGCGCTCTTTTTATAACCGGAATTTAAGAATATAGTCGTTATAGTGATAAAAGCATTTTTAACTCAACTATTAGTTAAGCGTTGGTTGAATAAACCGTAGTATGCTCTTAGGTATATTATATAGGTTTATATGTCATGACAAAGTCATATTATATGCGATATCAGCCAATAACAGCCAAGTTACCTAAATAAAAAAAATACATTTCACAATTTATTTGCTGGGTCATAATCTAACACAACCATAATTCTTTAAAACCCAGCTCCCAATTATCCTACATAATTACTTCAGATCTTATCTCAAACCCCAGATCTCAAATACATTAAACTGAAACAATTTTACATCAACTTGGAAAGTATAAAATTCGTTCAAAGAAAACTACCTCCAGCAAAAGAAAACCTTTTAACTGTCTAAGTATTTTTGCTTTTTAGTTTCTTGAGGGTTTCCATTCCTTTTCCTTTAAAAGTCTGGAGCTTGTTAAAGTTTTTGTGTATCTTGGAAGCGGGTTAAGGCTGCGGGTATTAGAACAAGTATCAAGAATAGAGTCACTTAGATACCTTTGTGACACCAGTACTCGTGGAGCACGAGGGTCTAAAGAATTCAGTTGTTTGGAGTTTGAGTTCTTCCGAAACACTTTCAAGTGTTTTTAAGGTTGACTTGATTAATAATTTACTGTTTCTAGCTGCTTCCTACGGTAGAGGGAACTACTTTACGAACCCGGATAAATAGCCTATAACCGTCTTTAGACCTATCGATCTTCATATCAAATTTCATCTAAATTTGTACAACCGTTTGTCCGTGAAGTAGCCACATACAAACAAACTCACAGTCGTAGTTATACCTAATATTAGTTAGGATTGGGATTTCTAAATCAATATTTCTGTGATTCTGTCAAGTAGTTGCTTGTTATATTCATAATCTGTGACATAATATCACGCTTGTTCACCCCAAAGAGTGCAACTGTACTGGAAGGAGACTAGATTTCACCGGTTCTCACCATGTTTCAGTGCTAAGCTGATCACAAAGTCTCACAAGACTCTGGACTTCTACTGAAAAAATCCTGATAAAAAAAAAACTCGTAAAACTTTGCCTGACCCCAGAACCGAACCAATGATCTCATGCTTATGCAAGCGCTACTCGCTTGCGCACACAAGACCAATGTTTTTTTTTCAATACAGTGTAATGAGGTACATTATACCGGCTTATAAAGCCGGCTTAATTATAATGGATCTCCTCTCCGTTTAGTCCAATTATTGTGGAAAAAATAAGATATTTTATCATAGAAAGTGAAACACTATGCAATACGGATCATTCATCTTTAGCAGTTTTTAAATTGTTTTTTTAGGCAGGGCGCAGATGTGGACATTTTTGTGTCTTGCGCCAGATATAAGCTACCGATTAATATTTGATTTCTATAGAACCAGTATGACATCACCCAGTCCCTGCGCATACGTGAACACTTTTTGTGTCCACTCATGAAGATCAAAAAGAGTTCGGTGTCGGTAACTGGAAACTAAAAGTCGTCAGTTGAAGACACAAGCAACATTAACAAATTTCCTTACAAACTTCCTTACATATTATTATATTGGATAGATAGATATTGAGTACAACTAGCAATAATATATACAATTGTACAATTACCAGTGACCAGAAGTAGGAACGGGGGACTGTGTCCGATCACCGCTACATGACACAGCAACTACAGTTCCCTGTGTGATTATCGATACTTCAAAACTTAGTACTAGGTATCACCAACATTTCTCCCAATAAGACTTTTCCCACCAAGATTCCCTCAATTTCTTTGTAATTAATAGCGTTAATCTCAGTCCGAACAAAAAGGTCGGAGCGATAAGGACTTGTCACATTATTCCGTGTAATTAAATCTCTAATGTAATTCTTGTAAGGACGGACGCAATCCCTTAGAGACCACACACACTTGTCCGGACGACGAACTTATAAACTGATTAAGCATGTGTTTATTGGTTCTGTGTGTGCTTTATTAGGTCCCTTGCGGGTAGTGGGGTCGGCAAAGAGCGATGTCTACATTAAGAGGGGATTCAGAATTATGTTTTTCTATGATATAAGGTTCTTTATAGATGTGGAAGAAGTAACCAAATTAACAATCTTAAGAAGAATTTCTTTATCTGTGTGAGTTAAAATAAAAACCACTTTATATGAAAGTATCTATGCAGGAATATAAATAAGATAATGCGATCTAGAGAGTTCTAGAATATGTAGAATACTTACACATAACTTCATTTTTTTTTTTTGCGGAATGAGTATGATGGTCGTCAAGTTACAAATTGCCGCGCAATGATAGCTTACTTTTCTTAAACTTTACTTTTTACATAAATTATATACTCCTCATTCATTTGAATACAAATTCCGCGCAATATACTTGAAATAGGATAAAGTATTCTCTTCACGAATTAACATGGATTAAACAAAACTCACAATTAGTAATTAATTCTGAGCATCAAGGCTGTTATTATTGAGAGCGATACAGCGAGAGCGACTAATGCCGTCACTTGTCAGTATCAACTCAATTTGCATACTTTATTGGCTATTGTTACATTGGAACATCATTTAATACGGTTAGCTTGAAAACGTTCAAAATTCCGTTCAAGTTTCAGTGATAAAAAGCAAACCTCGATATTTCAACAATGGCTATTTCTCCAGTAAAACGTTATTGTTCCAAACGGGAAATAAGCCCTCAAAATCTAAAACCTGCCTCCCTACTTCGTGTACGGCATTGAGTGTAGTAGAAATTGCTCGTGCTTTAATTTTCTGCATAGTGATTGCATTTTTAGAGACACGCAGGAACTTTGAGGGATGCTTAAGAGAGGTGGAGGGATCGGTGCCTTTAAATCAAAAAGGAGTCTTTAAATAAATTTTGTACTATTGTATTTTGTTTATTAAACGACCCAATTTACAAAAATATTTGCTACCTATTAAGGCCATTCATAAGGCAAATTATTGTAATCAACATTTTCAACCAGGACACTATGAAAAGATTGAGCGAATCATGACAGCCCTCGTACAGTACTCTCTAACTAAGCAATCAGGAATAACTTTTAAAAATATTTTTCTTTGGAGCTTCAAAAGTAGTCTATCCTATTTTTAGTAGAACAAAGAAAATGCTCCAACATTTTTCAGACTTTGGGAAGCAAACCGCTCCACAAACAAATATATTTGATCTGAATACATATCACATTACCCCCCTTCTTTGCTTCCTGGTTCCCTCCCAGGCAATCTATCACGCCTCGGCTTAAACTCCGGGAATTTTTGCAAATGTTGAAGAACACATTAGTAACACCTGACTCGCTTCCATTGAATATTACGACTAAATAAAAAATGGGTACTTAAGGTCTTACAGAAGACGGTCTTTGAATTGAGTCCATTTTTTTTTTTACAGTACAAATAATATACCGAACATTTTATATAACACCACTTTATAGTATTCTTATGGCCAGTTACATCACTTCCGGATGGAAGCTACATGAACCTACATGTTGAACTTATCTGTCAGATAATTTTATACAATTTTAATAAATCATGTTCTACTTGCCATTGGCTACCACAAACCGTGAAGAGCTATTAAAAAAAGATGATGTTCTGATCATTAAATTATCAGTAAATCAATTCTATATTTAATTGCACTGGTGAACCCAGCAGAGACTGGCCGATTACATTATTTTGTCATTTCAAAAATAGAATCCACAAAAGAATCTGTATTTATTAAGGCACTAGCTGTTTCCCGCGGTTTCACCCGCATCCCGAGGGAACTACTTAGCGCACCCGGGTAAAAAGTAGCCTATGTTATTCCTCAGGGTCTATTCTATCTCTGTACCAAATTTCATTTATATCGATCCAGTAGTTTTGGCGTGAAAGCGTAACAGACAGACAGACAGAGTTACTTTCGCATTTATAATATTAGTAAGGATAGTAAGGATATTATTACTTACTTCTATTGACACCAGAAACCATCAAGATTAAAGAGAGAATCAATAATGCCTGCTAGTACATTGTCAGTAAGATCAGAAGCCCGTCTTGATCTATTAAACTTCGACACACTAGTAAAACAATCAACCGATGTAACTCCATTTAACTCCACGTAATATTTCACTATTAATCTTAGTTACGGACACAAAACTTCGGCCAAATCATGATTAATAGATGAACTTTCGATGGAAACTTTAAAATTCTACGGTAAATAAAATCTTGGCGGAGCTGGGCAAATGGTTTCTGCAACGAAATACTTCGGCGGGGAATGAGAAAACTTCCCCCAACTTTTGGAAAGGGGGTGAAGAATGCATTGTCCTGGTTTCGGCTTTGTCGTCCTTATTGTATTAACGTCTGTATGTTTGTATGTATGTACTCTTGTGTATGTATTGTGGGGAAAGGTTGAGGCTTGATTGGAAATGTTGCTTTATTTCGTACATTCTTGAAAACTTTGGTTCGTTGGAATGTCTAATTTGATTTCTGGTACCGAATTGATAACATGAGAGTTTAAGATGTAGGGGAGTATGAGAAGTTATAGGCCGTTAATCAAGACTCCTATTATCTGGAAGCTCGAATTAATACCATTAGATTCCAAACAAAAAAAAAACAGATTTTTTTTTCAAACACAAATACCGCTTCGTATTTTACGTAAGTACGTGTACACCCGCTGGCTTAACGCACACGATAAATCCGCGTCAATCAATGCGCATTACCATGGCTTAGCCCCCACGGTACAAAATAAACACGGATTATAGTAGCCAACCGGCTTAAATTGTCATGAAAATCAATTAACTAATAGAGTTTTTGGGACACCGAAAGGACTTTGAAATTTCGTCTGAAAAATTAAGAGCGTTGTAATTTCGGTTGATTATTCTTTTGGGAGTAAAGCCGAAATAAGGATGTCTTTTCGGAAATATTCGTATTGTGTTTTTGTCGTTTCGACATTTTCTCCCTCTTATCTGTAAGGAGGGTATCTTTGGTGTAAAGCTTGCTTTATAAGAATCTGGTTTTATACTATGTTTATGTACCTTTCTTGAGAATTAAGGATTTCAGTTTCTTTAAGAGTGAAGTCAAATGTGTAATTCTTGCTAGTATTTTTATTACTTTTTATTACTCTTATTTTTATCTACTGACTAGATTTAAAATCACATTATAAATTTTCTAAAAAGTATCGTTATTGTGTCGCATTTTTTAGTTTCCCTTTATTTACATGTCGTAACTTGAAAATAAAACTATTGAATTAAAAAATAACTATTCGAAGAGCTAAGAAAAGTAATTTCAGAATTGAAATATCTTTTTCCAGCTTTATTTAAAAGCTGGGTTTAATGTAGGTAATATTGAAATTATTTGACTCTTCGAAAAGTTATTTTTGCTTTCCCCAAATATCTTTTGCCCAGTTTCAATACAGCTTATAATCCTATATTAAATTGCTAACAGCACCAGCCTTTCTAGGTCCGTCCAGGTAATCATCCTGGTTTCCACTGGAATGGCTTCAGGCCTGGCAAGCTGCCACCGCATCAGAATCTGCGCTTTAATCTCACACGTTAATGCATGCGGCTTACTGCGCTGATGCAGCAGAATGGTGCAGTGGTGCGATGACCTGGATCTGAGCTCAGGGTCGTAGGTTCAAGCAGCATAAATATGCAAGGCCTTGACAGTTTTCGGTTATGCACACGTACTGAGTGGCCTTTATCTAATAAAATTGTTTGTGTTTTCAGGCAATATAATTTATGAGTTTTCTATAATGAAAAGACATGTATATCAATATTGTGGCAGTAATATCCAGGGCTTATAAAATATTTCAGTATTAAAAAATATAACTTCTTACAAGAACATGAGCAAGACCGCGAAAATGCTAGCAATGTATAAAAGATATTTACGCATATTATTAAAAGTACAAAACGATCATAATTCATTGTTAAGGAGTCTACCAAAATTATATAATCTTTTACGATATCTTTATTAATTACTTTTTTCTTTTTCAGGTAAGTGACCAGTTATGAATAAATGCACTGTCTTTAACTCCAGCATCGCAATTTTAAGGTAAGTTTCCTCAAGACAATTTAGATGGAATTCCTCTCAATGCGTGCAATGTCTTGCCAAAAGCAATGTGCTGTCTGTCTGTCAGTATACGACTAGACTGCAAAACTGATTTAGATGAGGAAATTGAAACTTGAGCGAAGACACAGGATAATCTTTATACGGCGCGTTCGTGTTCCACGCGCGCCTCAAAGGGCTGTCAGCAATAGTGACGGGGCCCTCCTACTGGGCCATAGCCTGCCGGGGCTGCGGGACGTTCGAAAGAGATACCGCGCCCCCGGAATACAAGGGCTGAGGAAGGAACATGGATGGGTTTTAGTCAGTAAGAGTCTGACACTCCCTTCCATCCCACCCACGGCGGGAGGGGTCATTTGATGTTTTCCCATCCGAAAAAAAAACGGATTATCTTTATCCGTACATGATTTAATTCGCTCAGAATATGAGCGAATCTGTGGGAAATAGCCTATTATATAAATTAATAACTACGTCATATTATCAAACTTTTTCCAGTACATTTTCAGCGCTGAAAAGTTAATTAATTCACAAAACTATTTTCATTACACACCAGTTTTCTCGTTTGAATTTCAAATTGCTCATTGAAAAGTTGCTGATGTTCAGTTGGCTATCAAATTGTCAGTTGCTATAGAAATTGGGACATTTTTAGACAAGTTTGAACGCCTAATTTCAATATCCTGACGACTATCTTATTATTATTCGACGGCCTATATATTGTCCCCCTAATGGGCAGAGATCTCTTCTCATGCAGAAAAAGCACGCTTCCTCAAGCAGCTCATTTCATTTTATTAGTAAACGCATCACTTGAAAATAATTTGGCTATTTATTTTTAAAACTATTTAAACATGTGCGTAAGAATCCTAATAAGATATATAGGGAAAAAATATTGAAAAAGTTACCAGGGAAATAGTTCTGCAAAACTAAAAGTGCTTCTTTGTATGGAATTTTTGTCTCAAAACAATTTGGAATTTTAACAGCTAGTAGGGAGATAAAATTAATCTGTGAAACAAATACTATCGGCAGACCGGTATTAGAGTATTTTCATACATATTTGTATGAAAAGGTACATAGGTTTGGTTAAAAATAAAGGAGATAATGCACAAAAATTTCCTCTTCCGAACATAGACTTCACTAACAGGCGAGGTCGTAATTACCTATCAGTATGAGCTCATTATTACCTAACTAGTTTTTGCCCGTGACTACGGGATGAAAAATGTCTTAATTATTTGTATCTTCAATGCTGTGTCTTAGGAAAAAGGCTAGGCAGAAGAGAGATGAATAAATTCAAAAGTCATTTATTCAAATTAGGCTAAAAATCTGCTTTTTGAACGTTAATTTACAAGAGACAGCCCCCAAAACGTCCGCCCTTCACCAATATTTTCGAACATTAACGTTTCTACTAAATATTCAGAATAACTAAAAACATCGCGAGGTAACTTCGACGAACGACTTTGAAACAGATAGAATTAATCTACTACTAATAATAAATTACCACTTTCAAAGAGTTGGCTAACAGGAAAAATATCTGGTTCAAATAATAACATGAACTCCCAACAATTTTCCCTCTGAATCCATTTAGTAATGGAAGTTCCAGCTCCTTTCACTTCCAAGGGCATTATCATTAAAAAAATGGTCCCAGCCAAGCCCACTTTTAGGGTATAACTATAATGTCGGTGAGTGTGGTTGTAATAGAATAAGTGGCTCGACTTGCCTTAACTTACCATCTACTGGAGCTACCGTAGAATTTTCTACTTATCGTATACTAAATATAGGATTCTGTACTAGCTGTTTCCCGCGGTTCCATCCACGTCCTGAAGGAACTACTTAATGCACTCGGATAAAAAGTACCGTCTCCAAGGACCAATCTATGTCCCCACCAAATTTGTTCATTCAAATCGCGTCAGCCCTTTAACCCTGAAAGCATAACAAACAAACAAACTCATTTTCGCATATATTAGCTAGGAAGTCAGGATTAGCAGGCTATCTGTTATCACCGCCGACATTAATTACCGCCCAGTGACGTATGTTGGCGCCTGAAGACATATAATTAAATATGTTACCTGTGGCACCCGATCCGTTTGATTAGCGTATCGAATTAATTTGTTTACCACGTATCATTGTTACCGATTAAGCCAATTTATTCATTGATGAAATGACGTATAAGATGATCGACGTTTGTTCATACTTAAAAAAATAACTAATATTTATGATCAATTACACACCTATTTTTTTCTACCTACTCACCAGCCTTTTTACGCATTTGAATCAATAGTAGCTTCGAAAAAAAGCAATAACATCGAGAATTAAAAAAAAAAAATTGTTGATAGATTTTACCAATAACAGCGAACTTTAGTGGATGGGAATAATGCAGTGGCAAAAAGGTGGTGTCTAATGTCTGTGGCAGTCACTTTAAAAAACCCACCCGTTGCGGTTTCGCTTATGTTTGGCAGAAAAACTGCGCCTTGATTACAATATCCACGGTTCAAAACTGTGTCTGGTCTTAAGGTATGCTTAAAGAACTCTTTACCCGTGTGCCCGGACACAACGCATAATTGCATCAGGAGTAAAAAAACAATGTGGACTACATAATTTGGGACACATTTGATTCCTCGTTATTCAACATTATCATTACAACATCCATACAAATACATAGAACCTTTTGAACTGGCTAAGTTAGTCAGGAATAAACAGAAAATGTGCCACAAACGGTCCGAACAGCTTGTTCAAACACTGCTATCTGATTAAATCGCTAACTACACTCGTGTTTGTATGTTTGTCACCGATTCCTTGTGTATACGTCCGACGGACGTATGTTGGTCCATCGGGAATTGGTAATGAATGTTTGTATAAAATTCGATTAATTTCACCGCAGTATTTAGCTTAGCTGTCGTTTATTTTTGTTTTATTTGCAATTGTATGCACTAACCAAATGCCGGTTGGGAGTTAAACGGCGGTACAATTGAATTGTTTTATTTGTACATGTTTAATTGCTGCGGTTGTTTGGATGCCAGGACCAAAAACAAATTAGATTTGCTTCTAAAATTCCTAGTTTCGGTAACAATATTTAAAGTTTTTTTCATCAAGAATATTCTTTTTCACCGACTTCAAAAAAAGGAGGAGGTTATCAATTCGACTGTATTTTTTTTTTTTGTTCTTTTTTTTTATGTTTGTTACCTCATAACTTGCGACTGGGTGAACCGATTTTCATGATTCTTTTTTTATTTGAAAGCTGGTCCTTCCCGTGTGGTCCCATTTAAATTTTATCACTACCGGTTCAGCCGTTTTATAAATATATCAAAAATAACGATTTATCTCTACTTGCTGATATGCCAAATACTTCGATGATTTGGTTATTTACGCTTATTACAACCTAAAAAAGTGGTGTGTTTATTTTGTTAAGATAGCAAGACCGAGACACTGAAAAGCGAAAAAATAAAAAAGCTTTTTACAAAAAAAAAAAAACCGACTTCCAAAAAAAAAACTGAAAAGTAAAAAATAATTTTAATTTAAACGCTTTACGACCAAAACATCGCTCTAGAAGTCGGTGGCGAAATACTAACAATAGTAACTTACAAGACACCGACTTCTAGAGCGATGTTTTGGTCGTAAAGGGTTTAAATTAAAATTATTTTTTACTCTTCAGTTTTTTTTTTTGGAAGTCGGTTTTATTTTTTTTGTAAAAAGCTTTTTTTCACGTAAAAAATTTAACGTTAGTAATACATTGTACTACTTTACAAAATGATTTATTTCATAGTATGTATAAGTTTTGTACTGATGTTTGTTTGTATCAATTTTTTAAAGCATGTTTTAGGCAATAAATGCTTGTATTTAATGTGTGAAAAGTTGTAACAGAAACTTTTGTGTCAGACTTCTTCATAAAATGTTGATGCTATCTGTCTACACATACCTCACAGCACATAACCGTACAACTTACATCAGCTGTTCCCAGACAAAGATAAATGACTAGCTGCATTATGTCCTGAGAGCTGACTTCTTGCACCGAATGCTGACTCTAATGTGCTTCACATACTAAAAGCATTTGGTCCTTCGAGACGAATTTCGTAGTTCCAAATAAAAGTTTTGGTGACAAAATGCTCTTGGGTTCTTTGAAAAGAATATAATGAAATATATTATTGCATAAATAAATAATTTTTAGCAATGTACATAATTATATAAATCTGTCAAAACGTTTACTTTTCTCGCAAAATTCTTCACAATCGATATTCAAATTTTAATATTTCACCTACATAAATTACCATTATAATAAAACCAACGTTGATCCGAATAATGGTCCACTAACCCTTTCTTTTGGTTAAAGGTTAAGTTTCAGGATAAATAATGTTTGCAACAAATTCTTTCTATTTAATACGTGTTCAGCAAATATAAGCCCAAGATTGAAACACCTACAAATCTTAACTTTAATAATGTCCAACAACACGAAACGTGTGTGGAATTTCATTTTATTCAAGTTCACTTTTTTATTCGCATTTAAATCTCATTTATTTTATCTGCAAATCTTAAATTAAAATGACTTGCTAAAGTAGAATTACACATGCTGGCAGAAAAAATGGGAGCGCGGTTTAAATTTTTTCTTATAAATTTTTAAATTTAAAGCTAGATAGCATTGCTTGTCTGTGATTGATGTGAATGTTGAAAACTAGAATTATAAAGATAATCTTGAAAATATCAAATCCTAGACCCTGATAGAAGCTGAAAATAAAACATGGAAAAACAAGAAGATGGATTTGAAAACTGGAGATAATCCAAGACGCCCGAGGTGATTTGTGTTAGCACTAACAAGCAGAATTAGTTTTGACATTCATTAGTATAATCCCAACAAATGTGCATGTATGTATGTGTATATAAGGTATATATATATATATATATATATATATGTACCTGTTGACTGTCTCACGCACTTCCACGTGACATTGCTAAGTAGGTATGATTTTTCGGTTCAAAAAAGTGGTATGAGGTTTTTCTGTTTATTTTTCTCTGTACCTGGAATGTCTACGCGGTTGACAGCAATAAACCCGACTTTATTAATAACAGATTTGTTCATTATCATCTGCCTAGTCTTTTCCCCACAATAATGGGATTGGTCAACACTCAACCCAGTTAGCGGGTAACACGATACTACTTGGTAAGACTGGTTGTCAGACTTTCTGGCTTATGATTACCCCTAGCAACCATCAGAGATCTAAGGATTTAAATATAAATAGATCTTTACCTAACTCTTGGGGAGGGGGGGAGTAGTTATGTGTATGGTAACATTGGCTTTTTAAAAATTTTGCTTCTTTCGCACCTCATTTAAACGTAATAAAATTGATACAGGGTTGCTTATATCCAAGAAACAAAAGGCTACTTTCAAAATTTTGACACGAAACTAAAGGGAAACTAAAATATATTGATCTAATCTAAACGTTATATCTTCACGACACTCGTCCCAACAGCTTTATGACTACAAATACTGTCGTAGTAGTCGTTAAAAAGATAGATGTAGTTCCCCCATAATATATTATATGCGCACAATAACGTACATTAAGTGTGATTTTCACTTCAAGCTCAAGATACAAATTCTTTGTGGAACACTGAGATATTCTTACAGTAGGCCAATTCAGAAAGATAATAAGTACATTCTAGTATTCAAAACCATGAATGAATTGATACTTTTTCTTTTAAAAATGATGACTATTTGCAGTATAAGTTATTTCGTTTATATTTAGTAATATTTAAACATACTGCTAAAAAGTAAACTACGCAAATTAAATATAATAAAGTACCAATATTTATCAAATTATGTAAGAACCCATACAATGCATGTTCAAAACATGTCAAAGGGACAAAGGTACAAAAAAAAGAAAGAATACAAAATAATACAACCATTTCGTTACGACCAGTAAACAACGAGTACTCAGTAGGGCAATCCACGACGTCTCAATTATTTTCCCAAAAACTTAATTAAGCCATTCCCTTAAATAATGAGGGTGCTACGTCTAACCGAGGCCGCTCAGCTACCCTACATCTTCGCAAACATACCCCGAATATTAACAGCTATATTAATACGATTTTACTATTATTACTATTATTGATGTCAAAGTAGAAAATAACTCGAGATCAGACAGAAAGGTCGTCGGTAGAAAGGACCTTTGGTTATTTGCTTCGTAGGGCGGCCCGCCTAGCTGGGCGGCAGTTAGGCGCCAGCCGCTGGCTAGGCAAGCCGCGTCCCGTCGCGACACTCCCGCAAAACAAAAATATTATAAACAATACTCTGTGCTGTTTTTGTGAACTGTAGTGTATGTGTAGTGTGTGTTGCATCGGTGTCGAAGTGTAAGAACAACTACGTCATAATGTAATCAAAGTAATAATACCTAATCATATTGACGTATAAAATGAAATTTGATGTCCTCGTAAAAGTAGAAAGAAACGACTAAGTTGATCTAATTCAATTATATTTAATAGCCCCATATCAAGTTTTGGTTTAATCAATCTTAATTTATGGCAGAAACATTTCATCAAAATATTTTTCCAAGTACCAACATTTAATAAAAAAAAACTTAAACGACACTTCAATAATGAAATCTAGAATTAGTATAATTTATAATAATTATAGTCAAAGTTAGGAATATATTGTGCACTACATTGAAACAGGATTAGCATTTCAAACGATCTGTTACCTCCGTACACTGGCAGAGGTCTCGTCACGAAAATAGAAACTTGTCTAGCTTAGCATTTTTGTATCTTAGTAATATTAACACAAATCTCCCTGAAATATCTGAAAATATAAGCTGAAAAGCTTACAGACATTTTGTTGAAACCATCTTATTTTTTATGAAAATCAAAATGAAGTATAGGGTATTTTAATTTTACTCTAGGATGGTCCTAATCTTTACTTATACATCCTTTGTTACGATACTCGAGTCAACTTCAATCTGTGTAAAGCCGAAGATTTTTAATTTAGCGTAAGATTAATAGCCTTCTGTTTGATTGGACATATTTTTTCTCTGAGCAAAGATAGCTTTTGTTTTTAAACTAAATTAAATTCTGCTCTAGATTCCTATTTCTTTTTAACTTGGGTATCATTTGTTCACGTTTGGACTAACGTTGTTTGATTGATTGATGATTTTAATTAATGAGCAGCGCTCTAAAATGTGAAATGGGAATTCAAAATATTATACCCGCTTATTTCTATAATTTTATTGTCCATAATAATTTGTGATTCTTGCGTAAAGCAAAGCTCAATGCATAAAAACTAAATTCTATCACAAAACTCTTTTTGAAAGTAAATGTTCCCTTTGAACAATCCTTACTAATGTAATGCAAAAGTATCTCTGTCTGTCTGTCGTAATTTCAGGGGAAAACTGTAGAACCGATTTAGATAAAATTTGGTATCGTGATAGAAACAAAACCTGGGAAAGAACATAGGCTATTTTTAGGTAGATACAAGATGTAGTTTCTTTAAAATGCGAGTGAAACCATGAAACAGCTACTAGTATTATAAAGCATACTACAAAATAACACAGCATGTAATAATTATGAAAGGCAATATACATCACATTACACCAATTCTTTTTTTAGACGGCCTATTTTTTTATATTATTAAAATATATATTTTATAAACAATTTTGTAAATTTTATCTAAATACAATAATAATGTGCTTTTTATGTAGGCCAATAGAGACACGTGAGATAGTAATTAATTTACCCAATTTTAATAACTACGAGTCCTATGCCATATATCCCACTAAGATTAAGTAAGAATGTATGGATGTATGTTTATTACACTTTCACGCAAAAACTACTTAACTGATTTGGATGAAATTTGGTACACACATAGTTTATAACCTGGATTAACATATAGGATATCTTAATAGTTTCCTTGGGATGCGGGTAAAACCGCGGGAAACAGCTAGTATTATATACACCCATGAGAAAGTATGTAAAATATCGTGCTTGCCATTTTGTACCTATAACATTTCCATTTAAAAATCTTACTTGACGATGTTATTCTATTATTTATCCAGTTTGTTTAGGACAGGCTTTTGTTACACGCGTGGGATATTGTGACGTCATTGTCCAACAGTGGGTGTATAATATAAAGTCACTCTAGGTATCCGAGCAGCTTGGCTGACAGCGTAGGTTCTGCAACCCTGTGATGTTAGGAGTAAAAATGTTTACAGTACAAAATGATTGAATCATGAAACTTAATCTTCTATAGACAACAAAATAATTTCATGTAACCTGTATACGTTTGCGCTCCTAATTGATATTGATAAATTGCATAATCGTTGTTTTTATTTATATTAAGGTGGGTCTACTAATAAAAAAAATGGTATTTTTATATTTGAGAACTTAAAACAAAAACAAATGGCCGAATCAGTCTATTATCACCTTGCTAGTCAACTACAGTTTAATAAAATCATATTTTTATATAGAAACCAGCTGTTTTTTTTGTAATGATTTGTAATGAAATAAAACTCGTAATGCAGGATACGACTGCCTCGACCACTTCCAATCAAAATAATTCGTAACGTTTTTCTTTGATTAAAATACTTGATTTTCAAAGTATTTCAAGAAATCTGAAGGGCCCGTTATGAATATTGACAAGTCTCTATGGGACTCAATTACAAAATAAATTGGCCACATTTTTTAAAATAGAACTTTATTTCCCGACGTGACGGTGTTAAGAAATTAAAAGAGCAACTCCATTGTAACACGATACGGTTATTAATAGTTTAACTTTTGCACGTGGATTTACCTGCATTTTGTGGGTGTTAAAATTAGAAATTTATATCATTTCTGAAGATGTCACAATATAATTCTTATTCAATAAACCATCTTTAAAAAAAAAGCTGTTAAATTTTAGGAGTATTGCTACCCTTACTATTATGAATGCGAAAGTGATTTTGTTTGTTACGCTTTCACAGAAAAATGGCTGAACCAATTTAGATAAAATTTAGTATGGAAATAGATAGGATCCTGGAGACGTTTATGGGCTTTTTTATCCGTGTGTGTTAAGTAGTTCCCTCAAGACGCAGTTCAAACAAATAAAGTTCAGTACAAATAAAGTACCTATCTATTTTACAAAAGCCAATCCATTTTAGGCACAAATAAAAATTAATTAGTAGAGTAAGCAGCAAGTATCCATCAACTGATCGCAGCAGAAGTACATTAATCTCAGCAAACTTTCTGGCCAAGTGTTCTTTACCAAGATGTGTCTTTACCATCAATGTTGCGGATGGAGACTAAAGGTAAAGTTCACCGACAGATGGTTACCTAATTGGCCCGTTAAATAAAAACGTTTTTTAACCACGAAGCGGAAGTTTTCGTGTCATCCACTTCTTGTCCAACACCGGATTGGTACGTTTTTGGACCATTTTAAGAATAAAAACCCAAATGATAAAGTATCCATCGTAAGAAAGTTTTAATTTATGGTAAACAGCTCTTTTGAGATGATCGGACTGTTATCTTGTCGGTGATCTTGTGCCTAAGATGCAGTTCAAATGACGACATTAACAGGATTGTAAAATCTCTTCATCGCTACGAAATTAATACTGCTTTAACATGTCACGCCAAAATAAACAGAGCATTATTATTGTACAATATTTATTATTATTCTAGAAGTAAATGCAAAATGTCTATTCAGTGCTTAGTCAGCTCATTTTGATATTAAAGCGTCAGGCGCCAGTTTAATTAATTACAGACAGTTTTAGTAACCAGAATCTGCTTTAAACCTTTTAATTGATCTTAATTGTATTGATTTATTTAACTAGTATTCACCTATTGGTCGAAATTAATAAAAAGCTTTTTATAATTTCTTCTCCATAGAAGTTATACAAAGACTCACACTGTTCCGAGCGCTATTCTTAAAAAGGGATCCAAAGTTTTCGATTCGCGTATTAATATAATACAGTTATTGATGACGCTTTGATTAATAGTATTTTATGATTGCAATTTACTGCTGTTTCCTGCACTAATTAAGGTTGAAAAATCTTAACTAATCATATAAATCCAAAAGTCTGTCTGTTATAATTTTATGCAACATACTATCCCTTACGATCTCCTCATCAAATAAATAAAAAATATATAAAATAGAATTATTATTAATTCGGATGTATTTTTAGCTCCTGTTCTAACATGTAGGTTTTATTGATAATAGGGAAAAAAACTATATCTAACATAACAAGCCCCACCAACCCGGTCCTTGCAATAGACTCACTTTGCGTGTATGACAGCCGCCTGACGCGGGCCCAAGGAATCCTTTCATCCCTTGTCAAAGTCACAAAAGACTGTAACTATATTGTTATAAGTATTATATTTGAATAGTAACCCTTCGAGCCGATCATTCTTAATGATGTATTGCTGTTCGGAGGCTTTGTTGATATCGTGAAAAGAACTCCTAGGATGTTATTTCTGTATCTTCAATGTGTGCGGAAAATAGGACTTTATGGAAAGGGAAATAAGGTTAGAAATTAGTTGATTTATTAAGTAAAAGGCAATGTACGTTTATAACACATTCTATATATTTTAATAAAGTATGTTTTTAGTTTCCTATTATAACATATAGGCAGTATGTTATCAGTGTGAAAAAAATATTTAAATATTATTTTTAAATCAACACATATAGGAAAAAAAACAAATAGTCACATAACCAACCAACAAATACACGAACAAATAAAAACAAAACAACTAAATAACAATCATCGCTCAAAATTTTACCCAATTTGAATCCAAAAACAACGGATCGAAGGACCAGAAAATTCCCATTTCAAATGACGTACCGCACCGCAGTGGAAAAACACCGCCAATGGGAAATAAATTTCACCTTTTTCCCCGACGATATCCGACCGAGCACCGAATCCCGATGACTGAATAGATTCATTTTTTTAATGTTGCAAATATTTTAGCTGCGGTCCGTGTAATTTATACTCTCTGGTAACATTTGTTTTTTTATTCCAAAACGCAACCCAAGCAATCTATTTTTTTTTTTGAATTGATGGTCTTGGATGGATCATCCGCACATAATTAAAACATCTTTAGGTACGAAAATTTTACGCATCTGTAATACTTCAAAACCACTAATAAAACATCTGCACTCCATCACTCACATCAAACTAGAAAAGATAACTGATTATAAACATTCAGGGATTAAAATGTGTTGTTATTCTAAGACTATAGATTTATTTTTAAGGAATCTCTTTGCAATGGAAATTTATAAGGTTACTAGCTATTTTCGGTAGTTTCTGCCGCGTTCTTACTTCTTGACGCACCCAAATTAAAACCATCTTATAATCTTCCCCATGTTCTAAATATCTCCATATAAAATTTCATCTAAATTGGTTCAGCGTTTTGACCGCGACGTAGCAAACAAACTCACCATAAAGAACATATTACGTAGTACTTATATTTTCCATTTTAAAACATTTAATAGATTAAAAACACGTTTCATAATTATAAAAAACAACTAGGTATTTGATAGATAACTTAGTTTTATTTTGTAAACTTGACAATATCTAAATTCAAAGGAAGAAAGAGCAAGCACTAATCGCGGCAGTCCCCCCGAGAACTCCAGTGTGTGACATCACAAACTGCGGTAACTACCCCAACGACAATCTTATTACCCCAGCGACATTGTTACAGCTCCCTCTCCGTTACCACAACTCATTACTCCAATGCCCGCGAGACCTCTGCTAAAAGGTACATAAACAGGTCTTAAATTCGTGCTTCAAATAAAAATCATCGTAATAATGACCGGGTTGGTAATGTTATCCATAAAATGAATTTTAAAGCTTCACTTCGAATTATGTAATGTCTGCCTGGATATATATTATTTAATTTTTTATGATTATGGCAACGATTTCATTAGATTTCCAAATTGGTTAATTGAAGTATCACAATATTGATAACCCTTTTTGCAAGGTACTAGAACTTATGAATAATAAAATGTATATTTAAATAAAAAGTGAAATTAAATCCGATCAATATAATGATTACAATTAAATATATATACTAATATTATTTCGTATCAGCATGTAAATAAAAAAATAAACTAAATCTAATTAAAACTAAACTATTAAAATAAAAAGTGACATAAACAACTAATTGCAGGAAGTGACAACCCAAAAACATTTGAAACTCTCTCAATACTAAACACAACTAAATGTAATCAAAGACCACAAAAACGCCAGTGCAAACAAAAAACCTAAAATGGCGTCATCAAACGGCAAAGAAAGTGCTAAAATGACAGCCTCAATAGACAGTTTAAAACTATCAAGCAAAAACACGTCAGTATGTTCCTCGAAACACGCATCTTCAGAGTCAGTACTGTCGAGAAAAGAGAAGGAATGCCTTCAAATGCAAGAATGCAAGAAGAAACTGCTAGCGATGGAGCCACAGATCATAATAAGGGACGAAAATGTGGTGCTAAGGTCTCCCCCGCAGAAGAAGATTGTTATGCCGCCGACGATCAACGCTGAGGTAAGTGCTCAATATTTAAATAGGGCAATAAGAAGGGACGATTGTGTGCCGCTTGGGACCCGGTAACGTGTTTCCGAAAATGGTTATTTGGGAAAATTTATAAGTGTGAAGGGAAAGGGTATTCAATGTTAATTTTAATAAGGTTAGTGTTTTTTAGATAATATTCAATAATATTACATTTAAATTATGGTTGATCTACACTTAGCTCAATTAATACAATTACCGCTAAATTTAACTAAAACATAATTCACTCTCTGTCAACTTCAAAAGATTGACAAAGACAAAGTGATATTTTAGCGTTGTATTAAATTTTTGAAAGACTTAGCATCAGTTAATTTGTATAATGGATTATTTGAATCTTCAAAAGTTCAAAAACTTCAAAAGGCAAAAGACCAGTAATATTCTATTTTGTGGTTAGATCTAAAAGTTTTAATACATATGCAGTAATCACGGGTCGTCCCAACTCATCTACCATTTATTGTGTGCCAAAGTTTTCTCTCAGAAACTTAAATTGTCTGACGCGACCCCTGAGACATAAAGTTCGTCTAACTTTGATACTAATTCTAGAATTTCTTATTAAACTATTACTGACTTATTTGCTACCCGCATCTTATGTGTGAAGCTAACGGAGTCAAAAGCTTTTCTTTGCAAGAGTTCATTCATTTAGATTAAAACTTGCCTTAGGGATAGGTAGAAGCTCTTTTCTGGTAAAATACCTTATATTTCCTACAAGTCTTGGGTTAAACGAATACCTACTTCGTAAAGATTCGGCATAAATTCATCGCACTTTTATGAAACATATAAATAACGATTACTTACAACTGAATTGATCTTGATAAAATAAAACAAATTATTATTCTTATAAATAATGATCCCGTAATTCAACCCGTTCCCGAGTTCCAAGAAATACTACGGCAAAAGTCTCGTTATTTCAGTCGCTCTTAGTTATAATCCTCCACTTATACTGACCTCATTAAACGAAGAGTTTAATGGAGTGGATCCCGTCTTTGTTAAGTTCCATCTGATTCTATCGAGATGTAAGTTCGAACGTAAATCAAGGACTTTTTCCGATAGTAGGACGCGCCATCCCTCGGGGCTCGGGTCTTGCTGACGGTGTGAATCTTAAGTGCGCTTTATCTTCGATTTCTTTTGAAGAAGGACGAAGTGCGAATATTAGGCGATGGGAGGTCATTGGCATTGCTCTGTAAGGTCTTGTATGAAGGTCGTTAGGAATTGATGATATTCTTTATATTACTTAGATAGTTATGCGTTATATAATATTATGGCACAATATTTAGGCTGCATATTGCTAAGTATGGGACTGATTAAGTAGGAAAGCGGACCCTGGGTTCTCCCGCGCTAGGCGGGACGAGCAACCGGGAGACACGCTAGATTGATGATGATGATGATTGCTAGGTATGGGACTACAAACAATCATTCTTATACGCAATCGGTCCTAAGATACGAAACATTGTGCATTTGTACCTTAGGACCAATATTTAAAAAAATGACAACTTTTTAAAATTCGTGTCTAAATCTAGCTTCAATTCCCATAGGGGATCTATCTAGAGCTCAATAAAGCACATTTTTCCCTCCACTAATATATTGCAGTTCCCGGACAGTTGAGTGACGTTTACAAAAGCCACATTTTGGCAACCCGCCGCTGCCTGGGAAAACAAGCCAAGTAACAAAATATAACTTCACATTTACATACACTTTGTTCCTATTTCCATACGCCGCAAATTGAAGAATAACATACTTAAGGACGCTTTTATTTTGCCTTTTCCTGGTTTCTTTTGCCTTTTCCGAGTTAGGTTTGTTTGCGTTTAGCTGGATAAACTAAGATTGCTCGTTGGTTTAACGATGCAGAGAGGATTTTGAAATTTTCGACATAAGCCGCCATTTGCCAAGTATGCTAGGATTTGAATGATTGAATTATTCTTCCTAATTTTATCAAACGCAAAAGCAAAACACTTCGTTTACCTGTATATTATGTCAGGGTAAAAAGGCTGAACCGATTTAGATGAAATTTGGTGTAGAAATAGATTAAACCTGGGTAAAGACATAGGAGTAAATAACGAAGTTAAGAAGGAATAGTTAAAGCTAATTGTCCGTCCAAAGCGTAGGTTCCTATAAAGGAGAATGGATAAGAAACTCCATGGATACTCTTTTTCATCAAGTTTTACAATTGGTATTTATGTTTACTTTATTTATAATTTTATAAAAAAAATATGCATTTTATTTGATTCGGTTTAAAAAAATGGATCTTTAATTTTTAGTCTCGTTCACTTCTATTAGTGAATAAGTATGAAATAATATGCATATGTATGAAATAATTATGAATGAAACATATCCCAGCCCCTATGCAACGCAATAATTCAGAACAACACTATCTCTACTTTGCAGACACCTTTAGAATGTTAGCAACAACATAATGTATTCTGTTGGTCTTGGAAATTAGACTATATTTGCATAGTAATTAGGTTACTTTCACATTAAATGAGCCTCTTAAATGCTTTTGTATCGTTGTGGTTTTTATTACGTAAATCGAATTGAAGTGTTTCTTTCTATGAATTTTGAACTTATTAAGGTAGGCAGGTACACATTATTTAGGTCTTAAATAGATATTAATTAAAATAAACAATAAAATAGGTTAAATTGTTAATATATCAAATCACCTATGTATTTCAATATTGGTTCCCAATCCCAAATGCGACGTTAAAACATTAAAATTTTAACCGAAACAACAAGTAAAAAGCTTAAAACATTGTATCTATTTAAATAAATACATCCAAAAATCCACTTCCGAAACCCAAAACTTCTTTTGCAATAAACCCGACTCTTAGGACCCGCAACTCGACCGTACACTACAAAACCTGGTCCTTTCAATACCCTAATGGACGGCTTAACTGATTAAATTAGGCCCTTTTCACAGCGTTTAGAGACAAGCCCGGCCATCGGCCCCCGCCTTAGAATGTACCGGGGCAAGTTTATTGCATTACCGAAGGATATTCGCGTCAACTCGTATTAAAATTGGTTGGATTTCGACTACACTTGGTAAAGGATGGTAGAATTTTGTGAAGCTACATTTTAATGGCCCGTTTCGTTGTAAATACAGTTTCTGCTCAAAATATGGACTCGGTTGTTGAATGTAAACGCAGAGGAGAATACAGGAGCCAAGATTACTATGAAAATATTATATAAGCTTCTGCCCTCTACTTCGATGCACGCAGTTACTTCTTATAAAATCAGCTGTCTGCCAGTAAAAGCTTTTCAATACCGGCCTAGCCGTTTTGAAAAAAAGTGTGAACAAACAGACAGACGGATAGACAGATAAAAATTATTAAGCCTTGTTTCTTGTATAAAATTGTACATTGATAAATCATTACTATGATTTAAGAAAAAAGTTGTTATTTTGATATTACAAATAGTCACTCGAATTGTATTCATTTGGGTAGATACAAAAGGCATTATGTATAGTTAGATTGTTATGTAAGTAAGTCCGACTTAGGCCACCCTTAGAATAGATTAATCAGAAGCAAATAACCGTGGTTTTTCTATAGTAATTTGCTGAAGTGTGACCTAGACCAGTACAACATGCAATATTATTGATGTAGGAACCAGTACTACTTGGTAATGACAAATCGACCAGTTCCTAGGAAATACCTAAGAAAACACGATCGTGGTATGGTGTGGTCACTTTTACGTTCGGACATTATTGATAGCGAACTATATTGAATGAAAACATGACCCACCTTCTGAGCAACCATGTAAAAATGGATGATGATTCACTTTATATATATATATATGAACACGACAAAATTTCTAGACCTGAGTGCTAACTTATTGACATTTTTTTTTCGGATGGGAAATCATCGAATGACCCCTCCCGCCGTGGGTGAGGCGGGTGGGAGTGTCAGACTCTTACCGACTAAAACCCATCCATGTTACTTTTTAAATAGGTATTTCCCGTGGCTGAGGGAATCTCTTCAGGTTCTAGATAAATATCTTATCGTATATTCTTCGCCGAGTTTCAATCTATCGCTATACCTCCAAATCAGCGTACACCTAGCCTTTTTCCAACTATGTTGGGTTCGGCTTTCAGTCTACCCGGATGCAGCTAAGTACCAGTGCTTTACATAGAGCGACTGCCAATCTGACCTCCACAACTCAGTTTACCGGGTAACACTAGTTGTCAAACTTTCTGGCTTCTGACTACCCGTAACGACTGTCAAAGATCTACAAGCTTAACCTTTCATCTATCCACCCGTGCGGCTGTTCCTCTGCCACGAACTTACTTTACACATACAAACAAAACATTTACAATATATGTTCATACTAACTTAGGATTGTAAAAGTCAACAGTTTGTTATTTTGAAACTACCAGTTAACCCGTAGCAAGCTGATGTTTATACGCGAACTGCATTGGGACGACTTTAAACCAACCAGTTTACTGCAGAGTAGGGACTGTTGGTGGTAACACTGTAAGATTGGTATTGCTTCACGACAGTGTGATAATGTATGCAATTGCATATTGGTCCTTTGAGACTTTAGTCCTTTGTCCTGAAGCTTTTGTGGAGTTGAAATACCTATGTATTTGGATATAAACTCAGAAGCAAAAGGACACATTTTTGTTACATCCCTCTTTTTCTTTCGTGACTGAACTTAAAATAAAAATATATTTTTGACTTTGCTAGGATTCCTTTTTATAAATATATTGTAGAACGCATGTCATATAGTCAATAGCAATATTTAGTACCAAAATCACATTTGCAGTCACTGTAGTGGAGGGGTTGTATTGATGATCATGCGAAAAGTCCATGTATCGATAGAAATCTATCGATATTAGTCTCTGCGTATTGGTGTTCTGTATTCAATAAAATATTCGACGAGCGCAAGCGCTTGGAGCGGACGTGTCTTCAATACTCTAACAAAAGTCATTAAATATTTTTATTAACTAGCCAAAGTAAACTAAACCTAATCAAAAGTGCAATAACAAATATTTTCGGATACATTACTAAGTACGACAACCCACTTAATAGTCTATTAGAAGAAATAAAACTGTGACCGAGTGCCCTCCTCACCCCCTCGAGTAAAAGAAACAGGCTGCGAGGTAAAAATAATTCATCTCGCTCGCACTACGCAGGCAGCACGCAGGTACGCACACATCCACATACCTTATCAACATGTCCGTACCCATACAGCGCTCACCCCCGACAGAACGGCCTATTAAGTATGCCGATAGCAATAGCGATTGCAATCAGGCGAATACATCTCGCAGTGAGTCGCAACCAGATCTGCGGCAGTTAACAATATCGGACTCGGAAGCTAGACAAATTACCTATCGAAAGAGAAAACAACCTGACGATGATCTGTCCCAAAAATTTGATAGGCTAGAAAATAAGATAATATCAATGCTGTCAATAATGTCCCAAACTCATTCCGAAAAACTAGATTCAATATCCCAGGATGTATCGCTAGTGAAAGATGAGATTACCCAACTTAGATCTACTACTACTCAACTAGTAACGGAACAGAATAGACTTAATGCAGAACTTGTAAATTTAGAAAAGTTTAAAAACAATGTAGAACAGAAGATCGAAAATATTACTAATGATCTTGGAAACCTCAAAGAAGCGATTGGAAAATCGAATAATAACCTTTCTTCCACCTACGCTGAACCGTCAACAAACCTCACATCATACGAAAATATAATCACTGAAATGCAAGAACGCTCGCGGAGAGAAAAAAATGTGATCCTGAGTGGAATTGTCGAAATTAATTCGAATGATCCAAGGTCAAGATTAAACCACGATAAACAGGAAGTAGAAAGAATAACAAAACTTGCCTTATCCGACTGCCCTGAGCCTATTAAAGTCATGAGACTAGGAAAATTCAGTAGTGGAAAGTCTCGCCCAATAAAAGCCTGCTTTGCCTCATCTGATACAGCGAAATCACTATTACGCAATAAGTGTAATATATCTAGTATCGAGAGTAACATCAAATTCTATTCTGATCAGACACCCCTCCAGAAGAAACATATTGATAACATACGAGCTGAGCTAAAACATCGCATAGACGCAGGGGAGCAAGGTCTTACTATTAAGTACATTCGGGGTGTTCCAGCAATTGTTCAAGATTACCCAAAAAACTTCCCAGAACAGGACGCAGTGTCAAAAACTTAACCAGCAGCAACATTACCTACCAACTCACAAACTCTCATACCAACATAATCAATGATAAAAAATCACTGAAATGTCTATATGCGAATGTACGGAGCATAGTTAAACCAGGAAAATTAGATGAACTCAAATGCATAATACATTCTATACCTAAAACAGTCCACGTAATAATCCTGGCAGAAACCTGGATAAAAAGTGTCTCGGAAGCAGAAAGCTTAACTTTACAAAACTATACACATTACTATAACTTTAGAATCACAGCTAGAGGAGGAGGTGTATCCATCTATGTGCACAACAGCTTAACACACAGCTACATAGAAGACCTTTGTGAAAACGACAATCACTTCCTATGGGTTCATTTAAACAGATTTTCTATTGATATTGGAGCTGTCTATAAACCTGAGAGAACGAACAACTCTGACTTTCTTGAAATTTACTCACAGCAATTACTGAAACGAAAGAGAGCAGTTGTTTTTGGGGACTTCAACTATAACTTACTAAATAGCAACCAAATAACTAAGCAATACAAACGAATGCTACAAGAAAGCGGCTATAGCATACTCAACAAAATAGACCAGGAATTTTGTACACGTGAAACATATAATACGCAAACCATCCTAGACCATATTAGCTCAAATTTAAACCACCACAATTTCCACCTTGCTGTTGTTGAGTCAGCTATGTCAGACCACAAGCACATTTACCTAGAAATCCACAAATATAAACCAGAAAAGATTAAGAAGACCGTATACGAAGCTATTGACTACAATAAACTAAATGAAGCTGTAAAGCAAAATATACACGAGTGCTGTGAACTGAAATTTGAAGAACTTGAGGCGAAACTGCTGGATGATGTCAAGTATAGCAAGACAAGGAAAATGAAAATCCAAAACCTGCCACGATCGGACTGGATCAATAAGGAGATAATAGCTGCCATACACGAGAGGAATAAATTGTGGTGTTCTTATTTAAAGACATCATCGAATGAAACTAATAACCAGAAACTACTATCAGCTAGAAATAATCTAAAGGCAAAAATTCAAACCGCTAAAAGTGAATATTACCACAAGGCCTTTAGAACTTGTGACAAAAATCCTCGTAAGATGTGGAATCTCATCAACTCCTTATGTTCAAATAAATTAAAACAAAGTAGTGCCCCGTCGAAACTTGAAACACATTTGGGTCCTATCACTGAATTGGTAGATATATGTGATAGTTTTAATTCCTTCTTCTCTCAAATAGGCTACACTCTCGCCAGCAAAATCCCGCAAAGATATCATGATAATACCACTTACACTAACTTGTACAACATACAAATAGACATCACAACTGAAAACTTAACCCAATATAACCCTGCTACAATAGATGAAGTTAATAAAATCATAGATAATTTAAACTCTAATACAAGCACTGGTCTTGACGGTTTCACTTGCAAAGCATTAAAATCTATAAAACATCATATTTTGGACAAACTAACACGCGTTATAAACAACTGCTTAGAAAAAGGTTACTTTCCTGATTCCTTGAAAATTGCGAAAGTCAGTCCGATATTTAAGTCAGGAAGCAAGACGGATCCGGGAAATTATCGACCCATCTCAGTTCTTCCAATTATGTCTAAAATATTAGAAAAAATCCTGTATAATCGCTTAGATAAGTATTTAACATCAATTGACTTTCTTAATAGCAAACAATACGGCTTTCGGTCTAAGTCTAACACTCTTTCAGCATGTGTAGATCTAGTCACTAAACTGAAAAGTAATTTAGATAAAAAGCAAATAGCTCTTGGGATATTTATCGATCTGAAGAAGGCTTTCGATACAATATCCCATAAACTACTACTAAATAAGTTATTTAATATTGGTATTAAAGGAAATGCACTCAATATCCTTCAGTCATATCTCTCGAATAGGTATCAGATTGTAAAAATCCAAAATACTCAAAGTTCGCCTCAACTTATCACTTACGGTGTGCCGCAGGGCTCCATTCTAGGGCCCTTATTATTTATTATTTACATAAATAACATTCATGAGCTGGGTTTATCTGGTGATGTGACATTATACGCTGATGATACAAGTCTCTTCTACTTTGGTAAGGATATACAGGCAGTATTTCAAAAAGCTCAAAGAGACCTGGACATCCTCAGTACATGGTTCCAATATAACCTATTAACTATAAATGTATCCAAGACAAATTACATGATTTTCAGTGCAAAGAACAAAAAAATTACTGACTACCCAATACTATACATCAATAAAGAATCATTGTCAAGGGTAGAATCCGAAAAATATCTTGGTCTCATACTAGACAGCCAAATTACTTGGAAGCCTCACATCGAGAAAGTACAATCAAAATTGTCTACCCTGATGGGTCAACTTCGGCACACTGTTCGTTGCTTTCCAAAATCTGTTTGCTACACTATTTATAATTCTCTGATAAAATCTCACCTATCTTATCTTATCGAACTTTGGGGCTCGGCTGCTAAAACGAACCTAAATCAACTGCAAATTTCCCAAAATAAAATAATAAAATTGCTGTATCATTTTCATTATTTGACACCGACAAACATAATATATCACAACACTGGCCTTATGACACTAAAACAAATGTACAAATACAATACGTGTATTTTAATACGAAAAATACTAAATAAATCTATACACACACATATATCTTTTACAAAAAAGGCACAAATTCAACAACGCTTATTGAGAAATGCTAACAATATATGCTTGCAGGCACCACGCACTAAACTACCAAATGACATTAAGGAAATACAGTCATTTCCTTTATTCAAGAAAAAACTTAAATTTTATATTTTAAAAACAACTACATAGATATATTATAACTTAGCAGAGTCCAGACCAGGAATTAAAATATAGAAATGTAAAACTTGCACCTAGAATAACAAAAAATAATAAACCTTACTTTAGCAACGAGTTAATTACAAAATTAAATTTTAAAAAATGTATATAAATACTTGTATATAAGTATATATGTTATTTTATAGCAACATCTCATCTAATTTAATGTATTATAATACCTTATATTTATATATTCTATAACTAATTTCTATCTATTAATATACGCATGCACAGGACAAGTAAGGAAATAAAACTAATAAAATAACTTCAAAAAAAGCGGAAAAAACAAGATCACACATTTTACATCTTACTTTAACTTCGCAAAATGTACGACATCGTCATGATGGCAACTAATGTGTTTCAAATTTTCGATACGTAATAAGGCCGTTGCCGGTGTAAATGCACAATGGTTTAGCTAAATGAGTAATGCTTCGATAAAATTATTTCTAAACTTACCCACATAATATTAATTTCTACTTCGATGTTATTTTCTGTTTTTCTTTTTTTTATTTTTTTATTATTGCTATTTCATTTTAAATGTAATGTACGATTATTTTATTTATCATAGAAATACCTACGTTATTGCTCCGGCGCTTTGTTCGCATGTACTATACTAAATTCCTTGTATTTCTCAGTCAAATGAATGTGTTATTTTTTTATGAGAAATAAATGTCTTAAACCGTAATATAGACAAAGCCCTATTAAATACCTTTTTTCAATGTCATATTTCCAAGATTTTTTGTCTCTTTCTACAAAGACTTCCGCTTTATAAGAGCCATAATAATGAGATTCCTCCCGCGAGGCACGCCCGTATATTCAAGTATTTTCTTTAAAGAAACCCGGCTTTTAATAAATATGTTATTTTTACTTCGACTTTCTTTTAATAGCGGCTTTTATATGTTTTTACTGGGGAAGGATTTGTGTTACGTAGAATGGGTTCTTTGAAAGCATTAAATTTGTTTTGAAGTGATTTGTCTGAGAGTTAATCAATTTCTAACCTTTAAAAACATTTCATGGTTCTTGGAAATATAGGTAACTCTGCTGTACTTAAAATATTTTTATTTTATATAATGGTTATTATGTAATTTTTTTGGAAGCCGACCCCAACTTAGTTGGGAATAGGCTAGGCAGATGATGATGGTTATTATGTAATTTTGATAAAAAACATGTTTTTATTATTGAAACTTTTCTCGGAGATTAAATCTAATGGTGGATCTACATAAAGAGTGCACCCATACTAATTTGCTACCTATGTTTGACACTCGTGTATAAGGCGGGCCAAACGCAGACTCCTGGCTGCTACTCAGAACTTCAAGAGAAAAGCCAATGCTATGTCTGACCTGGGAATCGTACACAGGACATCATGCTTAGCAAACAGTCGCGCTTGCGTTAGACTAACCAAAAAAAATAATTAATACTAGTAAAAAAATATAATATATGTTTAGAGTGATACGGAGTAAGTATTAATCTTCACTTTTTCTTAATATCCAGTATAATTTAACTATCCACATACAAAATTCATCAACAACAAAACATTGCCTCTTTTAAGTAACTTTAAAGAAGTTGGTAGCATTGTTACCAAGAAAACGTGATACAAAACGTGTTTTGCAACTTGTTTTAAACTTAGTTTTGAAGGTAGCGGTTCGTTATTGTTAAAGTTAACTAAACTGGGTTCCAATACAATGTAGCTATTAGTAAAGTTTAACTTGAATTAATGAGGTTAGCGTGTAATGTAACATTTTCGACTCATAATTCCAAAAAGTTCTTTAATATCCACGTCATTAATTAAAACTGCGGTGCTCAATATATTGCAAAATTACTAATTTAACGCGTAATAATTAGTAAAGAAATCGTGGTTTTTCCGTGGATGGGTAGACCATCTATGTCGTACCGAGACTCCTCCATGCCTCGGAAACCACGTTAAGCTGTTGGTCCCGGTTGCCATCTCTGACACACGTTACAGGCAGTCCGAAGGCTGAAGATCTAACAACCTGTCTTACCAAGGAGTATTGTGTTCTTGGTAACTGTGTTGTGAAGGTCAGATAGGCAGTCGCCCCATGTAAAATTCTAGTACTCAGCTAGCATCGGATTAAACTGAAGAAGACAAGGCAGATGATGACTCTGGTCCGTATTACACACTGATACTTAAGGATCGATCTTGTCATGAGCATAAATTCGGAGCCATTTGATAGGTTCAATCAAATTTTAAGTGTTTTTGCGTAATACGGAATTAAGTACGGTGTAAATCGTGGTTATTAGTTAGTATGAGGTAAATAAACAAAAGAATAATCGAAACCACATCAGTGCCTTCAGCAAACTAACCCAAAAGTTTGAAAAGTCAATTAATTAGTTTGTTTTAGGTACGAAATTAAATGGTTTGTATTATGGTAGGTATATAGTTATTTAGTTTGAAGTTAAGGGTTGATGTTTGAACTCTACACGTGGAAAACAAAAGGGTTGTAATTGAAAGACACGTGTACACGTGTGTACCACATTTGCTAAGCTGTCAGTCTGTCAACGTAACGACGTAAAGAACGAGTCTATTCCATTTCAATTGCAAAATCTATCATTTTGTATGTTTTTTTTAACCTTACAATTTTCAAAAAAACGTTCAAAAGACACTGTTGATAAGATGATTTTTCAAGCTTTAGCTTATAAATGTATCTAGCTTTTGTCCCGCCATTTAAGAAGGTGCCCATGTCTCAGTAGTAATCGTAGGTATTTCCAATATATTTTTTTCTATATACCATTTTATTTAATCCCGCAGTTTCACATGTAACCGTCACACATCCCATCTCCATACCAAATTTCATCTAAATTGGTTCAGCCGTTTTACCGTAATAAGCGGGTTATAATATTACTTAGTATTAACAAAACCTATTGGTAAAGCATCTTTGGAATAGCTTCAGTAGTTTCTAAGATAACCCCCTGGATAATAAAGAGTTACAAACTAAAAAATAATTATTTTTTAATTCAGAGTTAGATAGTATGTATAATAGCAATATAGACACTAGTTAATCTTTAAAGCAAAACTCACGTACTCAGGCTTTGTTTTAAGATATACTATACTAAAACTGAACTGTACTTAAAATTACTTCCGTATTTGAAAACGTTTCCAAGGTGATATTCTCGTTACTGGAACCTACAAGGTAGTGTTATGTGGTAGATGAAGCAATTGGAATTCGTGTCCAACGCCAGCCTAAACACACAAAGTTATGCTACTTTTCATCACCACGCCTAAACAATCAGAGGCCAGAAATCCTATCATAATCCTGCCTTCAAAAACGAGCCCGGCTGGATAAACAACCCTCACATATACGGGAAATAAGCGACAATCCACATACACTAGAAATAAAAAATCAGAAGTTCCACTGGAGGCAACAAGTTTGAAGTAACTACATTTTTTTTTGTTGTAATTGGAGGGAATTGGTATAATAAAGTTAACCGTATATCGTAATTCTTAAATCATTATACAATAAATAATAAAAAACATTCCTAAGGGCGGGCATTTTGGGGGTTGTCTTTTGTAAATGCTGATTTTCAGCCTAATTTAAATAAAAGATTTTTGAATTTTAAGCATAAAATATATTAGATTTTGAGTGCAGTTAAAATTTTTGCACTATATCATCTTACTAGCATTCCGCCAGCGACTTCGGTCGCATGGGCTATACGTATCCAAATGAAAAAAAAAGTTTCATACAAACTTTGCACCCCTTTCTCACCCCCTTAGAGGTAGAATTTCGGTAAATCATATAGTCATAAAAAGATCACATCTATCAAGTTTCAGATCTTTACGATCAGCGGTTTAGGCTGTGCGTTGATCCGTCAGTCATTCAGGACAAAGCATTTTATATATTTAGATATATATACACAAAAACTTATGACATACTTGAATACTATAATTAATACAAATAGATTTTAATAATCTTACAGTGCATTAACTAATAGCTTTCTTTATTATCAACAGGTGCGATTACCTGTATTTTTTTAATGTTATAAAACCACTCGAATTGAACCTTTTTCATTTGACTTTCATATAGCCACTAAAATGTCGAACCGCTGACGTAATACCATAAATCAGTGGTCGACGGTGACACCCAGTGCCAGCCCCATAGATACACCTTGAAAAATGCTAGATATGTCTCAGAAAAACTGTGACTTCGTGTGACGACACGCATCTAGTGTAATGTTTATGTGTGATTGTTCATATAAAAGACGGCGGCGTGGTGATAAAACGAACCATTTGACTGTTTTATACTGTAGTAAAATGGAGCAGTTCTAGTTATTTGTATCTTGGTACGAATTTTCTTTGTTATAAGTCATTGCCACAGACTAGGGCCGGTTTTGCCGCTTCTAAGGACATATCACAACGGATTAGAGCAGTAATTATAAAATTCTGTTGTGAAAAAAGAATGTTGCTATACGTCACTTTCAGATCCGTCTCACTCTCACTCCTCCCCCACTCCAGGAAAAGTGATGATACGGCCTCAGGTCGGAAAATCTGCCCAAAATTTAAGAAAAATCCCTGACAAACAAAAAACTCTTAACTTACGAAAGTGCCTGTTAATTGTCTAATTGAAACAAATGCTTCGACTTACACTTTGCTAAGGACCAATTGAATATTAAATGCTACGGTGGGCGTATAGAAGGACCAGTTTTGCGATTAAATATTCATGACTTTTAAGGTTTGGTTTTTCGATCCGTTTTTTCAGTCACATCCTACATAAAATTCCAATTATAAAATTATTTCAGTGGTTTCAGTGTGAAAATACAATAAACGTACGGTTATATAAACAGTTAAAGACATAAAATACTTTAAAGAAATTATGTAATATGTGTGTAACCAAAAATTAAAATAATAGTACCCCACTTGAATCGACAGATAGCGCTTCTCTGTTTGGTAAGAGGCTTTTGCCCAGCAGTGGGACAATAAATAGGCCGATGTTTTCAATGTCGACTTTTATCGAGAACATAATCCAAGCGACTCCGAATAAACGACATTTCTTTGTGTATCAAGCCCTGATTTATTATTTTCCTTAGCCATTGTTCAAAGCTCCTTGCTATTATGAACTAAATAACAATGAGTATAGGGTTCATAACCCACTTGTCCGAGCTGTGCTCTAATTAAAGTGTGAGTTCTAAGAAGTTATGTGTAGTAGTAACAGTTATTATAATCCAAGGTCTTACATCAGGTGCACAAAGTCTCAGAGCGCTTCATTGTACTGGTTGCGTTGCACTTGTGGGTTCTCATGCTTTACTATTTATAAACAGCATATTTTTCTATACTTACTAGAAAAATACCTTTGTCTTGAAAATAAGAATGACAGAGCCATTTGATTGGTTAAATATAGTTTGAGCGTCTGAGTCTTGAGTAAGATTCTGTAAAGCTGGCTTCCTACGGTGCGTGATCCTGCGGAATATTATGTACGGCTGACGACTATGTACAATTACGCACCTCACACAAGGCTCTTCCAACGGTGCGTATCAATCTCTGTGCGTCTTGAGATTCGAAGTAATTTTACCATTTCAAAATGAATGGTGAAAGAGACCGTATTGTTTATCTTTGAAATTATCGTCTTGCCGTGTATATCACGTACTGTGAGAAGCTAGCTTAATCCATATCTTTCAGTATCTTGGCTTTCTGGTAGGCAGCGTGACTGCTGAGCAAGAGGCAGCTACATACAATTTGACTTTTCCACAAGTAATTTCTTCTGTTGATAACAATAGGCTCTACATAAATGGCACTCAAACACATGGTATAACATACGTATAAATCATACGGTAAAACAGCAATTCTTTGTCCAGAAGTCCATAGTTACCCCATATGGCAACTAAAGGGAGATAATTATATTCCTTGCTTACGACACGTACACACTTGCATACGTACTGATATAATATAATACAGTAAGTCTCACTCTTCAGAGTTGACCGGGAGTTTAATTAAGTCCGTACCGGGAGACAATCACGTGTCTCTCGGGATGTACGTGAGTTTTGTTCGCCGCAGCAAATACACATAGATATGTATCTTCCTTAATAATATAAGGAGGCTTGTCTGTTTGTTCGGGTTAGTCTGTAAAGTACGGTCGAAATATAGAAGTTATTTTATTGAGTGATAGCTACACTATACTGTTCTATTATCCGATAAGAAATAAAAAAAAAACAATCAGATAGATCTACTAGGTCCAACATATCCCAGACTAAAACCTTCTTCAATTTCTGCCAGTCTTGGCTTGCTTCTGTTACAAATAAGTTTAAGTAACAGCTAAAAACACTTCAGAGTTTGCAACACCGTCGCAGTGTGCCTCAAAAGACCGCCCTACATTTCACTTAAGACACCATTTATAATCATTTTAACTTATTTATCACTGAAACCCCAAAGAGACGCAATCTCATTATTTTTATCCGGGAAGCGAAGGACCATTTGGCAGAATTATTACAGGCTCGAGGCTGCTAATGCAGGCTCCAATCAAAGCGATCGATACACATTTAGATTGTGTTCCGATTTAGTGTTGAGATACGGCGCGGGTCGCCGGGGGCTAGGGGACGGATATTTTTATTTATTTTTTTGTTTTGAATTAAAATTATTGATAAAGAGGAGTAGACAATTATAAATGCGTAATTCGGTCTGTTCATTTGTTAAACTTTCACGTTAGAGTCAGTAAACCAACTTATATGAAATTTGGTATGAAGATAGGAACCTCTTTTGTTTCGGATGGGAAATCATCAAATGACTCCCGCTGTGGCTAGGGCAGGAGGGAGTGTCAGATTCTTACTGACTAAAACCCATCCATGTTCCTTCCTCAGTTGCGTTCCGGGGGTGCGGTAACTCTTTCGAACATCCCGCAACCATGAAAATAAACACTGAAACCTAGATAACATAGATTATTAATAATAAAAAGTATTCAAAATGTAATTCTCTTGAGAAGCAAATTAAATTGCGTTATTTTGTTGCTTTTAAAATTAATTAAAATCTGTGATCCATGGAATGATTTTAATAAGAATCCGCTTTATGACGTAATTAATAAACAACCATCTCCCTTAATTAATGAAGAAATAAATATAATTTCTTGTCCTGCTAAGTGAAATAATGCAAGTTAGTCAAAATATGTTTCACAGTTTCTTCGTGTGTTCCTCGTTTAACTCTCAAAGGACAGAACCGCGCAACACAAGTTGCCAACTTGCTAGAACTTTAAAATAACTGTCCGACTAGCATTCAGGAGAATTCAGAAAACAATGGCTTCTTTGAGAAGAGTTAGACTGGAATTTTCTAGAACTTTTTCCAATATTCATTTACATAGTTTGGTATTCTTTGTAATACCTACTTGAATAGAAGTCGGCGTAAGCAGAGGTACTGTATACACTTCTATACTTATATTATGAAGAGGTAAAATTTGATTGTAAATTTGTTGAATGTAGGGCGTAATCTCCAAAAGTACTGGACTGATTCTTATCTTATCTTATCAATTCCAATAAAACTTTCTCTGATAGATAGTGATTTTATCCATGAGTGCTATGGGCTCATCTTCTTCTTGCCCGTTCTTCTCCATAGGAATCTATGCTTTGGAACGGGCAAATAGCTTCAACTTTCTTTTCGACAAACTGACAGACTTATGACTCTTTGACAATTCAAAAGTGCCTGTAAATGGTCTAGTTGAAATAAATTATTTGAATTTTGAATCTACTATGTTGTCCTTGCAAACAACAGAGGCGACGGCATGGTGAAAAGCTATTCACAGATAAAAAAAATGAGAACTAAGATACTTTTTACCCGACTATAGTAAAGGCAGTATTATAATTTTATGTATGTTTCTTAGTTTAAATACTGTATGTACTCCACCGTAGCGCCTAAACCACTGAGCCAGTTTTGACGAAAGTGGTGTCAATGAATTCGTTACTATGGCCGAGGTGACATAGGCTAATTTTTAACCTAGTTAAAATTCAGTGACGAAAAAATATTTAAATATTGTTCAAATTCAGTGACTACATGGAACCTTGAGAAAGTCACACTACCTTGAGGAAGTCACAAATCTACGAATAGTCGATGATATACGACTGGTATTGTATTGTAGTTTACGAGCCGAGAGAGATTTACTACGTTTACGTGTGGCGCTGATAGATGCCGGCCCGTATCGACACATTCCGTATTTCCTGTTTTCGAAAAGTTTGGGTAACAAATTGAAAATATTCTTCTTTAACAAGAAATTGAGTGACAAAATTATTGGTATTGGTTTTTTTTTCAATAAATAAAGTTTTAAACATATTTTACAACAAAACTAAAATTATAACAGCTAGATTCAAATTCAAAATCAAATCAAGCAAATTTAAAATCTTTTTGATCGACACCATGTAAGAGTAAAGCCACAATTAGTAAAAGTCAACCTCCTTAGGAAAAAACTTTCCTGGGTCCGTACTATTGTCATACCTACAACTACTGTCAAACAGCGTTCCTGATCTCACATTTCATGGTTGTGGATAGGTACTAGTGTAAGCACCGTCTCTGTATTAATTTGTCAAAGGTACAGCCAGTGAAAAAATATGACATGACACATCTAGCTCTCTAGCTCGTGGATGGCAAGTCATCCGCAATACATCTTTTACGGAACACAATGTTACCATCTAACCATCAGATGAGTCAGACTTTTTCTTGTAAGCTAACATACCTCTATGAATAATTTTCTATAATTGATAGCTTTGTTTTCTCACAGAAGTATGTTTCACCTCTATTCTCTCCCGGAATCGACATGGAGATTATTATGGGAAGCTAGAATTTCATTCCCATTACCACATCCAACATAATGACGCTTTTTGCTAATTTAATATGTAATCGCCTAATTTGAATATGAAAATGTAGCTTTTAACGATCATCAGTGGCGATAATTTAATTTAAAATGGCTGCGCAGATGCCCCGGCTATGAGATACAAATGACATGTAACATGAGGCTACTGTTTAGACGCATGGCGGATAATGTCATGTTTTTATGCTTAGTTTGGTAGAAGGTTTTAAAACAATAAACCTGGCTAAACCAGATAAAATTGTGCTGCTAAAAATTCAGTGTAGGCGTCGGTATCAGAGTTGACGTCGGTATCAGTATAGGCGTCGGTATCTGTATTAATGTTGGCGTTGGTATCAGTATAGGCGTCGGTATCAATATAGGCATCGATATCAGTACAGGCATCGGTATCAGTACTTGCGTCGGTATCAGTAAAGGCGTCGGTATCAGTACAGGCGTCGGTATCGGTATAGGCATCGGTATCAGTACAGGCTTCAGTATCCATACTGGCTTCGGTATCAGAGTTGGCATCGATATCAGAACAAATAAACAAGTCTACAAAAAAAAATACTTTCACATAGTTAATTAGCTTTTCTTAAATACAAATTCATTAGAGAGCCTTACTTATAATTCTAAGAGGGAGTCTTTGCCTAACCCTTTGTGGATCCCGCACGTGACTGGATCTGGTTGACGTCTATAGTCCAACCACGTATGGATAATATTCTCTGACAACCACTGAGAGACACAACCACCACAGCTAACGGATCATCGGGGAAAGGGTTTACCTAAATAAATGTTATACTTTTTTGGTGATTGTGGCTGCAAATAGAAAGGAATGAGTGCGTATTCGATATAGGATAAAATAGAAGAATAGAACACGTGTGAAACAAAGGTTTTATTTATCGAGCTTAGCAAAATTACTCAGAGAATAAAAATGAATGAAATTAACAAGAGCGGACCGTACATTATACATAGGTGTCGCCAAATATGAAGACTATTATCAATATTTTTAAGATCTACCTACGATGCGACAAAAAAAAATCCGTCTCACTCACTTTTTCCTTATTATTTTGCCCATATTTTCATCATTTCCCAAAGATTTTCTTATATGTAAATCTTGTGCTGAAAAATTACAAACACAACAAAAAAATATGCAATGCCTGCAACCGTTCTGAAGTAATATATGGCCAGTAGAATTTTATTTATAAATGCGCCTATTTTGTATGATAAATGTTTTCTTTTTCTTTCGAAATACGCGAAAGAAGAAACTAATTATGAAAAAAAAATGCTCCTAAACAAAACACTGACGCACATTTTATTGATGAGCTCTGTAAAAACAAAAGCTATCTACTAAGATGGCGGCTCCATCTAATTCCCACTCCATTACTCTTACATTAGCAGATTAGCATCGCATTTATCTTCAAAGGCAAGTTGACATCTCATTCAGCGGCTAGACGTAGCATTAGGACAATTTGGAGACTGAGATATCAAGTAATGGACTCATTAATCTTAACTAATACTATAAATGCCAATGTGTGTTTGTTATGCTTTCACTGAACTGATGTAAGTCAAATTTGGTACGGAGATAGCTTGAACCCTGCAGAAAATTCTGGGATAGTTATCCGGGCTCGAGAAGGTGTTGCAGAAAACAGCTAACAAACTAATAAATACTCAAATATTAGTTGAGAAAGAGACAGGAATTTATAAAATACCTACTAATATTAGGATTGACTTGTTGGTCTAATGTTCCACCAGCACGTCTACTGATCATGATGTCCTGGGATTGATTCCCGCGTCAGGCAAAATGTTAATGGGTATTTTCAGCACGGAGTCCGGATTTGAGATATGAGATTTTAACAAAAGATGAATTGTGGCAGAGCTATAAATACATGTATTCTATTCTATTATCCTATTCTTAACGGTCTGATGATGATGTCCCTGATATATTTCAAAGTGTGGCTTTGATATCTTAATTTTTTTTGAGTCCAGTTTTCTACACATTTTTTGGCCCTCCAAGTTATACCCTACAAGAAATATTTGGAAAATACAACAACATAAAAGATTTCGACCCCACAAACTTTTGCGAAAATTACTCTCCTTGACATATGGGTCGACATGACAACATAATTACATTGTCTTATGTTACCATTAGCCTTCTATTCTAAGGCTCACTCTGAACCCACTATTATCTATTGAAGCCACAAAATAGTCATTAAGATCTCGTCAATGTCTCCGATGTAATGAACCTGTGTCTATCGCAAGAAAATATACGAAAATAGTCTGGCTTCGTACATTGTGACGTAGGTCAACTCTGGCGCCATATTTGCTAAAGTTATTTTTGTGTTCGGTATAAGAAGAAGGTTTATCGAATTTTCCTAGATTTTGTGTCGTTAAATCAAGCAAACCTTTCGCCTAGAATTTTCCAAAGTCGAACTATATGCACAACATAGAAGTTCTGTTATCTGACCTCAACAAATGTTACTGGATATCACCGGTATTCTGCGATTAGACTAGTTGTCAGACTTCTGACTTTTACTTATGAGTGTGATAGATATTTGTGTATCAATCGAACTAAAGCTTATTAACGTAATTTCCATGTCCTGAGAATTTTAGTTAAATACGTTATGGTCACTCATCTTTGGATTGACCGAGGTAAATGTAGTTTACCTTTGCCAAAATATCGATCAACGTGGTTTTCATTAAATTGGAAAGTGGCTACAAATACACAAACAATTAAGGAAATATGTTCCATGTAATTATATTTTCCTTTCAGCTTTTTGGTGCCGAAATAATTTCTAAGCACCTGCAATTATTATTTCAGCAACTGCGCAGAATTTTAAACAGATGCACTCAATGTTCAATATTGCAGCTTCACAATGTCGTTCGTTTTGAGCCTTTGTACTGGAGGCTGGAGTCATAATACAGATAACGGCAGAAGATAAACAGGCCTCTGTCACATATGTAGATTTTTAGATACAAAAGTAAATCGTACTTAAATTAAATAAGCCCAAATTATTTTTTAAAACTTCACGGACAAATTTGAAAAAGAAATTGAATTGATAGTACTACAATCATATAGGTATTACTGGAGAAAGACTTACAGATGCGACCACTTGAATAAAGTGGCAGTGCTTCTCTCTTTGAGTTAACATGGCTATCACATATGCTCAATTTGAACTGCCTTGTTTCAGAAGTGTCTATGGTCACATATGCTCAATTTGCACTGCCTTTTTCCAGAAGTGTCTATGGTCATTTTTGTTAACTGACTTAAACTTTGAATGTCGCCTCTTTTGTTTTGTTTGACACTTTCATCGCCTGTCATTTGTTTTCGAATTGTTCAGACTGTTAACTTTTTTTAGTTATGTACCTTTTGAAAATCATCAAATGACCCTGGCAGCGCTGGGAGCGGAGTGAGAGAAAGTGCCAGACTCTTACTGACTAAACCCATCCATGTTCCTTTTCCTCGCAACTCTTTCGAAGAATCCCGCAGCCCCGTGGACTGAGCCTTCGTTTACATTTTTTCCAGTCGAACATTCGTATGAATATTAATAATATTCATTTCTTTATTTCCGTCCTATTGTTTCTGCGATGGAACTATATCAAGTATTCGGGACGGATATGGATGGCTCTTTGTCCGTGTTTTAAAACAGTCATCCGTTTGAGAATTTTATAGGTCAGTGTCTTTGTGAGACGTTTTATCAGATATGCTGGGTGAATTTATAATATGCTGTAGTTTATGTATGTGCTCTATTTTATTGTAGTATTGAAATTTGGATGTATGGCGGGCATTAAATGGTGATCCCAAACTACTTATCATCAAATTGTTTTCCTTCACTATCATCCTTGGGTCTTTACCCCAATTTATGGGGGTTGAATGTTTATGTTTCATTTATTCCTATTTAGTAATATATTTACATACTCCATTTCCATCCGTGTCATCTTCCAATTAATTTTTGCGTTGTTTTTTTTATAGCCATTTAGATCTAAATTCTCATCTACCGCAAGTATGAAATATCTTCAATTGCCTAAAAAAGTACATAAAGTAAAAATAAAACTGAACCACAATCTAAGCTAACAGCCTGCTCTTCAGAATTAAGATTCTCCGAGTTAAGCCCGTAAATCCCGATTTAACGCATCGATATTCCGGATAAAGGCGTGTCCGGACTTAAGTTTCCAATTTTACCGAGTTAAATTTAGTTCCGCAATTCTCGTATTGCACCTTACGAAGGATTTCTAACTGAAATCCAAAGACGTAGAAATCCTATTCGAAGATCTTATTCTAGGAATCTAGTTAGTTTTAACCTACTTAGATGGTAGTTGGGAATCGGAACGAAAATGTTTTCGCGACCTTCATTGACGTCAACGAAGCAAGTCGAAGCGCTGGACCTGGAAATGGAAAAAAGGAACCATTAAGATGCGATATTGAATACTGCATTAAATACGGAACCAGTCTTTCTGCCTGAAAATCTATTGGAATTTGAATGGTATGAAATACCTGCCTTACTAATGGACAAAGCATTAATTTCAAAAAGACAAATTTTCCACGATCTTTTCCTCATTGACAAAAAAATCTATGACATCAATTTTCGACCGACTACCGATACGAAGACGAAATAGGTATTGTCAGCTAGCCAGTCAGAAAGTTAAAGCCAGTTAAGAAAGCAGTAAGTTTCTATCTCATGAATAACAACATAGACTTGTATACTAAAATGTACTATATTGTGTCAATATGAAAGAAAACACATTACAACCTTTTATAGAACCATTATATTCCTATAAAGGAACCTACCAACTATTTCACGACACTTCAAACTTATGAAGGTACAAACAGTTGTACTACACAGGCTTCCTATTGTTCTGTCTACCTCGCAATAACATAAACTTGGTCCTTTTGTACGGGAATAAACAGTTAGGACCAAACAGTTTCAAACTGTAATCAGACGTAATAATCTTGTGTATTGGTATTTGGGACTTGTATTTTAAAGGGACTATTTATGTATACAACTTTCAGATTAGATTAAATGTTGTTCTTATCGTGAGGGCTGTAAATTTACTAACCTAAAAAATAGTAGTGAGCTTTTTCAAATCCGCCTAACGTCATCTGACATGGATGTAACAACGATTGTTATCAAAGTTCCAGCGGGGGGCATTAGCGCAAAATGCTCTCCCATGGCACTCACGGCTTAATCCACCAACTACTAGATCCCAGGTTGCTTTGTGAAATTTTATGAACCCACAAGGTTGTCGACCCGACCCGGGAATGAAACCCGTGACTTCAGTCGCGTTGGCGACCACCAGCTGCGAAATATGACTATCATAGGCCTTATAATCCGCTTAGTATAATCTTGTTACCAAACCTTATCTTTTGAAATGCCGACACAATGATAATAAAAGCGATATAACAAGTTAACATAAATGTTCACACAGGTGTTCAAAGCGACTTTGATCACCGATTTTATAGCTCTGGGAATCGAATCCGAGACCGCTTGAACAAATAAATAAAACGCTTCTTTTATACACCGTTAATGTTATATGTAACCACCACAGAAAATATATTCGATTTCTTTCATCTTTTTTTTTCAGAGCAGTACAAATAAATCGATATTTTATATCGATTGCAATAAAGTTTTCAACTGCCTTGTTGGTTGGGTCAGTTTTAAAAAAAAACTAATTTACGTATTTGGATAAAATTAAATTGACACGAAAATATGTCATTTTTTATACTTTTTATCATATTATCTGGACCAAATCGAAGACCAAGCAGATGAAGTCGCGGTTAGAAGCTAGTGTCAAGCTAGTTACTATTTAAAAGTTAGCGGTTTAGGATTAGAGAGATGATTTCATCCCCTTGAACTTCAAAATTGATACCATACATATTCCATGTATTAATCCAAGTAATAAACTATTATGTGCCCCAATTTTGATCCAAATCTGTATAGCCGTTTTTGTGTGAATGAATAACAAACATTCAATCATCCAAATTTTCACATAGACTTATTCTCGGTCAGTTTTCAAACAAAATGTAGGTAAGTATACAGAAAAGTAAGCTTAGTAAGTGCTCACACAACCAACTCATACTTAGCGAGTTGATAACTGCATGCGACAGGCTGGTCTGAGTCGCACCGTGTATTTCCCAAAGGCATGCCACTTGCAACGAGCACGCCTGTTCATTTCACACTCGCATTATTTTCTAAAGCTTCCTATACACGAGGCGACTTTTTGTTGCGACCAAGACTTGGAAAAGTTACCACAAATAGTATTTGTATTAGCTAGTGTCTGACTGCGGCAACGCGTACGGATTTTAGGGGAGGGAGGGGCAAACGATAGTTTTGACGTTGGCTTACAACACAAACACAAAAATATTTTCTGTTTTACCCCAAAAACAGTAAATATTTTTGTAAATTAAGTCAACATCAAAACTACAGTTTACCCCCTCCTCCCCCAAACTCCGTCTCAGACAAGCTCTCTTTGTATATAATTTTTCCACATTTGAAAAAGCAAGTCACTATTATTCTATTTCTTAAAAGTAGGTACTGTAGAATAGAATTACATTAGGTATAACATTGAAATGTTTTTTCAATATCATCCATACCATAAAAATACATTACCTTTAAAAAACCGGCCAAGTGCGAGTTGGACTCGCGCACCGAGGGTTCCGACCATTGGAAAGAAAAATTACGCAATAAAGTCGCAATTATCTTGTTTTTTTCCGACCGCATAATTAAGTTTGTTTGTAGAGGAAAATTGCTCATTACTTAAAAACTACCTACTAGATCTCGTTCAAACCAATTTTCAATGGAAGTTTGCATGGCAATCTACATTATATATTTTTTTTAGTTTTATCATTCTCTTATTTTAGAAGTTACAGGGGGAGACATTTTACCACTTTGGAAGTGCCTCTCGCGCAAACTTTCGTTTTTGCCTTTAATCCCCTAAAAATTGGGCTGTTTTATTTTTCGCTCTAAAGAAGTCACAATTTAAGTTGAGCTAATTAGATTTAATAACGTCATAAAATGAGCAACTTTTTAGCAATTGTCTCAGTTGAAAAGTTGCCGGGCGTGAAGACATGTGAAAATTTGCAACTGCAACCGTGCACCGAGCAACTTATCATTCAGCAAGTGGTAGTTATTCGTGTGAACATTTAAATTACCTTGTAACTGAGACTTGTAGTATGCGGTTGTCAGCACTGAATTATTATGAAGGTTACAATATATTGTGCTTTTCTTTAGAGCATGAAAAATTTAAAGCTTATTCCCTGAAGGGGTATAGCACAGATGCGGACTTCAGACAACTAAAAAGCAACTAGAAAATATATTTTTTGTTAGATAAGTATTAGTGTACACGTGCACTAAATAGCTTTAATGAGTGGTGACATACATTTTATTATTTGAGTTTCTTATAGTCTTATTAACATTTGTTCCACGTGGGAATCAAACTCGATACGGGTACCGCAATAGCTACTGGGTCTAAATTTCAACAATGCGTAAAAAAAAAGCAACTCTGTCTATTACACTTTCACGGTGAAACGGATGAACCGATTGAGATAAAATTTGGTATAGAAATCGCTTGAATCCTGGTAAGGTTCTTTCAGGACGAAACTGCGGGCCAAAGCTAGTAATAAAACAAAGCAATAAATATCAAAGCTGAATTAATATTTGATTAATTCTTGACGTAATCTCATATGCAACCAGTTAGCCAGACTATTTCCTAGCTTATTACTGTCTCACAAAGTTTGCGGCGTTCTCGAAACTTCTATGTAATGCGACATGCATGGAGCTTAATTTTACTGAATAATAAGTTATTCATAGAAACTTACTATATGTACAGGATTTCCAATATGAGCGCCGATTGGTTCAATGGAATCTAAAAGCTTGATCAAAGAATTCGGGGTATTAATGTTTGTATATTAATTTAAATTGAAGCTAGAATTCTGCTAACTAAAATTTAATATAATATTATAATCCTAACTATAATATTATAAATGTCAAAGTGAGTTTGTATGTTTATATATTTGTTTGTTTGTTTGTTACGCTCTCACGGTAAAACGGCTGAACCGATTTGGATCAAATTTGGAATATAAATAGATTGGACCTTGAAGACGGATATACTTTTTATCTAGGTATATCAATTAGTTCCCTCTGGACACGGGTATATAGCAAGTAACCAAGCTAGATTATAACCCACACTTTTTTAAACAAAGAATATTCCAAGATAAAACGGCGGATTAATTAAGCGTAGGTCCCCTGCGTTACAATCACGGGCCTGAGGAGTATGATCAGCAGATGTACTCCCCGGGGAAATCAGGAGTCAGGACTTAGTCTAGCCACTACGCAAGTATTGCAGAAGAATCTCGGATTAGTCTAGACATTTTTATAGATGTCTAGCTTGCACCCGCGTAATGGCGCGTGGATGGATTGTGTGAAAAATGATATGGCTAGAAAGGATGTTACTAGTGAGATGATGTCAGATAGAGAAGTATGGATGAAGAAAACATGGGCCGACCCCAAATAAATTGGGATAAGGGGAGGATGATGATGACGTTCCGAAGGAACTTTTCGGGCCCCGATTATCTCATAATGTATCAGCTATATCTGTACCAAATTTCATCTAAATAGGTTCCACTGCTTTATCGTGAAAGCCTGACAGATAGACATACATGATGATAGGACCCTGGAAACGGATTTAGAATAATTTTCATCCTAGTAGATCCTAAGTAACTCCCTCGGCGAAGACAATGACGCAGTTTAATTAATATTTAAGAAACAGGAAGTTTATTAGTAGGTAATGAAGTAATTATTATTTTCTGGCGACTTTTAAGTACTTATTTCTTTTTAATTTTAAATCCATTATTTATTAACTTAGATATTGTTGCACAATGTACTCAATTTTGTGTTACACGTAGAAAGTAAAAACAGTTTTCATTAATCTGTAGCAATTGATTTTAAGAAAAATGTAAACAAAGTCGTAATCTATTTTGTTCTAATTCTGCCACAGAAATTAACAAAATGGTGTAAGGATAGCGCATTTACGTCAATTTCATGCCCTAACATCACGATACATCATTTAATGTCGTTTTATTGATATGAGTGAGAAAATTATATTATAACAGAAAAGGTTATGATTTTGTTTTCATTTTTCTTAATATCAATTGATACAGGCTATCCGTGCCTCGGAAAACACGTTAAGCTGTTGGTCCCGGCAGTCATCTGTAGATCTTTGACAGTCGTTATGGGTAGTCAGAAGCCAGAAAGTCTGACAACCAGTCTTACCAAGGGGTATCGTGCTACCCGGTAAACTGGGTTGTGGAGGTCAGATAGGCAGTCGCTCTATGTAAAACACTGGTACTCAGCTGCATCCGGTTAGACTGGAAGCCGACCCCAACGTAGTTGGGAAAAGGCTAGGCAGATGATGAATTGGTACAGACGTTCGAGTGTGTGTTTATTATTTGAACTAGTCATGTAAAGTGGTCCTCCGGAGGGATTTGCTTCTGTTCATATGCTCTTTAATGGTTAAATATGTGCTTGTTACCGTTAAAATTACGTTTGGTATATGTTTTGCATGTTCGCATTATAATTATGTTAAAATAATTACTAGCTATGAATTATTATTGTAATATCTGTATTTTCCACTTCAATTATATTAATTTCATGATAAGTACCTATTCAATTATTATTAATATTTACGTAATAATTTTGTGTTTGTGGCATACATTTCAAATATGGTTTAATGTCACAAAAATAGTCACTACACAGCCATCTTACGACGCATCCACATTAAACATAGCCTATATCTCTTAAAGATAGTGTAACTTACAAGTACTACAAATAATCGAGTCAGTAGTTTCAAATTATACCCCTTTTTTCGGATGGGAAATCATCAAATGACTCCTGCCGCCGTAGGTGGGGCGAGAGGAATTGTCAGTTTCTTACTGACTAAAACCCATCCATGTTCCTTCCTCAGCCCTTTGTATTCCGGGGGCGCGGTATCTCTTTCGAACGTTCCGCAGCCCCGGCGGGCTATGGCCACTTCTTCTGACATCTCTTTGAGGCACGCGTGAACCACGAACGCGCCGTCGACGCGAGGCTTGTCCTTACCGGACGGCAAGTCACCCATAACTCGCCGTCCCTTGCCTAGGGTGGCCGGGAGTCGTCTCGCATCAGAAAATACCCCTAACATGCAAACATATTGTAAGTTATTTTCACAGAAAAATATTATATGACTCCACATATTGGAAAATGTTTGCAGATAGTAATAATTCTACCACCAACGTTAATCTGTCTACTTAGCAGTCTAAATATCAATTTGCATAGTTTTCAAGTGGGTAACAGATTGGTTTCTAACTTCAGATAAAGTCGCCTCAACTTGGGTAAAGTCATCTTTGACGGAATGTTGATTCAAATATATGCAAATGGCTTTGAATCAATGCTGATGTAATAAAAATAGACTTTACATCTAGTATATATGCAAATATGAGTTTGTTACGCTTTTACTATAAAACAGTTGTACCGATCTAGATGAAATTTGGTATGTAGGAAGATGGGACCTTGGAGACAGTTGTAGGTCAATTTTTATCGGGGTACGTTAAGCAGTTCTCGCAGGACGCGAGTCGAGCCGCGGAAAACAGTGAGTTTATAAATAATACTACGAGCTTTCCGTCAGCGGCTTCGCCCGCGTGTGCTAGATACGAATTGAAATGATAAATGACAGAGTTTCACACAAATTTTGCCCCCCTTTCTCACTCCCTTAGGGGTAGAATTTTGGAAAATCCTTTCTTATCGGATGCCTACGTAATACAAAGAACACACCCTCCAAGTTTCAGGTCTCTACGATCAGCGGTTTAGGCAGTGCGTTGATCCGTCAGTCATTCAGGACAAGCATTTTATATGTGTAGATACTATTCTACAGCTGTTTGTAACCCAGTAGCCGGTATCAGTAATATAAATCTTTTAATACCTTAATCACAGTCGCTTAACAACCCCATACGTTCGAATAAAAGGCCAAACACACAGGAGCTTAGCGGAAAAAACACGGAAAAGGATAATCCGTAACAAACAAACGTAATAAGTGATAGCTTTATTAATGTCCACTTTGCTGCTGTGTTCTCTAATAGGATTTAGGGATAAAAGAAATTGGTGTTGTGAATGTGCTGCGTATAATTGGAATAATCCTGTTTAGAAAACATTTTTTTTTGCTTATAAAATGGATCTTGGAGCTTTTTTTGTAGCTACCGATCTAAATAAGGGTATTTGGTATATTTTGCCACTTTTAACACTGGGTGGTTTTTTATTTAGTTTTTAACCCTTGAAACTTCCCAACGCGAGAAACGCCGTGTGGAGCAGCTAGTCTATACTTAGGTAATATAATCTATATCTATAATATTAAAAGTACTTAATAAAATTTGTTTGTGATTTTGAATGTAGGGTATATTCTCCGGAACCACTGGACCAATTCCTAAAAATCTTTCAATGATAGTTAGCTACATAATCACTGAGTGCTACAAACTTTGTTTTGTTTGATTGCAACACAGGCAACGCCGTGGGCTGAAGCAAGTCCCATAAATAATGCATTAAAAGGCATAGAAAAATATTAAATAATGAACCCAAAAAAGGGAGAAAACAAAACATTATTACACTCCTCCACTCATCTACATAGAGGACCCACTACCAGCAAATGAGTACAAAGGAATTTTGTATCAGAGTGTGGAATCCTAAGCGTCTGATATTGGTGCACTCACTGATGTAAACTGTCGGCTTTCTGCATGAGAAAGTCCCTTCCTCTCAAGAATCACAAAGAATACAGCTGATCTCCAAAACATTGAAAGAGAAAAACAAATTTACTTTCTGTTGAAACGCCTGTGGACTAATACTTCACACTAGAAGTCTGTCTCTCTATGTACCTGTTGTTTGTATTTTGACACAACGTTTGATCCTTCCGACGACTTTTAAAGATAAATTTTTTGGCTTCACTTTTAGTTTAATGTCAGGTTTCTCCTATTCACGGATTAGGCAAGTAAGTTGTAAGGTTTACAGTAGTGTGGGCTTGCAATCTATGCCCGGTCGTTAGGAGGTTCGCTCCCTACAGTCTCATGTAGCTTGCATGTAGTTTGCATAGCATGTAGCTTAAACATTACAGAGTGGATGTAGTGTAAGTACCATAGGTCTATTACCTATGGTACTTACACTTACACTTAGGCCAGATATTATGGAAAGGATACCATTCAGTAGAAAGAAATACTTAATTAATAAAATTGATTAGAAATATTTGATCTATACTAATACAATTTTTATTTGTTGGTGTAATTTATGAAATTAATGAACTGATTGAATGTATTAATGGCCAGACTTGTAACTGTACATTTTTGTGACTCAAGACAACGTAGAAGTCATACGAAAAAATGTGGAAGACATCCTATCTATGAATAAAAAATATCATGGAGATAAACCAGGGTTATAAAAAAGTACCCAGAGTAAATTGCAATACATTTTTAACCGCTGAAAAATCACCAGCCATTATGTTAACTGTTACAACTAACAGAGCACTCGTCCCGGCTATTAAAGTTAACTGGAATACCTAACGAGATAATATGAAATGTTATTATATCTAGTTGTATCAACGACACACAAAAATTAAGTAAAATATAAAATAATGTCTTTATTGGATCTCGATGCCACAATACAAGAAAATGCTAGAAGAATTATATGCTAAAATAAATCGTGCGTTTGTAAGAATGGAAGTTTGTTTGGTTTAATTATTTTTTTTAACTCTTAAAAAAATACAGACGTGTCTGTGCGTCCGTTAGAGATTACCAACTTTTAAATTAATTGGTAACGACTTGTAACCCCAATTATGAACTTTCATATCATTTTTGTTTTGTCAATAATAATATTTACTTGATAACTACATATGTATATGTAAGACACCATATTTTTTATAGTTTTTATTAAACTGATATAAAATATTCATCATCATCTTCTCATACAGAGAAGAATGAAAAAATGATGATGAATATTTTGACATGAGTACTGAACATTGATCACTACGCTTGATCAAGACGCGATTTTAGACTTTTTAGTCCAGGATTCCTCATAATGTTTTCTTTTACCTTTAGTCAGTGGTGTCTAAGATATACTTAGAACAATGACTATTGTCACATTAATACATTGGCAGCTTTCGAACCCGCACACTCGTACACGCAATGCTACTAGGCCGCCGACTTGACGTCATACGACATAAGCAAAATATTACAACTCACAAAATCAATTATTTTATCTGTGTTCGAGCAAGTTTGTAACAAACAGGACCTGTTTGCAACAAAGATCTGTATTTGAGCTCGTTATAGTATTGTTTGGAGTGGTCCTTCTGTTCAATTGTCTCCATTCTCGTCTGGTTCTCTCGCCGCGGATTTTTGTTCGTTGTTTTTGAGATTGGCGAGTTGGTTTGAATGTAAAGTGGTTTGGTGTTTTTAATTATAAGCGAGCATTGTTTAATGAATTGTGATCAATTCCATGGCTTGGAGAATAATAGCTGTTGAGGCGCATGAAATAAATGATGAGTAATTTTAAGTGAATACTAGCTGTTTCCCGCGGTTTCACCCGGATAAAGAGGGAACTACTTCACGCACCCGGATAAAAACTGATCCTTCTTACGGCTGCCATGCTTCCGGTTTTCCCCGGATTTGTCTTAATATAGAGGACGCCCGGGGCGCAGCCGGGCGGGATTTTCAAAGAACGTCCGGGGAAAACTCGGACAATTTGATTCGATCTCAATAAAAAAATTAAAGCAAGTCAAAAAAAGTGTCCGGGGAAAAACTCAAATTCATTTAAATGTCTGGGGTTTTTGTAGTTTTAGTCCGGGGTCGGCGATTATGGTGATGACAGCCCTAGTCCTTCTCCATGTTTCACTACATGTCAAAATTCATCTAAATTGGTTCAGCCGTTTCCCCGTGAAAGTGTAACATATAGACAGTAAAGATATACTAACATTCCTCTATATATTTTATCTAATAAACCTGTAGCTATACATTCCCTCTATGTGGTACACATCTTTAACATTAATAAAGACACCAAAGTTATGTGCCGTATTCATCACGGCGGATTATCTCGCAATATTGCGTCACCGTTATTACGTCACCATAATGACGTGTCTCATGGTGTAATACGTTCGCGTCATAATGTCGGCGGTGGACAAATACGGGAGATTCCTTTGTGAAGACGATGGGAGATGCTTTGTCTTAGATGAGCTATGGTTTGTATGGGATTTTCCTCATACTGCGTTTATATAAATATACTAGCATTTTCCCGTGGTTTCGTTTGCACCATAGCTATGAAAAATACACCCAATAGGACTAAAATCAACATCATCATCGATCGATCGATATTATTATTCCACTGCTGGGCACAGGCCTCCTCTCATACAGAGAATGTACGAGCATTGATCACAACGCTTGCTCAACGCAGATTGGTGACTTCAGACTTTTTAGTCCAGGTTTCCTCATGGTATTTTCATTTACAGTTCGTCAATTGTGCCTAAAATACACTTACAAATACGTGTGACTTTAGAAAAGTCACATTACTACTTACCAGGTTTCGAACCCGCAACTTGTACACGAGATGCAGATGTCTTAACCACCACGACTCAGATACACTCACCTAAATAATCATATAAAAGAAGATATACTCACTGGAATGTATTTTTGTCTGTACATATTGTGACGTTTTCAGTCACTAGCTGTAACATTAGCTGTCTAAATAATTCATTGCGCAGCCAATGGGCTAGGTTCATACCGGCTAAGATTCATTGACTGAACTGTACCTACGCGACAATAACCAACATCTATTCTAATATAATAAAGCTGAAGAGTTTGTTTGTTTAAACGCGCTAATCTCAGGAACTACTGGTACGATTTAAAAAAATCTTTCAGTGTTAGATAGCCCATTTATTGAAGAAGGCTATATATTATCACGCTAAAAAAAACAAACAAACTCTTCAGCTTTATTATATTAGTATAGATTTCAAACTAGGGTTTGAACTGTCAGTTTAAAAGCACCCTTAAAATTACGAGGCCAATAGGAAACAAGTTTAAAACCAGCAGAGAAATGAGAAAGATGATCCTTCAAGATTTTCAAATTCTTTGTCAAAGTGCATGCTACCTCACCGAAGTTTGGTCCTTAAGCAGTCTAGAGTAAAACTTTTAATAGGGTGCGCATACGTGAGCTTGGAGGGGCGGTTACAACCTTTCCTTTCTTAAGTATTATCATAATTACTTCGACGGAGTTCTGCTGGCGACATCTTGATACTTTTTATCTTTTTAAAAAGGCTTGTTTGTGATCTACTGACCTAAGTTTTGTTACCAAAGTACAACTATGCTTTTTTGTAGGTATGGGAAGTCGGCAAGTGTCTCCTCCTACTGTGGGTGGAGCAGGAGGAAGTATCAGACTAAAAACCCATAGATATCCCTTCACTCTTGCATTCTAAGATCGGGGTAACTCTTTCGAACTGCATTACAACTGTGCTATGCGTTGGGACTAGTTCTAAATATGTAATCATATAATCGCATTAATCGGTTCGAATATTTCGAAGTGAATGGTGGATTTTGGTTTCTTAAAGTCCCCGTCGTGTATCAAGCGTTATCTGACTAATACTACTTACGGTGTCTGTCTATCATACAAAATATTATCAGTAACTCAATTGCCTTTTCCGCAAATACGTGTAACCTACCTTAAACATATGCAGCTGAACACAAGTATTTTATAAAAGCAGTTACTTATCTAAACTCCATATTCCAGTTACTGGACACGATACCACTTGGTAATAGCGGTTTTTAATTTCGGTCTTTTGACTACCCTTTCTATGTACAGGAATATACACGAAAGTGTTATGAAATTAATGGTCACCCAGCTACGAACCGACCGTGGCAGACTGACCTTACCTTTAATCCTCATCATCGACCGACAGACAGGGTCTATATTAAAAGTATTTTAATAAACTCCATGATGTATACCAGGGAGATACGCCTGCAATATGCACATAAAGTCGCATACAGACATAAACAGTGATTATAATGGCGCGCTCGTATTTACGCGGCTTACGTCACGCAGTATAATGCAGTACGGGGCATTATGACTGCGCCGGAGCTGGTATCATAGTGTTTATATACTGTGTCTGTATCAGAGTTACGATGTAAATTTTTTAATCGCTCTATTTATTGCGCGATAAGGACAAAATATTTGCGTAGTAAATGTTTAATATCTACTACTATATAATACTCTCTCTACTTACTTACCTACTCTCTTACTACGCTACTCTAGCTAGGTGTCACTAGTATCTGAAATAAATATTCTTCTCGCACTCTGATAAAAACTAGCACTTGTCCTTCCGTAGGATTGAAGCGATCTCTATACAAAATTTAATCTCAATCGGTTCAGTCGTTTTCCCGTGAAAGCGTAACAACAGACAGACACTCGTACCTTCACATTTATAATTATTAAGGGATTTAAGATTATTAATTTACTGAATGAATTGAAATTAAGTCTAGAAATTTGACACTTTTTTGACGTATCTTGAAAAAAACTTAAGTGGTGCGATAACGTGGTGGTACGAAGTTAGCCTGGTCATCTAGTTCATCAATAATGAAATTATATCGATTTATGTAAAAATAATATTTTGCTAACATATATTATTTTTTTTCAGGTAAGTAGCAATGTCAAGAATTTTCCATCGGAAAAATACTATTTGTAAGTCCAACACTATTTCGTATTTTTTATTATTATCTATTAGAAATAAATCACGTCTCATAAAAAAAATACCTGTATGATTATTATGCGATAATCTCAAACAAGTTGTGCCACTAATTTATTTAGCAAATAAATTGGCAGACACATTCCTATATTTTATCACTATTTATTTTCACACAACCGTCAATTACATAACGAAATAAAACTAGTTTCATTACACGCAACTGTTCAATGATAAGCTCAAACTTTTTTATATTTTATATTCGGTGTAATGATGGTAATGACTCAGTAGAATTTATGATGAGACGTTGTATATTATTATGTATGAGAGTGTTCGTCATGCTAATTATTAAAATAGTCGGTAAAAAAAGTTTTGTTCAAAAATATTGGGAACATCGAAATTAAATATTATTATTATTTGTAAAATAGGTGCTCATGTACAAAGATTGTTTTTCTGGAGAGTTTTTGTTGAGTTTTCTTTAAGGATCTAGCCGATTTTTTCTGATAGTGATGACGCCACTATCTCCCAAACAAAGGCATGTACTATGTAGATTATGAGCAACAATCGAATCCACGACACGCAGCACGGAAGCCCTCAACCACTGCGTCATGCCATCAAATCCTTACTAATATCATCTACAAATCTGAAAGTGACTCTGTATGTCTGTCTGTTTCGCTTCCACGATAAAATGGCTGAACTGATTTATATGAGTATCGAGATAGCTTTAACCCTTGTTTTAATCCGTGTACAAGAAGTATTTCCCTCAGAAAACAGCTAGTTTGTATATATAATTAAAGTTCATTCATTAAAAAAATATTTGTCCCATTACTCTTCTCTTTATATTTGTGCGTCAATGAAATATTAGTAGCTTCAAAAGGGATTATGTTTGGAATCTCCCATGATTACATCGAATGGATTCGCACGCGAACGAGCCGACAGCAGTAATAGCCTCTAGAAAGCCCCCCAATGAATTTATGAGCGGCCACTAAGTAGCCGCAGACACAACAGTAGGGTCCGTCACGACGACACATCATTACTTACAATCTGTGGTCTTGACAGCCGACCCTACCCACAACGCGCCCCGCTGTATATTTACTTTAGATACCTACCTAGCCGGGGCTGCGAGATGTTCGAAAGAGTTACCGCGCCGGAGCACAAAGGGCTGAAGAAGGAACATGGATGGTTTTAGTCAGTAACCGTCTTACTTATAAAGTCTGCGAAAGGTTAAACTTCAGAGTACAGGTTCTTTATAAATAAGACGGTAAGAGTCTGACACAACGGCAGGAGGTATCATTTGATGATTTGCCATCCGAAAAAAAACACCTACCTATCATTATGGAATGGAGTCCTACTACCCGAGAACTGAGTACTTGTATCTCATCTTGAGGACTATTATTCTGGTTGCAAACAGGCTCACATTGAGCTGAATGCTGTCAATTTTTCCTTTTACTGTTTTTTACGTATTACGATCTAAGACATACTCTCAAAGACTCCAATATTGTAAAAGTTAAAAAAAATTGGAAGTTGTTTATATCAAGTAGAAGGTATCTATTTGATATGGACAATCTCCATTTTTTTGTATTTTTTTTTAAATTTACTTGGGAATACAAAAAACATCACCATCGGCCTATACTATACCACTATTGCGTAAAGGCCTCCAAAGCCTCCGACCAAGGTGGATTGGCAATTTCGAAATCATTATATAAGTCACATAATACAGTAATAACTCACAAAATTGGCACCATAACTACACGTCATTACTTACAATTTGTTGACTTGACGACGGCCCGGCCCTAGCGAGGCTGCCCACTACACATATATGTATATATATACCTTCATATACATGCTTCTATACGAATTGGGGTCTTACCCTTAAACCACTTAACCGAACAATCTTTGGTAGATAAGGATATAATTAAATATGTGACGGATGAGTCGATAACCGCACGGTTGAAACTATGTAGACGGATCACTTAATACTTACGTAAAATTACGCAACTAGCCACTCAATGCCTTCGTAATTTCTGAGTAGTAGACGAATATAAAGGGCTGAGGAAGGAGCATGTATGGGTTTTAGTCAGTAAGAGACTGACACTAAACGGCGGGATCTTTTGATAATTTCCCATTCGAAAAAAGGCGTAGGCCCTTTATACACTACGACTTTTTGTTGCGTTACAATCGCGTGTTTGACAGCCGCGCTAGAAAATGCATGTCGCATCACGATACCAGCAATTCCAGTAGGTTAAAGGTAGTTGATTTGCAACGGTATTCATGCTGCATCAAGATTGAATCACGACTTTATCGCTGCAAAAACCTGTAGTGTATAGAGCGACCGTGTTTAGAGTCTAGACTTGTGTCCAGTATAAGGTCGCGTGAAAATTAAGTAAAATGATGATAAGTGCACCAAATTAAGTCCACCTCTTTATGTTACATTTATGATAGTTCCAAAAATAATATTAATAGATATATTTTTGAGTCTGAGGTACTATTTAATAATACAAAGAAGATAGTAATGCACAATTTTCACTCTTGTTAGATAGGTAGATTGGGTATTTTAAAGGTTTATTTACATTAAATGTTATTGAGCTAAATAAATCAAAGTCCAAGGCTAATTTTCTGCTAATACTTATATTAAAACCAAAACTCTTTAAATAATTAAATTGGGGGTACAAACAAATCAGTTAACAAATAAATTATAAAAATCTCTTCCTAAATAATTCAGTTGGTTAAAGACGACTGTTCCGTTGTATGGTCCATCCGAAAAAGAGACCCGGCGCGGTGAGAGTGCCGCCAGCTGGTGTCCTCCCCACCACGTGCAGCCGTCGATCGGAGCTGACGTCACAGCTAGCTAGGCAAGGCGCCCGCGTTTCCGTGCGCCAAAACAAATATGACACTTGCTCCACGAAGTTGCCAACACGGCCATTCTGCAAGGCGCATGCCCCAGGCGCCCCACGAGGCTAGGTAAAACACTGAAACAAAACCAACATCAGATCTTGTCTATAAATATACAAGTATGAACTACAAGCCATAATTCGATTTGAAACATCAGCAAATGTCTTCTCTATTAGCATTAGGTCAACCGTTCTTAAAGGGACTATGCCACACTTAAGATTCCTGGTTTTTCCCAAAGCAAAACACTTGGAATCACTTGCATTTAAAGAGCTTTGCGCTACACTTAAACGTACCAAGTTGTTTTCCAGGTTTTATTCACATTTGCTGGTGTTTCTACCCTGGCGAGGAGTATAGTACAAATGGTTTTATCTAGTCTCGCAAGTAAAATACATAATATAATAAATACTATAATATAATGTGAGACTATATAACCACTTCATTTTATTTACAATATCATTATAAAACAATGTATATGTATATAACAATGTGTGCAACTAATCGATAAATTTACTGCAGTTAATAAATTGCAATACATACCTCTAAAACCATTAGTTGCCAACACGGACCTTATACTTTAATTTCCAGTCATCTCGTCTAATTTCCAGTCATCTATTTGTATCCAATACTTCATATTTTCCGCAGCTGCCATGCCATTGTACGGTTTACCACTCCTTTCAGAACCCCTCAGGTCTGTTACCTCATATCTGTCATTTCCCAGAACCGTTTTTACTCGAAACGGTCCTTTGAAGGTGGGTAGAAGTTTTCTGCTTCGACCATCATTACTCTGGCTTTGTATTTTGATCAATACTAAATCTCCTTCTCCGTAAATCTTAGCTTTTGACCGAGTTTTATCAAACCTTTGTTTTTGTGATATTGCACTGGCTTTAATATTTTTATCTACCCTTGCTCGCAACTCCGTTACGTCCACTAGTGATCCATCATCAAGCTCTGGTTCTACATTGTCATTATCAACGCGCAAACGATATCCAAATAAAACCTCACTAGGAACGGCATTAATAGTTCTATGGATCGTACTGTTCAGACCCTGCTGTATTATTTTAACATATTGATCCCACCTATCTTCAGAAGTATCTGCCCCAATAGTTTTAAGTGATTCTAGTATCGTCTTATTAAATCTCTCTACCTGTCCATTTGAGCGAGGCATACCCGTTGCCACAATGTGCGCGCGGATGTTTTTGCTCTTACAGTATTCTTTGTACATATTTGAAGTAAAACATGAGCCTGAATCAGAAATTATTCGTTTTGGATTACCGAAAATTTTAGTTATGCTGTCTAATTCATTTATAAGATCGGATGTTTTTGTAGACTTTACAGCACAGATAAACACGAACTTCGTAAAGGCATCTACTAAAACTAGTAAGTATTTATTGCCGTTTTGTGTCTCAACGAACGGGCCCAAGTGGTCCGCGTGCAAGGTGTGAAAAGGCTGCGCGTATTTTGGCAGCGGGTATAATTCGCCTTCCTTAGCGCCACTCTTATTTTTATAATAAATACAATTCAAACAGTTTTTAATGTATTTTTTTATTATGTGACGCATACGAGAAAACCAATATTTTTGCCCTATTCTCTCAAACGTTTTATCAACAGAAAAATGGCCCAAGTCATCATGGTTGTATCTTATTATTTGCCATATACAACTTTTTGGTACGACCCATCGACGCCCTTGGGCTGTTCTCCTGTACACTTTTCCGCCTAACAGTTCATACGTATCAAAAATGATTTTATTTTCATCCATTTCACCAGATTCTAAAACAGTCTTAATTTTGACAATGGCCGGGTCCTGCATTTGCACAGAAAGTAACCAGTCTCCTTCGGTTATTGATAATATTATTTCCCTTTCCGACCTCTCACCTGAGGGCACGGGATTTCGACTCAAGGCGTCCACATGTTGCATACGTGTACCTTCTCTATGCTTTATTTCATACACGAACTCTTGAGTCGAAAGAACCCATCGTGCGATCCGGGGAATAATATTCTTTTTAGTCAAGGCATACCTGACTGCATTACAATCTGTGATAATGGTAAAGGGTGACCCAATTAAGTAAAGACGAAATTTTTGGAGTGAGCTTACGATTGCTAGGAGTTCTAACTCAAATGAATGGTATTTTTTTTCATCCTCCGTTGTCTGACGGCTATAGTAATACACAGGTTTTTCACCCTCATCAGCAACTTGAACAAGAATACCCGCAACACCATCTCGACTAGCGTCCGTATACAAAATGGTCTCTTTACTTGGGTCAAAAATAGATAATATACTGTCTGACGTTAGTTTTGCTTTTAAAGTTTGAAAGGCTTGATCATGCACGGAACTCCAACACCAAGAAGCATCTTTTTTTAATAATTTTGTGAGAGGGGTAGAAATTATCGCGCAGTTTTTAATAAATTTGCGAAAATAATTAATTAGGCCTAGAAATTGACGCAACTGATGGACAGTTTTCGGTACGGGAAATTTCTTAACGGCTTCCACTTTGGTTTCATTTGGCATTACACAATTTTGTTTTATTCTGTATCCGAGAAACTCTATTTCAGTTTTAAGGAAATGACACTTTTTTAAATTTAAAGTTAAGCCATTATTTTTAAATATTTGTAAAATGTTTTCCAAGAGCTTTAAATTATCCTCAATAGTCTGTGTCATTAAATAAACGTCATCTAAATATACAATTACATTCTCAAATCTTAAGTTACCTAATACTTTATTCATCATCTGTTGAAAACAAGATGGGGCATTAGCCAAACCAAATGGGAGCCGCAGAAATTCATAATGGCCATCTTCGGTAACGAATGCCGTTTTCTCTATAGATTCTGAGCTCATAATAATTTGGTAGTACCCACTTTTTAAATCGAGACTTGTAAAATATTTATAACCCTGTAGTCTATCAATAAGATCCTCTATGCGAGGCATTGGATACTTGTCCTTTACTGTAATTTTATTCAATGCGCGGTAATCAATGCAGAGTCTTTTTTCGCCATTCTTTTTGTTCACGAGTAGAGCGGGACTCGCGTAAGGGGATTTACTTTCTCGAATTATTTTAGTATCCACTAATTCCTGCACCATATCTCGAATAATTTTTCTATCTGCATGAGAGGCTCGAAAAGGTCTGCACTGCACCGGTCGTGGGTCTGTCAGTGTAATAACCATCTCGTGGTTATTCACTGTCCCTAATTCTTTTATGTCTGACGCAACACACTGTTTATATTGTCTAAATAAATAAAGCAATTCATTTAAGTGAGTGTCAGTATCGATCTTAGTCTCATGTATAGCGTCGCAAAATTCACTAAGTGACTGCGCATAATCAAACTTGAATAAATTACCTACACGTGAATATATCAAATCATTTCGCTCAGTTATGTTGCGGCCAATAAGTATATCACAACCTACTAAGTCATCAATAACGTAAAAGTTTACTCCTGCTAAAGACACGCAATCAATTTTTAAATCTACAGTGACTTTGTGAGTGACCGGTTTAGAATTATGCCTAGAAAACCCTTGTAACAAAACTGGTGAGGGTAGTGCACTAGTTTGAAGTGAATATTTTTCCACCACAGATTCAGAAACCAGGGAGCAACTGCTTCCCGTATCAATAAATGCCTCATGAACAAAGTGACCAATGTTAACAGTTTTAACAAATTTATTTCGCGGATCAGGTGTTTGGATCAATTTGGTTTCCTCAATTTCTGGTTTAATTAATCCTGTACTTTTCTTACTACGGCACACAGCCTCAACATGGCCTTTTTTATTACAAAAATTACATTTAATGAGGTCACACTGATTCCTTGTATGATTTCCACCGCAAGTATAACATTTAAAAGGTTTCCGAATATATTGTGTTGAACTGGTTTTACTACTTTCATTCGCACTACGAGAATTTGCATTATTATTTGCAGAGGTAACGATCGTGGACGACTGGCTGGAATTATTCGTTTGATCCACTGTTTTAAGTTGGTTTTCGCGTATACTACCCGCACTGGTTTGTTTTGAGATTTTGCTTTTGTAGGTACGACCATGAAGGTAACTAGCTAGATCATGGCAGGATTTAAAATTACTCGCCTCAATAGATGCTCCTATGTTACTATCGCCTATGCTTCCGACAATAATAGACATAATATCTTGCTCAGTAAAATTTAAAGATAATCGGTCAATTCTACATTTAATATCAAAATAAAATTCGTATAGCGATTGGTTTTCTACTGGTTTTTTATTAATAATTTCTTTTAATAATTCAAACATATTACGACGCGTTTGAAAACTACTAGCTAAACGCCGGTTCCAATCACTCCATTTCCATGTAGGCCACTGACTATCAGTACGTAATAGACATGTGCGCCGATGCTCATTTAACCGGCGGCGGCGTCCAGAGTCTAATTTGTCGGCGGCGGCGGCGTCATCGGCGTAATCGGCGTGGATGGTCAAAATAAGTAAAAGACGTGTCAATCCATATTAAACTTTTTATTTATTCACTTATGATTTACTTGACTTATAGTCCTATGTCCCCTAGTTGGGGCAGAGGGCCACAGTGCTCCGCCATCGCATCCGGTCTTGAGCTTCGCGCTTGATCTCACTCCACGTCCTGCCTACAGTCGCCGCCTCTGCGATGATCGTCCGCCGTCAGGATTGTTTAGGGCGACCACGTTTCCGCTTTCCTTTGGGATTCCAGTCTAGGGCTTGCCTCGGTATGTGATCGGGGTCCCTTCGGATCGTGTGGCCGATCCAGTTCCCCTTGCGACGTTTGATCTGCTGGTCGATCGGTGTCTCACCGCAGCGTTCCCACAGTTCGATGTTGGAGATTTTTTTCGGGCCAGTAAATACCGAGAATACGAAGAAGGCAGCGATTGACGAAGACCTGGAGTTTACGCGAGATGTCTTTTGTGGCTTTCCACGTCTCACATCCGTACAGCAATACGGTTTTGACGTTGGACCGGAATACCTTGAGTTTAACTCTCCTGGTCAGTTTTCGCGATTGCTACACAGGACGGAGTTGTGCAAAGGTTGCTCTCCCCTTGGCAATCCTAGAAGTGATATCATCTTCGGTCCCTCCTGTTTCTGACACAACACTGCCGAGGTATGTAAATTTGTGGACCCTTTCCACCCTTTCTGTACCGATAAGCAACGGTAATGAGCACGACACTCCGCATCTCATTTCCTGGGTCTTCCGGGTGTTAGTTTTTAGTTCCGTCTCCATAGCCTCTCGCCGTAGGTCGTCCAATTTGGCTTGCATGTCGGCGCGCATGTGGCTCAATAGACATAGGTCGTCAGCATAATCTAAATCTTCCAAGACGTTGGACAGCCCCCACTCTATGCCGCGGCGTTTGGTTTGGTGGTATTATTCATGATGTCATCGAGGACGACAAGGAAGAAGAGAGGCGAGAGGAGACACTCTTGGCGCACACCCGCATGGACCTGTATGTCCTCCGAGACGAGGCCGTCGTGAGTCACCCTACAAGAATATTTCCCGTAGATGGCCTTAATTATGCTCGTGATCTTCTCGGGGACTCCAATTTCACGAAGCCGGTCCCAGATACAATTCCATCGCAGCATGTCGAAGACTTTTTCGAAGTCCACAAAGGCCAAAGTACATTTCCCTCTGCCATTCTGATTCCTGTTCGAGGATTATGCGCAATGTGTTGATCTGCTCGGTGCACGATCGGTTGGGTCGAAAGCCAGCCTGCTCTTTGCGAAGAAGAGGTTCGACGGCCCCCGACAAAATGTCCAGGATGATCTGGCAGAGCACCTTGGAAGGAGTCGAGAGCAAAGTGATACCTCTCCAATTGCCACATTCACTCAGATCTCCCTTCTTGAGGACGGTGATAAGAAGGCTTTTGTTCCAGTCGTCGGGTAACTCTTCGGCTGACCAAATGTTCCGCAAAAGGGGCGTCAGCGCGTTTGCAGCGGTGGGTACGTCGGCTTTTAGCATTTCCGCTGTGATGAGGTCGAATCCCGTGGCTTTCTCATTTTTTAAATTGCGGATAGCCTTCACTACCTCCCTCTCTGTAGGAGGAGACACATCGATGTCCAGGTTTTGTGTGGGTAGGCTGGCAGCAGTTATTATATTATTGACACGTTTAATCTAAAATAGTATTTGAATTTTGACGCCGATGACGCCGATGAAAAACCCGGCGGCGTCGGCGTGGCCAAAATGACCGGCGGCGTGCGCCACGCCGATCGGCGCACATGTCTAGTACGTAATAACGAATCATACCAGACTTTGCCAGAGCCTTTCAACTTATTAAGAGCTTGATAACGTATCGTTTCATCGGTCCAATCAAATGTTGCCGCATAGGATTGTATAATATTAAGCCATGCATTTATATCATCATTCAAGGGGTCAAACTCGGGTATTATATTGTTCAAGGTACTCACGGCTTTGGTATCTTTGTGACGTGATACCTTTGACTTCCTTCTGGGCACAGGTGACGGCGTTCTGGCACTTGTGCTCGTCGTGCTACTGCTACTTGACGACGATTGTGCTCGCTTGCGATAGCGCCTGCGTTTGCCCATGGCACGTGGATCCAACTTCTGATAATACAAAGAAGATAGTAATGCACAATTTTCACTCTTGTTAGATAGGTAGATTGGGTATTTTAAAGGTTTATTTACATTAAATGTTATTGAGCTAAATAAATCAAAGTCCAAGGCTAATTTTCTGCTAATACTTATATTAAAACCAAAACTCTTTAAATAATTAAATTGGGGGTACAAACAAATCAGTTAACAAATAAATTATAAAAATCTCTTCCTAAATAATTCAGTTGGTTAAAGACGACTGTTCCGTTGTATGGTCCATCCGAAAAAGAGACCCGGCGCGGTGAGAGTGCCGCCAGCTGGTGTCCTCCCCACCACGTGCAGCCGTCGATCGGAGCTGACGTCACAGCTAGCTAGGCAAGGCGCCCGCGTTTCCGTGCGCCAAAACAAATATGACACTTGCTCCACGAAGTTGCCAACATTAAATAATGTTTTTTTTAGTACCCATATAATTGATATAATTTGCTTCCCTTCAAAAGTAAGATCGTCAAAAAATACTTCGTAAAATCGTTTTTTTTTTTACCCACTACAGATTTATGAACATCGATTGGCTTAACTTTCGAGGAGAACCAGGAACTGTTTTCGCGCCATAAGTTTTAAATTTGATATATTATAACCCTTGGACTGCCAACACGTCGTTGCCAAGAATTTAATGTAATTCCGCATATAATACTATTGTTACCGTACTTTTATTAAATGTCCCATTTTAGGGACACATTCACTAAAGCGTAGCTGGGCCCATTGGAATTTGGAATTCATGATATTTGGTAGAAATTATATACATCACTCTGTAGTTAGTACACAATTTTTGTAACAAAATTTGTTTTATTAATGAGTCGTAAAAGTAGGCAAAATTCGCTTTTATTTCAATGAAAAATTTAACATTTGATGTCTGTATACTTTGGCTGATTGCAGCGCCACCTATACAAAAGCAAGATTAAGTTTTTATTATCAGTCCATTCATTCATCATTGACCTATTTACTGTCCCACTGTTGGGCAAAGGCCGCTCATACATAGAAGGCACGAGCATTGATCACCACGCTTACTCAAGGAGATTTGGCGATTTCAGTCTTTTTTCCAGTTCCCCTCACGAAGTTTTCCTTCACCGTTAGTCAGTGTTTTCCAAGATACTCTATTACTCTAAGAAATTACATAACTATGACGTTTAAAAAGTTACATTTGTACCACCAGCAGTAGCGCTCGCAAAATAATATAATAAGGAACAAATAACATACTGATATTGCACGACTCTTATGTAATACAGTATATGTAAACATAAGGCCACATATAGCGGCTGGCGGAGCACGATATTCCCTACTTATTATTCCATTAGAGCGGTTTTGGACACGTTTGACATCCCTATATCTGGCGGTCGGTATCTAAAAATGTGCTTGGAGGCGATTGGGGAATCGTGTGGCGTACAGGATTGGAAATAAATTCTGTTCGTGTATTATCAACCGGTATCAGCAGGTTACGTAAAATTATAATGTTAGGAATTTGCAGAAATATTGTCTGAAATTCTTTTAATTTCTCTTTTTGCGTCTTTCAATTCAAATTCAATAAGATAAACATTTTATTCACAATAATACCTAATTTTTAGTTCTTGTGAAAATAATTGAAATTATGTTTAATGGACTTTGAGAAACTTGCTTCTGACACTTTTGCCGTATATGTAAATCTGTCATGAAATCTTTCTGTTTGTTATATTATCACCAAACTGTTTGTTATAATTTGGCAAGAAACTGTAGAAAAAGTCATAATGTAATAATATATTTCATTTTACCTACGATCGTGAGTGGGACCACGCATAAATAAGATACCTATCAATAAACTTTACTGATGGGAAATCATCAAATGATCCCTCCCGCCATGGGTTGGGTGAAATGAAGTGTCAGTCTCTTACTGACTAAAACCATCCATGTTCCTTCCTCAGCCCTTTATGTTCCGAGTGCGCGGTAACTCTTTCGAACATCCTGCAGCATCTAAATGTATGCTAGCGGCACGTGTATATGTTTATTACAAGTACGAGTACTGCATTATATAATATGTATGAAGACTAGGACCTATAAACAGCTACCTGTTCTACAAAGTTAGTTTTGTGACAATATTTTGTAAACAATTGCAGGAACCGAGAAGTAATAAAACTTGGAGCTAGCTTGAGTCCTGGGGGGTTAGACAAGTGGCAAAACGCTAACGCTAACGCTAACGCTCAATGTATGGGAATGACATATAGCTAGTCGTAAACGAATGTCATTCCCATACATTGAGCGTTAGCGTTAGCGTTTTGCCACTTGTCTAACCCCCCTGTTTCCGATGCTGTTGGCTCTTTGTTTTGTTTATTGTATAAATAGAATATTGTACATGTAAGTTCCAATATGAAACTTAAATTATTTCACATGAAATATTTTGTTACATACCTACGACAACATGCTACTAATCTTATCAAGTCTCTACCGTAGGCGAATAATAAGAACGAAATGTGGGCTTGGCACCAACGCACTATAATCGTTTTGGGAATCATAAGTACAAACATACCAAAGCTAAATTTATGTTTAAAATGCATAAATAATCATTTTCAGCACCCACAAATATGATTGAAGCCACCAATTTAAATGAATAGTACGTAAGGAGCGAGTATATTCTATTCAAAAATCGCTTTCGATACAATTACTTTTTCGAAAGTGATTCGTGCTAGGCCCACGGTAAATTTATCGTCCAAAACCTCTCTATCTCCTAGAGACACAAGTGGTGGGTAGTGATATCCACTAGTTGTTTTTGTATGAAGAATGCATCGTGAACTATATTCATACTTTAGTGGTAATAGAATACATAATATATGAGTAAATTCATTTCGACATAACTAAATAGTGACAACAACCGCGCGTATTTATGCCAATTCTTTGCGTCAGCAGTTTGTCATTGCTTCAAACCACTCTTTCTGCCCCTCAAATACAGGGCCTGTCTACTTCTAGTACAGAGAGGGAAGGAGACACTAACTTAACTTCCACGCTTAATTAACACAGGAGTTGTGTCATGATGATGTTTTTGCCATCACTATTCAAACGCGGAATTGAGTCACCACGTGTAGTATCTCAACGGAACATCTCCTTTTCTTAACCGAATTATTATTGCCTTGATAAGTCGAGTCTTGATAGGGCTACGGTATCATAACCGCGATGCTTTGTACCCTATCTGCATAAGATCGCTTCTTACTAGCTAAGCTAAGCAATCTTCATAATGAAATTAATAGGTTCCAATCCTCGTGATCAAAAGGCGTTTGAAGAACTAGCCAAATTGTTATGCAGCATTCCGTTCTGCCAAAGCCGTTTTCCAATCTACCTGCAATTAAAAGAGCTATTAGGGCAACTGTCCGCCATCTTGCATTGCCAAATGTCACTGTCACTTGAAGACTTGCCAAGCATTTGTAGGAAACCGATAGGTATTCCAAAAAAAATCTAAAAATTCTAGGCTAGACTCTTTTTCATTATTATTTTACAAGTGACTCATAACCACACGCCTGTGGGTTTACTTACATTCATACATATACATATACATTTCGCCAAATTGTTTATGGTCGAAATAAAAGCTGGCGAGCCAGTACCTGAATCCGGCCACATGAAGAGTAAATAGAAATTCTAAATGGAACGTACTCACACTTTCCCCGACCTGGGAATTGAACTTAATACCTGCATATTCAGCGATCAATAGACCAGAAGAACTTAGCGGAGATTCTTATATTTTAGTTTTTTTTTAAGTAACATTTCACATGTAATTTAAGTAACATTTCAGATTTCAAGATCATAATCATCTCTTGTCTTTTTTTTGGATTTTTATTTTAGCATTATAAAATCTGAATGATGCAGAATCACGAAAAGGTTCACCATCCCTGACCTACCCTTGATTGACTGAAATTATAATCAGTTACTTACGAATATAAATTTTCTAAATAAACTTAACGAAACTAAAAATATTAAAAACAAATGGCATTACTGAGAGTCCTAATAGTCAGCTGTTGTACATTCTGTGGTTTTCATACAATTTCAGCTTCAGATTTATGCTAAATGTGGTTCTCAGCAGTGCTTTGGCACTCATTCGTACTGAAATTCACAAGTTTGATATTGCAAGGACGAAATTCTAGTCTAATACTTTGCCATTTATTTTAGTGGTGTGGTTTACCGCCAACATTTGCCAAAAAAGATTTTTAGAACAATATCTATACGCCTGCATTCCCTGAAATATTAGGCAGGGGTATATCTATAGCTAGAATTGCCATTTAATGCATTTAAATTACAAGTTAAGTGTATCCTTTCACGGAAGGCACATTATAGTATTAACGATTATTTAGATGATACAAGTAGTTGGTGGCTATGTTGAACGCAAGACAGCTGCAGGTGGTTATCATTATATTGAATGTAATTTTTGTTTCAATAGTTTGCTCCTCAGTCCATTAATAGAGATTCAAACAACCACACTACGATACCAGATATCTCATAGTTGAAAGTTGAACACAATACCGCAATGAGAGAGACTATGAAGATTTGCATGCTCTGCTATAAACTCGCAAACTATTGGTGAACTATTAAATGTAAGCGCTGCACGCGGTCGGTACAGTCACTAGTTCTCGGAATACTCTCCGCGCTGTTACACCTACATAGTAGCTTCGGTTATATTCAGTCAGGCAGTTGCTTCATGTAAAATACCAGTACTCAGCTGCAACCAGTTAGACTGAAAACCGACCTAAAATTGTTGGGGAAAGGCTAGGGAGATGATGAGTTACTTCGCTTTTATTTAAGAAAAGAAAACGTGGCAAATCGTAAAACTACACAAAATATACCACTCCTATTTTCTCCGAAAGCTTAGACAGAAATGTAAATAATTGATGGACTGTGTATAAGACGACATGGCTAGATTAATGATGAGATGATTTCTGATAGGGATGTAAATAATGAAAAGAATAGATATGCTGTGCTGACCTCAAGCAGTTTGGAATGACGACAGGAGGACGATAGTTAAACAGAGTTGTTCCTTTCCTCCATACCCATAGTACGAGTATATCACCAATATGTTTAGTTCCTTGTAATTGCATCAACTGAGAACGAATATCCGAATAGCTACAGCTGAGAAATACTACATAGAAAAAAAACACTTCTAGATCCGAAAATCGATATATTATCTCATGATCTTTACTTAGCCAACTACTCAGCGTTTGTAGTAATCTGGCGTCATTTTTTGCACGACATCGCTCATCCAGCAAGAGACTTCATGAGTTGTTAGAAAAAGAGTTGGTTCTTACATTACTGTCTGTCTTGCCGGTCCCCGAACAGAGCAGTAAATCAGCCAGGGTTCTCGCTTAAAATGACACGCCTAAGATTTATTACCCCGACTGAAGTCTGGGGAAATTTATGAGTGCTCGCCTTAGGGTGCTGAACTTAGGTTACACGGTTGGCGTGAAATCTGGGTGCGTTTTTGTTGAAACGATTTTTGATTTGGAAATTATTGGCTAACCGAAATGTGGGATGAGCACTAAGGAAAGTTAGATCACCAAGGACCAAGTTCACAGACAGATGGTTTCATAATTGGCCCGTTAAACGAAAACGTTTTTAAACCACGAAGCGCGAATTTACATGTGACTCATTTTTTGTTCAACTGCGGTTTGGTAATCAACCATTTTGGGAAAAAAGCTCAAATAATATATGTAACCCTTCGAAAATTGGAAGTTTGAGTTTATGGGTAACAGCTGTTTTCCGTTGATCGGAGCTTGTCAGTGAACTTGGGCCTTAATAAAATAAGACTAACATGTATATATACGTAGGTATTTTTTTTAAAGAATAAAAGTTAAGGAAATATTTACAACCTGTAGATAATATGAAATTTCAGGGAATATCTGAAAAAAGTCATATTTTTAGCTATCGTAGTAGTAGGGGTACTGACACTGACCTGCCTATATTTTCGTGGAAATGGCAAATTATTAAGATTGTACTATTTTCGTAAGCAATAAACCATACAGTGCTTATGCTCAGCAGTAGGTATATAGGTACATGGATTTGGAAAATCCAACACAGTACTAGTGAAATGCTCTTCCACGGTACATGTAGACACACAGTCCACGCACACAACTGCTGACATTCCCACACAAATCGAAAGGGATGGTTGTGTAGCATCAACTCAATATCGGAGACGCCTCGCAATGAGACAAGACATACCTACATATGTTTATGACACTAGCCATTTCCCGCATGGGTCGCTACAAGGGCAAACAAGTCTATAGGTGGGTGGTTCTTTGAAACCGAGGGTTTTTGACTCATCCACCTGGCTCTTTTTTTTAACGTTAGATCCAAATTAACACAATAGTTTGGCGCAGTGTATTAGGTATATGCAATAATATTTATCGGAGGCACTGAGTTTCATCACGTAGATTAGGATTTAATTGATGATGAGACTATAAACCGACAAACCGACGAACCGACAAACCGATGGAAATAGCCAGTAGTTTTATATGGGAACTAGCTTTCTGCCAGCGGCTTCGCCCGCGTGGTCTATACGAATCCAAATTTAAAAATTACAGTTTCATCCAAACTTTGTCACTTAGGGGTAAAATTTTGGAAATGTAAAAAAAATTGCAAATTTATCGGATGCCTACGTCATACACACTTTTCTAGTTTCAAGCTGTGCGTTGATCCGACAGTCATTCAGGACAAAGCTTGTTATATGTATGCTAATAAAAGATAAGTTATGTTAAGCTTTTTCAAATCCAAGTTTGATCAGATTACTGAACTTTAAATGGAACATGAAGTGAACTAAAATAACAAGATTTTATCGTAAGCATATTCTTTACGTATTCCTTGAATAGTATTGTAGTCTAGTATATATCTATAATTTATTTCGTAGCTTGCTAGAAGGTCACATGAATTTGTATACTTTATATTAAATCGTATCTCTTATATTTTTGCAGTAAATATCAATTGCTATTGTTTGTTGTATACAAATGTGACCTCTTTTTGGGGTTCCCTAGTTGATAAAGAACACAGAGTTTCGCCATGTTCGTCTGTCTGTCTGTCCGAGGCATAGTTCAGAGGGTTCTTAGGACGTCAGTTCGAGCGCACCCCCCCCTCTTCTGACTTCTGAAGTGCTGCTTCTAGTTAAGTAAAAAAAATCACAGACGTAGCTTATAAAACGAACCTGTAAGAAAAACTACCACGGGTAAGTAAGCTTAACCGGTTACAGAGTTATAGTCGACCAACTAAAACCTTCTACAAATCAGTTTTTTTTTTTTTTTTTTTTTTTTTTTGTGTATGGCATCTCGCAGGTCAACCTAGAAGGTTGTCGACTGCTTAACCGGGCTTGCCTGTGAAGTGCCTTAAATAAATTTAGGGCCTCCAGCCAGGGCTTAACTTACAAAACTAAGCGACTACACGCTAAGGGCACCCCCTAGTGGGGTACGGGCCTCGGCTTAGGGCGTCGCTGGGGGAGGACAGCAAGGGACAGGCTGGATCAGAATAAATTTTGATTATTATAATCGGGAATTTTAAAGCTATTAGCTCAGCTCGCGGGCTGGCTCGTCGAGCTAGGGTCGGGAGGGCATGGACAAGGTCGTCGCGATGGACCTCGGCGGCGAGGTCGATACGAACGCGGTCTGTGTTTGTGTAGAGTGCTAGTGGACCTACTGCTCTCTTGGTAGAGGGTTATAGCGTCATCGGGTATGGTGAGAGTATGCCTCGGGCGGCGAATTTTACTGATCTGGGAGGGTGCGTATCCGGCGGCCGAGACGACCAGAGGGTTTGGATGCTTTTCGGCAGCATCAAAGTAATGCTTGGCGGCACGTTTCATGAACTGCTGGATGGTGGGCAGTTTGAGATCGAGATGGAGATTTTCGTTTCGTACGTAGAAAGGGGCCCCTGTGATTTTTCGTAAGAAACGGTTTTGGAGGGTCTGCATTCTATGGAGACGGTATGGCTTTGAGTGTGCGAACACAACGGAAGCATATGTCATAATGGGGCGGATGCACGTGGTGTAGATGCGCAATTTGCACTTGAGTGACAATTTGCTACGTGCATTTAACATACAGTGGAGGCGACTGAGAGCGAAGGCCGCTCGAGAGCGGGCAGACTTTATGTGCTCTCCGAAGTTGAGGTGACGATCAAGTATCACACCTAGGTATTTGGCTTGCTCTTTCCAAGGAATCGGCTTGTCAAACATGGTGATGGGACTGGGTAGGGGTGGATTTCGGCGCGGTCTCGAGAAGAGAACTGCCTGACTCTTGTCGGGATTTACCTCGATTCTCCATTTCTTAAACCACTTGCCTAGGGCGTTGGCGGCGATTTGGAGATTACGAGCTATGGCCACTGGGCTGGTGCCAGTGTAGTATATGGCCGTGTCGTCGGCAAATAGTGCTAATTGAGCCTTTTTGCTCTTTGGGATATCGCTAGTGAATAGCGTGAAGATGAGGGGGGATAGGACAGAGCCTTGAGGGACTCCTGCTTGTATGGGGTGGGGCGAGGATAGTGCTCCTTCGATGCGGTAGCGAAATGAGCGGTTCGACAAGAAGTCTCGAACGATGAGCACGAGACGGTCTGGCACGCCGAGTTGATATAGCTTGTATATTAAGCCATTGTGCCAGACTTTGTCGAAAGCTTTCGCTATGTCGAAGAATAGTATTCCCGTCATCATGTCCCGTCGTCGTTGGAAGCCAACACTTATATGTTCCACGATGCGGTGGACTTGTTGGATACAGGAATGTTGGGTTCGAAAACCGAATTGTTCATCGGGAATGAGACTCTTTGCTTCAGCGTAGTCTTTGAGACGCTTATAAATAAGCCTCTCGTAGATTTTACCGAATACATTGAGGAGACTGATGGGTCGGTAACTCGAGGGTTGCGACTTCGGTTTACCGGGTTTAGGGATACCGATAACGGTTGCCTCTTTCCATTCTTGTGGAAATAGGTTATGGCTCATGGCGCAATTGAAGATTGCGGTCATGAGCATTATGAGGGAGGCGGGCAGGATTTTAAAAACCCTATTTGTGATGCCGTCTGGGCCTGGGGCTTTACGGGGTTTGAGATTTCTGATGATTTCGAGTACTTCGTCCGAGGTGATGGGAGGAAGGGGATCATCAGGATCTTCAACGGGCGGTAAGGAGGACCTACGTTCGACTTCGGCGTCAACCTTGGAGAGATGAGCTTGGTCTGCTGGTTGGGAGCTTGGTGAGCATTGGGCCTCTAAACTGTCGGCTAGGCATTCAGCTTTATCCTCGTCGTCGAAGGCGACAGATTTATCAGGGCGGGTGAGAGGGGGTGTGAGAGCTACTTCGTCGGATTTTAGTTTCCTCTGCAGCTGCCAGAAGGCCAGGTGGGTGGGCTCGAGTTCACTCAGCGTCTTGTCCCAGCGAGAGTTACGCATCTCCTCTATACGTTTCTTTACAGCACGCTGTAATCTACGCATATGAGATTTGTTCGCATCGCAGGGAAAAGCGCTGTAGGCACGTACAGCTGCGTTCTTTTCGGTCACTAGGGCACGCACATCGTCCGGTAGTTTCCAGCGGTGAGCTCCCATCGCTGTAACTCTGCGTGAACATTTGTCCACGGAGGAGTGTACGTGCTCAGTGAACGAACCGATCGCGTCCGTCATGTCAGCGACTGAGACTATTTGGTCGGGGACGGAGTTTAGTCGAGGAGATGGGGAGTTTAGGCTTTCACTAAGTCTCCTCCAGTCTGTTACCACTCGGGTAGGAGTGGGTTGGTCTGGGTCAAGTGGTCCTGAGCGGGAAGCTAGTTCCATAATGACCGGACGATGATCTGAGTTAAGCTCGTGTAGCGTCTCAATCGATTGCAAACGGAGGTTTACATTTTTGAGTAGCGCTATGTCGAGAACATCAGGAAGGTGGTTCGGGTCGTGGGGGCTACAAATCAGTGCGCGTTAGTTTTATACGCGTAGGTTTGCGCGTGGCCCGACACGTACTTGGCCGTTTTCTATATTATGAGAGTTTCTTCTTACTTCTATTTAAGTAGAACATAATGTATTACCTAGATAAAAACTCTCGCAAACTTAGCAACGATACTAACTCTACCCCGTATCGCTTTCCGATAGCAACTACGAGTATACTAATAACAGTAACGACTAAGACATCTGCTGACCTCGGCCCGATAGTTATCGATATAGATACCTCGATTACTCAGTTGTTTGTTAGGGAACTGTTACAATTAACCCTCTCTGTGGGTAGGGAGGGGACACTGACTTGCTAATGGAAGACAATCGATATTATATCGATTTAGGCGATCGTTGAACCTTCATAGCGGATTTAAAGCCTCTAGACCGTGGTATTTAATAATTCTGTAAAACTATTGATACTGAGTAACGACTACGAATATCTCGTTGAATATGCAGAACTAATAAATACGTAATTTTATAATCGTTTGCTGCGCTTTCACGGTAAAATAGCTAAACCGATTTAGATGAATTTTGTTGTGGAGATAGATTATAACTTAGGGTAGAACATAATTACGATACGTTTTATTAAGGTCGGTAAAATAATTCCCTATTTTTTTTAAGGATGGGAAATCATCAAATGGCTCTTCCCACCGTAGGCAGAGCAGGAGATAGTGTCAGACTCTTACTGACCACAACCCATCCATGTTCCTTCCTCAGCCCTTTTTCCGGGAGCGCGGTAACTCTTTCGAACATCCCGCAGTCGAAGTAATTCCCTACGCACGTAAGTAAAACCGTGGCAAGCAGCTATTTAAATCGTATCTCGACTAACAAACAAATACTAGTAACATCACTATCTCATCACACGCACATAGGCCGGGGAATTACAACAGACCGCCTCTGTAGCAAACTACTTACGTGATGGGCTTGCCACAGGCGGCCCTTCCGAGCTAACACGAACTGATAGCGGTGAGATTTCGTTCAAACCTCGGTTTGTATCCAGCTTTATGGGCTTGCCTACTAGGTATAAGCAGAGGGATTATTTTCTATTACATTTGCAAACGGATTTTCTTTTAGATAAGTATGTCTATAGTGTTTATACTTCTGTATCTTTTTAATCTTTTCACCGAATCTTATCTCGATAACTAGGCCGAATTACTAGAAAAAAAAACATTTTGGTTTTCGATTCGCAAGTCTGTATCATTGTTTGAATTTTGATCAAACTAAAAAGTCGAGTTATTTTGCTTACTCAGGTAATTTAGGTTGCGCTGCTAATGAAATCGCGAAATTCATTATTAATAGATTTTTTTGTACCACTTTTATTCAGAGCTTGCTAAATTCAACTATATTATATGTGAGACAAACAAGATCAAGAAGTAGTAGGCATATTATATTTGTAGATGTTTTCTTTACAACTGTAGGTAGCATTTTGAGGAAAACAGAATTTTCCTTCTACTAACATTAAAATAAACAACTGCGACGTAAAAATCAATAGTGCAATGACCGTTTACATTTAGTTACAACCACAATAAACTGACCACTATAGAACAATACAGACGTTTGATGCCGCGCTGTAAACTCGGACGTTTTATGCGCTTCGAAATAGATGCGGCTAGCTTTACTGTTTAGCTACTCAACGTTACGTAAATAATAAACAATAGAATATATTGTACCTGTTGAACGAAAGATGATGCTGATCTCCAGTTTCGTACAGACAGTTTTAAGTTATTTGATTCCAGACATCATCATCGTCTGCCTTTTCCCACATGTTAGGGTAATCTTCCATGACCTGTGTGTACCAGAGATTATTTTCGCATTTATAATATGAGAAAAGATTAATCGATACTTGCTTGATCTTTCACTCTTAACCTTCTGTCTCCACTATTACTTTCCCACTATGGGCAAACTCTACTCATACAGAGAAGGCATGAGCGTTGATCACCACGCTTGGTTGCTTGCCTAAGGTGGATTGGCAATAGACTTTTTAGTCCAGGTTTTCTCACTATGTTTTCTTTGACCGTTAGTCAGTGGTGTGTAAGATATAGTTGGAAAGTACGTATTATGACTGGTGTCTTAACCATTAGGCCACCATTTCATCATTATGGCAACATCATACAAACTATTTTAACTGATTTCCAAAATACACAAGTGTGATACATTATTTTTAATTTACATCTATGTGTTTATTATAATTATAAATAAGTAATAAATCATGCCTTGCATGCGATGACGGAGAGCATGTTCTATGCAAATATTTATAATTTATATTTCATAAGGTATAAATAGAATTAGTTGCAAGTGTTTTTCATCAGTTTTAGTTGTATTTATTATGCTTTGCTTGACCTCAACTGTCTTATACCTGCCTATTCATGAACTCATTGTTAGTAGCAAATATGCCATTGCGTAGCCAAAAGGCTTCAGAACGGCCACGACTCGTCAGCGGTACGGTATTGTACGAAAATCGAAACCTTCACGAGTGTTAGAAAATTAATGAATTTTCACTTTTGTTGTTGTATTTTTGTTAGACTGTGTCATTTTTTTAGGGTTCCGTAGCCAAATGGCAAAAACGGAACCCTTATAGATTCGTCATGTCTGTCTGTCTGTCTGTCTGTCTGTCTGTCTGTCTGTCTGTCCGTCCGTATGTCACAGCCATTTTTTCAGAAACTATAAGAACTATACTGTTGAAATTTGGTAAGTAGATGTATTCTGTGAACCGCTTTAAGATTTTGACACAAAAATAGAAAAAAAGCAATAAATTTTGGGGGTCCCCATACTTAGAACTGAAACTCAAAATATTTTTTTTCATCAAACCCATACGTGTGGGGTATCTATGGATAGGTCTTCAAAAATGATATTGAGGTTTCTAATATCATTTTTTTTTAAACTGAATAGTTTGCGCGAGAGGCACTTCCAAAGTGGTCAAATGTGTGTCCCCCCCCCTGTAACTTCTAAAATAAGAGAATGATAAAACTAAAAAAAATATATGATATAGATTACCATGCAAACTTCCATTGAAAATTGGTTTGAACGAGATCTAGCAGGTAGTTTTTAAGTAATCAGCAATTTTCCTCTACAAACAAACTTAATTATGCGGTCGGAAAAAAACAAGATAATTGCGACTTTATTGCGTATTTTTTCTTTTCAATGGTCGGAACCCTCGGTGCGCGAGTCCGACTCGCACTTGGCCGGTTTTTTTCAAATTAGTGACAGCTAGCAGATATAGGTGTTTCTATAATTTCAAGGTATCTGTCTAAATTAATAGACAGTGGCAATGACCACTGACCATCAGTTTGGCTGTGTGCTTGCTACATCCATCACATTTAAATCAGCACTAATTCTTCGGTATCAGGGCAACTCACTAAAACAAATGATGGTATATCCCCACAAAGCGGCACATGCGTATAACGCCAGTCTGATAGCAAAACAATAGATTCCTGGATAGCCGTTACGCGCTTCGCTTATTTTACGGAGGCCATAAAAATAGCCGCGTGTCACACAGTAGTGTAACACTATTGTTACAAAATGATACTTATATCCAATGGTTGTACTTTAATGATTGAAAAATTTAGTAGTTTCAAATTTGAATGGCTACATGGCAAAATACATCACGGCAGACCCAGACAGAGAAAAATGAATAGAGAGAAAGGTGTAAGGGGAGTAGGGAGCCTTTAAAAATACCAAAAAACTTTTTTACAAAACATTCAAAGGTTTGAATGAGACACCGCGACTTCTGGAGCGATGTATCTGGTCAACAGAAATTAAGTATATTTTCTTTTTTTAGTTTTTGGAAGTCGATTTTTATGTTTGGTAATTATTTATTTTTTTTGTGAATAAACAATGTATGTGGTCAAAGTGAAGTTTTGCAAAAAATGCTTCTAATCCACATTATTAGAACCTAATGACGTGAGTAAAAGATTTGAGATGTAGACTAACGGTTCATATATGACCTCATTATTACCCGACTGCGCCAGAAGGAGGGTTATGTTTTTTGAGAGTATGTATGTAGGTATAATTGTTTGGCACGCTCTGCAGCCTGAACAGCTCGATGGCTTTAGCTTGAGAGGTGTCGTTAGATTCATTTTTACTGTGAGAGTAATACTGGGTATAAAAAAAAGCAAAAATGGCGGATTTTTGGCGCCAAATTCAAGTCTTTTTTGCAAACGTTTTCTCAGTCACCTTGTAGGTTTGTTCCACTAGTGCTGAGTACGAAATCTTGTGCTGACATATAGTTGAAGCCTTTTCTTATCTTTTGAAGACCTAAGGTTAAGTTTATAGGTGAGAACGATCTTGGTTTTTATGCCTACTACGTCCTTGAGTACACCTAAACAGGCTCCTTGTGAATCACTAGCTATTCGTTAAGTCATAAACTTGTCTAGGTAGTTAAGGTTCGTCTTTAGTACGATACTCAAATGTCTGCCCAAATGAATAAAGAGACCAATTTATCGAAGGTCGGGTCAGGTGGCAATCGCTTTGTATGATATTCAGCTGCATCTGGTGCGGTGTTAAATGAATCCCGACATGTAAAAGAAAAGGCTAGTCGTAAGCTGGTCGTAGCTAGACCATTATTATTTATTACTATTCGTCTTCTGGATAATCTAGATATTTTTCTTCTAATCCTAACTAATATTATAAATGTGAAATAGAGTTTGTTTGTTACGCTTTCGCGGTAAAACGGCTGAACTGATTTGTATGAAATTTGGTGCAGAGATAGGTGGGACCCTGGAGACCGTTATAGGCTTTTGTACCGTTTGACCGTTATAGTCCCTCGTGACGCAGATGAAACTGCGGGATCCAGGTAGTTATTATCGTATTGCTATTTTACATGTTGGTAATGCATCAATCTATGACGCCTGAAACATTCATCGTAAATAGTTGGAATTTGTCAAAATGCTTGAAAAAAACTTGAAGAACAGGGATACTTCAACGGTAGGTATGTACCTAATTCCATCAGATGGTTAGTTAGTTACATAAGATGGTTAAATCAATGAGAAATGAAAAGAAAAACTAAGAGCCGCAAAGAAAAATAATCGTAGAAAACTATGCTATTAGAATGTCTTCAAACAATAGTCTTCAAATAATTTGCTTAATGCACGTTGGCATGTCCACGGCGAATGTTCGACAGTATACGAGTAGATTATCTTTTCGTTCCATTTTAATAAGAACACTGTCCTCTTATCACACCGCAATGTAGCTTTGATATTGTTACTTTTTTAAGAGAAAAGTTTTACATATTTCTTCGATTGTATTTGTTTAAAAAAGTCCGTTCTGTTTGTTTCACAGCAGCTGGGGTTGAATCGGTTAAGTTTGCACCAAGTTCGATCCCTTGCTTAAATATACAAGTAAGCCGGCTTAGCTTTTAAGTTGAAACAAACACAGATGTGGAATTTGAAGGTAGCGACGGTTTGAAGATTTGAAGAGAAGCATACATTATTTGTATGAGGTGGAGATTGTACTGAAAAATTTAGGTAGGTATATGATAAATGATAACATGATATTTCAGTAAGTAGGTTATAAAATAACACTTTTACACGTCAAAGATATTTTTGTTTAAAGTTAGATGAGGCCGGTGTTTCCTATTGAGTCCCCAATAGTACCTATATATAATCTATACTTATAATAAATCTGTAGAGAGGTCAATTCTGTACATGAAATATATTTCCAAAATAACTATCAGGGGGTGGTTAGGGATCGATACTGATGCCAAAAATGCAATCAATAAAATTTTTGTCTGTCTGTCTGTATAAACGTTATAGAAACAAAAACTACTCGACGGATTTTAACGAAACTTGGTACAATTATTTTTCATACTCCTGAACTGGTTATAGTATACTTTTCATCACGCTACAATCAATAGGAGCAGAGCAGTGAAGGGAAATGTTGTCATTTTGTTTAAACGCGCTAATCTCAGGAACCGCTGGTCCGATTTGAAAAATTATTTCAGTGTTAGATAGTCCATTTATCGAGTAAGGCTATAGGCTATATATCATCACGCTGAGACTAACAGGAGCGGAGCACCACTATTCCACGCGGACGAAGTCGCTGGCAGAAGCTAGTCCTCAATAATATATTATACCCCGAGTACTTGACAGACAGTCAAAAGTAAGTGAGTACGACTCACCTTTCCTCTGCTTCAGCTGCCTCTCCCAGTTGTGCCAGAGTACTACTTTAATAGATAATTTTAGAAACACATGGTGTTTTGCAATAATAAAAGTTATCGACACGCACGGCGAATATCTGCTCGTGGTGGTTTGATTTCTTCTTAATTAAATTAACAGAACGTAACATAGTTATAACGTTATTATTTACACATTTCCTAAAACTCCCATAATTATGTAGGGGAATTATTTTCATACAACTTGCACCGTAAACATCCGCTAAGCAAACATTGTTCCATACGAGTCCCCATTAAACACAAACAACATTCAGAACAGTTGACTGAACCTTTTGCCAAAGTTAAAAACAAACTTTTGCCTTTGTCATACGTTTCATTATTAAGTGTCCCGGAGACATTCCATGATTTATTTCTAAGAAGTCGCAAAAATGGAATCATAAAGTTTTGTGAAAAGTTTGTAAGATCGGTGATTAGACAATATTTTGTTTTCATCTATTCTATGTCAGATGCTGTCTGGCGGCTTTGACACTAGGGTTGTAAGGTATTTAAAACCTGCAGCTTACACGATAAGGAGAAGATCCATAAAATTTACTTTTTAATTAAAATCTAATAGATAAGGATATGTATCGCGCTAGGAACTACTTTAAGCACTTCATTTATTTCAATTAAGCCTAATAACAAGCACTTTTGAAAGTCAAAAAAGAAAAATATTGATCATCTCCATTGATTCTGTTTTACCTTGAAAACTTAACAGACAGACAGAGTTACTTTGGGATTAATATTATTAAGTATTACAGATTTGGATATCAAAATATTCCAGTTATGTTACAGCACGGTGTAACAGTCGGCCGCAGATAAACGTTTGCCTAGTAATTCCCATGGCTGCAGTAAAACGCGGTACGTGCATTCAACCTGCACCTATAACAACTATCTATGTATATATTTATAGACAAACAAACCTACATACAGACAGTGCGACCTGGTTTAAGCTGCGGTATTTCAGAAATTTTTTGCTTTATATTTTTTCGGTTCCGTCGTTTTACCATGACAGCGTAACAATCAAAGAAATAAACTCGTTAACGTTACTTCTCCCTCTTTTACGACTTGATTGCCATTTAGCGAACAATAATCTAATGTATAGACTCTTTGCTACTGAAAATTTTCCTAAAGAAGCATTCTAGAACTCATTGCCCGACCCGGGAATAAAACTCTTACATTCAGCTGTCACGTTTTGATCACTTCACCAACATGGCAGTTTGTGTATGATATGATATTCTTATCCTTACAAATATTAAAAATCTATTCTTTATTCTTTCTATCTGTCCTTCTGTATATCAGTTACGCTTTCACACTAAAACGGTTAAACTGATTACGATGCAATGTCGTATGGAGACAGATTGAATCCCGGGGAGGAACTTAGCATAGTTTTCATCCTGGTGTGGGAAATAGTTACCTTGGAATGCGGGTAAAACTGCGAAAGACAGCTAGTATATTAATAAACTTGACTACTATTTTGCCTGAAGCGGTTTACTCACTAATTCTAAAAGTTACACAAAGGTTGACTGAATCCGCTCGTAGTTCGACCGCTGCTTACCCCTCAACTAGCGGAGCGTGAACGGTAATAACTCACGTGACGCTTTCTACCGTAAAGCTTGGGCCGCACGCGTCTTTAGGCAGCGGTCTGTGACGAGTAGGTGACTTGAGATCTACATGTATGTGGATACGCAGAATTGTTCCGATAGGTCCTGTGTTCAATGTCCAGGTCGAGAAAAGTGTTAGCGTGTATTTCCATCAGGAATTTATGAAAAAGTGATGTATGATGAAAGTATCGAAAACTGATCAACAAAACCTGTTATTTTGAACGGTGTAACAAAAAAACATATCCCTCCTTCTGTCGCAGTCGAGTAAATAGGAAAAAACCTTCTAGAAAAAAGGAATAGTGAAATGTTATACACACGATTCACTGTTGATGCAGAAAACAAATACACAAATCTCGGCGGTTTTCGCAGCTACTGCGATATGCAAATGTAAACTGGGTTTAGTATCTTTACGCTAAACCATCAAAAATTCGTTAACCTTAGCAGAAAAAACCCATAATCGAGATACGATGATACTGCTCAGCTTTGCTGGCTTGTGGCGCGGCGCGTCCGCACTTGCAGAATAAACCGGTTTGTACTGGATTACGACATACGGCTTGAAGCGCGGCTCATCTCAATGAGGAAGCGTACTTTCTACCATTTGCTCCCGGTACAGAGTCAGGCACGCATTGTATTTTGATTAGTTTTACTCACACAAACACAATGCTGTCCTATCTTCTATCTTAACGTAAATACATACATGACGGGTGGATCGCATTATCGTTATCAATAGGCTCCATTGTTCCTTGCTGTGGGCGTCGCAGGGTAGCGTTGGAGTAGCAAAACACAGTGATTAAATTGATCTAATTTTATTGTGTGATCACTTGAGTACTGATTACAATCACTCGTAGAAGTAGGTAGGTACGAATACAAGAACGCGCGACGGTTTCAATTTATTTCGACCGTACTGTCCGACCGCTGCACACAGACTGACGAGCTCGTCGCTCGGCCGAAAACACATTGACTCCGTCGAGCGCCTAGAGGGCGCTGGCGTTCCGAATACGACCCGATTATTAATCGATTGCAACTCGACTGCGACACGGCCATCCTGCCTGCACACGTCCTCGTGTGACTGTTAACCTGCAATAAAACATCCACGAGAATACTATGTTCCACTCGGTCATTCCTGACCAAACTACGTTTTAAAAGTAAACAGAGATCAAAACTTTAAACTGATTTTTATTTCATTTTTTTTTTTAATTAAACTTAGAGTTAATTAGAGAATAGAGAATACAAACACACTATGCTAATAGCCAGAGCCAGCCAGCCACGTATCAAGGACCATTGTATCAAAATTCAAAACAAATCATCGGTTTACACAAAACTCAAACTTTAGAAACTCGAGTAAGACATCTGGTGCCCCGGCTCTCCAGCCAACCAGCAATTGCATTGCTCTCTCACACACATCCATCGCATGGATCAGATCCCTACAGGATCTCCCGTGTGTTACCCCCTGGTAACCACACGTATGGTCTCCACAGACCCCGACCTCCACCAGAGCTGAACGCGCATCGCGCACCCACGGACTACTTGAGTTACCCCAAGAGACACCGATTTCTACCGGGCTACGACTACGAAACAACTACTGGTACGGTCGAACACAACTCACTATGGCCCACAGAGTCCCCTTACTCGAGTTTCAACAACAACCTTACGCTTAACCTTCATCATTTACATCAATCTCAACTGATACGTGACCTGGTGGCATTTTTCTTAGTCTATCATGCGCATATTTGTAAGTACGTTTCGAATTCAGAGCTTTTAGTGTGTAACGGTCACCATCCAATACTTCGACTACTTTAAACGGCCCTTTAAACTTCGGATCTAATTTCGTTTGATTACGCTCTTCGTTCTCTAACAGCACAAAATCACCCACCGAAAAATTTTTAATTTTCGCCTTTGTTTTATCAAAACGAGATTTATCATAAGCCGCACACTTTGTGATGTTTTCAGACGCGTTTTCACGAATCTTCTCAATATCATCAACATCAACTTCTACCTCACTACACATCATCGACAAAGGTCTCGCGACCTTACCTATTAAAAGCTCAAGAGGTGAAGCTTTTGTAACTCGGTTCATCGTACAATTTATCGCTAATTGAACCTCGCCTATAGAGTCTTGCCACGATTTGTTATCGTTAGTCTCTACCGCGGTTAACATCGATTTTAAGACTGACATAACGCGCTCCACCTGCCCGTTAGCACGAGACGAACCTGTCGCTATGAGATGCAAATCTATGTTTTTACTCGCACAAAAATCACGAAATTCTTTACTCGCGAAACAACGTCCTTGATCGGCAATTATCCGGGTAGGAGCCCCAAAAAGTGCCACGCTTTGAGTCACCGCGTGAATACTACTTTTGGAGTCAATGTTCGTCGTGTGGAATAGAAGAACGTACTTTGTAAACGCATCGATCAGAACAAAAATGTACTCTTTCCCATCATTCTTTCCGCTAAGTTTACCCGTTGCATCGATATGAACCGTGTGCCATGGAGTCGTCACCTTAGGTATGGGATTCAACTCGGCTTGAATCTTTCCGGAGTGAGATTTTGCAACTTTGCAAGTAACGCAGTTATCTACAAACTTCCTAACGTATTGTGACATTCCTGGGAACCAGTAAAAATCAAATAGTTTTTCAGATGTCTTTTCAGCGCCAAGGTGAACGATAGAGTCATGAAAGTTATTCACTACTGACCACCGGAGAGCACGTGGTAAATAAGGCAAGCATTTCGATCTACCATTGCGTTGGATCTTACGATAGAGAATACCCGATCGAAGTACGTAGGTCTTAGCTATACTTTCCTCTAAACTACCTTCCTCTAAGTCGGTTATGATTTTAGAAATCTCTACATCACGCTGCTGTTCAGCCTGAAGCCAGTTGGGAGAAAGCTCAGTGACATCAATGCGTTTTGACTCTACACGCGGCTCTACTGTTTTTGAATCTGACGATAATGGGTTTCGTGAAAAAAAGTCTACGTGCGACATACGTTTGCCCTCTTTGTACACAATGTCAAAGTCAAATGATTGTAGAAAAGCCCACCACCTATGAGCTCGGGGAGTCAGCTCTTTTTTTGTTTGGGAGGATTTCAGTGAGTTACAATCTGTAACGACGGTAAACTTCCTACCGTGAAGATATTGTCGGAAATGTTTAATAGAGTTCACAACCGCCAGAGTTTCCAACTCGTAAGAGTGGTACTTACTTTCTGCAGGGGTTGTTCTCTTACTAAAGTAGGCCACCACGCGTCGCTTACCATCTGTCATGACTTGGAACAAAATTGCTCCGTAGCCTAAGCTACTAGCGTCAGTGTGGAGCTCTACTGAAAGCTCTGGGTCAAAGATTGTCAATACAGGGTCACTTGTCAAAGTTGAGATGATTTTTTGACGAATGTCTTCATACTCGGGTTTCCACCTAAGTTCACCCTTCAATGAAGTCAGTCGGTACAAGGGGGCCATTATTTTGGAGAAGTCTCGCACGAATTGACGAAAATACGAGGCCAATCCGATGAATTGCCTTAATTGAGTTACGGTCTCAGGAGGTGGTAAAGATGTTAGAGCCTCTATTTTCCTGCGATTGGGTCTGATCTGACCAGATTCCACCTCGAACCCCAAGAACTCTACCTTTGTCTTGAGAAAGGAGCATTTCTTCAGGTTCAAAGAGAAACCAGCTTTGGTCAGAGCTTCCAAAACAGTATTAAGTCGCTCTAGGCCTGACTCTACATCGGGAGAGACAATTAAAATATCATCTACGTAAACTATTACGTAGTCATGAGCAAGATCACCGAGCGCATTCATAATAGCTCTTTGAAACACAGAAATCGCATTCCTCAGCCCGAAGGGCATCGTTAGAAATTCGTACTGACCTTCATTTGTTATGAAAGCAGTACTCTCTATGGACTCTTCACTTACTGGAATTAAATGAAAACCGCTAGCACAATCTAGCTTCGAGAAATAGTTGGCCCCATGAAGCCGCGAGATTTGATCAGAGATCAAAGGAAGTGGGTACCGATCAGGGACAGTGTTACTATTAAGCTCGCGATAATCTATACACATGCGGTCTGAACCGTCGTGCTTCTTTACTAGTAAAGCTGGGCTTGCGAATGGAGAGCAGCTTGGTCTGATAATATTCGCTTCTAAAAGTTCTCTTACACGGTCACGAATAATGCTGCGTTCGTCTGCCGACATTCGATACGGTCGCCGCTGTACCGTACGATTCGGATCTATCAACCTAATTTTAAGCTCGCCCGTATTTACACGTGTCATAGGTAGACCTGTGATGAAAAAGTCAGAAAACCTGTCTAGCGTTTGCAAAAGCTTTGACTTGTCACTACCTACTGTATCTGTCGCAATCGCGGTTAAATCCGATTTGAACGTGTCATCGTTATTTATCGCGTTTATACAAAGGACCTTGGTTAAACAAAGCTCCGTCGCCGTCATGTTCATAGCAAAACCCTGATTTAAAATTTCGCGACCTATCATGACGTCACTTCGTAAGTAATTATCGGGCAAAACATGTAATAACACTTCGAGATGGTGATCGTTAATTACAATACAAGACAAAATCTGTTCTGTGCTGAATACTCTCGTTTGGCCAATACCCGTCATAGCAACAACATTATTAAAACGCTTGCCACTAAATTTGGCTGCAAAACTTTCCTTAACTAATGAGCATTCAGCGCCAGAATCGTAAGTAAAACTAATCAGTTCACCTTTATGTTGTAATGTGCCTGCCGGGGGTTGTAGGACGCAGACATCAACGCGTCGCTCGCCTCGTGCTGCGCCGGCACCGCCGTCGCCCGGTTGGCCGCTGCTGCCACCGCCGCTGGTACACCGAATGGCAATGTGGCCCGGTTTGCCACATTTGAAGCACACCAAAGGCCTCGGTGCTGGCTGCTGCTGCGCCACTTGGCTTGATGTTGTAGATCGTCCTCGCACGTCCGTCGTCTTGATTCTACAGTCCGCTCGCTTGTGGCCTATCTTTCCGCAATTGAAGCATTTGATGGTGACTAACCTCGGTCGTTTATAATCAGGAGCACTCGATGATTCACCGGTGGTATTTATCTTCCGTTTCAACTGCGAGAATGCATTCAACTCTTGTTGCAGTTTTTCTCGTGAAATGATATTCGTGGTAAATGCCAGCCGTTGAAGCCGCGGGTCAAACTGTGATATGTGGGCCAGCACAGTAGCTACGGCGATCTCCTCTTTGTTGACCTCCTTCCAACGATTTGTTAGAGATGAAATTAAGCGACTCGCATATGCGGGTAGTGTTTCTTTCTCACTCGGTTTCTCTTGATTTAATTTGATGAGACTACCGGCCAATGTTTCTGTCGAAATAAATCTTGAGGTGAAAAGTACCTTAAATTCTCGCCATGTGATACCCTCGTATGCAATTTGAGACAGCCACGTGGATGCTTCACCTTTGAGCGCCTTGCTGACTGCTAGCACAAGTTGACCGCCAATTGGTGGATTTTCCGAAAAACACAAGTCGGCTGTTGCGCACCATGATCTGGCATCGGTATCTTGCTTGTCGGGATCGAACGTAGGTAGGCTGTCACGATACACTTGTTTTGGCGCTTGCAGGGCTTCGATCAGCGCTCGCATGTTCTGATTTTGCTGTTCGAACATAGCGCGCCAGACATCTGCTTCGTTCTTGTCTTTTTGCACCAACGGTGATCCCACTTCTGATGACGGGTGGATCGCATTATCGTTATCAATAGGCTCCATTGTTCCTTGCTGTGGGCGTCGCAGGGTAGCGTTGGAGTAGCAAAACACAGTGATTAAATTGATCTAATTTTATTGTGTGATCACTTGAGTACTGATTACAATCACTCGTAGAAGTAGGTAGGTACGAATACAAGAACGCGCGACGGTTTCAATTTATTTCGACCGTACTGTCCGACCGCTGCACACAGACTGACGAGCTCGTCGCTCGGCCGAAAACACATTGACTCCGTCGAGCGCCTAGAGGGCGCTGGCGTTCCGAATACGACCCGATTATTAATCGATTGCAACTCGACTGCGACATACAAATATGATGAACTAGCTGACCCGGCGAACTTCGTACCGCCATTTCTTTTTTCATTAAAATTTTATTTTATATCAAATCTCGTCCTGACAATAATGATCACAAAAAAATAATTATTCAATTTGGTGCAGTCATTCGGAAGTTACGCCCGCACATATATTTTGGCGTACATGTGAAAGTAGCTCTTTTTTTCCTGCTTGTCTGTGTATTATGCTTAAACGGAAAAAGGCTAAACCAATTTAGATGAAATGTGTGTATGGAGATAGACTGAAACCTGTAAAATGACATAGGATAGTTATTATCTGGGTGCGTGCTGTAGTTATTTCTGAATTCCAATGAAAACACAAATTCTTTAAGAATAAGATAAATACTGTCGCTCCTTAAAACCTTACAATATCCCCCAAAATATTTGTCCTAAGGCGTTTAAACATAAAACGGTGTGTTCAGCAGAAATAGCAATAGCGTTGAAAGGAACGTGAGCCACGAGCCATTTGACAAGACTCCTTGTTATTCACTGCTAGGACCCAGTGGATGTGTGGCAATTTATTACGATCTACCCTTTTCTATTTAAATAAATGAAGGTTATGGCGCTTGAAGAACTAAGACCGAAGGACCGATTTTTTTTAATTCAAGTAATTTATAGTTTATGTATGTATTTATCTCTTTCTAAATGATGATAACTCATATAATCTTCACACATTTTGCATTATTTGGATGTAAGTTGTAGAAATTAATCCTTACTAATCCTTACTTCCTTACTATCCTTACTAATATTATAAATGCGAAAGTAACTCTGTCTGTCTGTCTGTCTGTTACGCTTTTACGCCAAAACTACTGGACCGATATAAATGATATTTGGTACAGAGATAGAATAGACCCTGAGGAACAACATAGGCTTTTTACCCGGGTGCGCTAAGTAGTTCCCTCGGGATGCGGGTGAAACCGCGGGAAACAGCTAGTAAAAAAATAAAGGAATATCAGTGTACCTAGTTAGTAGCTTTTTTCAAATTGCACGTATTCCAAAACTTCAACAAATATGTATGATTCGGCTGTAACTTTTTCTCGGTATAAAGTAGTTTAAACTTTTCATCTCTCATACTGCTTGAGAATCAACGTTACTTTTCTGCATGTCAGTCAAGATGTTAGATCCTATCGAAATCGGACGCCAAATTCGTATATTGAATAATTTTGCTATTATTTTATGATTTTGTCTAAATATATTTATGGTGTATGTTTGCTAAATTATTAAAAGTATTCTAATTTATTGATATCATGTTTTGTGATATTTGTAAAAGACTAAACGATAAAAAGTGTTGTGCAACCGGCTGTTAGTCAATTATATGTATTGTAACAGGGACAGAGATGATGCGAACTGCCCAAGACCGGTATGGTCGATGCTCTTAGAGGATCTACGTACACCTACGTGCAGCAGTGGAGAGCGATAGGCTGATGTGATAATGATGATAATCTGTAAGCCCCAACTTGGAAAATTCCGACCGGAAAAAATCCGGATAAAAGTGGATAAATCTTATACAATCTACCCGACTAGGGTTTGGATCCCAGGACCTCACTCTCAGCGATCTTTAGGGGTCATTACGCCAATGGAGTGCTCCTATTATAGTTCAAAAATATTTGGATACAATTTTAACCCTAAAATATACTCCTAACATAATTTCCCCCGAACCTGATTTGTTCAGTAAAGTGTCACGGCTCATTTAGTGAAATACACCAATGGCGAAGTTCCCCAGTCTGCCCTTTAGCTGTTTTAGGGTTGGTCTGCTAGTAATTTATATTTATTTCTATTAGCTTTAGAATCTGTTCATGTTTAATGTCTTCAGAATTTATTGTCAATGTTAAAAGAGAAACAAACATTCGTCGTCTCTCTCATTCTTTAATTTAATTGGATTTTATTAAGCAAAACATCGCACTTTAGGAATTTCTTCTAAATTGTAGGTGCGTTTGCAGATCCGGAACAATTATTCTCCTATTAACGAGAATCGACCCGCGATACGCAGCGTAGCCGCCAAGAAAACTGTGTTAAGCCGCTACGCCAAACATGCCGTATGTCTCTTCCCAACTATGTTGGAGTCGACTTCCAGTCTAACCAGTTGCAGTTGAGTACCAGTGTTTTACACGGAGCGACTGCCTATAAAACCTAAGACAGACGGACAAATAACAATAATATCAGTACATTACTTTCGCCGCCATGTTGACGCGTCATGCTAGTCGCGGTCACTATGTCTATGTCATGAGTTCCCTTGTTATATGAGAAATACACTACATCTACGGGAAACTATGAGCCTATTCTATGGTGTTTGTTATAATTAAGGGAATTCATGTCCTATAAGTGCGGATTCGACCAAACTGGAATAAGCTTTTTAAGCTCCATCCTACAACACTGAAAAAAATAAAAATAGAGTTCAAGTTTCTCTTACGATGTCTGGGATATCATATGTTGGAGACCAGAAGGGCATGTGACCAGATAAGCGCTATGCTCAAAATATGCAAAGGTATGACGGATGCTGCTGACATCCATAATGAGCTGATTCGACTATACGCACCGAATAATTATCTCCGTAATTGGTTTCTTAGGCCGTGTAAATCAAAATACATAAATAAATTGAGTTACTGCTACCTGAATTCCAATAAATTACTTCTGGCTACATACTGGAATGCCATGGTTAGATTAGTTATCAGACTTTCGAGCTTCTGACTACCTTGCCAAAAATTATACATATTCGTACCTAAAAACTGAACTATATATATATGTACAAGTATTTTGTGCTTCTCGAGGCTCGGAGAAAACTGAATTTCAATCGTAAGCAAAGACCCAATCACTAATTTATACTTAGAAGTTTGACTTTACTATTCAGGCGACTACGATAGGCGGTCTAGTTCAAATCTAATTCCACACTACACCAACAGGTGTCAGAATACCAGACCAGGTCTAGCTTACTGGTTACTATTGTATTAAATAGTCATAAAGTCTGTGTACAACAGGGATAGGGATGGTAAACTAAAGGGTCGCAAGTAAAAATATTTTGTTTGTGCCGAAAATTGTTTGGATGAAAACTTCAGTTGACTTTTATGAGAAACGGAAATAATATTCCATAAATATTTTTGATGGAACTGTTTTCTGTGTTTCTTGTTGGAAACAAATATTTGTATGATCTGAAATATTGTTCGAGTACTGAACTTTTGTACATATTATGAAATGTACTTTCGGAAACGCATCGAAATTATAATAATAATATCTTTCCGCCAGCGGTTTCGCCCGCGTAGGCTTTTCGATTTCAAATTAAAAACAGACAAAATTGCATACAAACTTTGCCCCCATTTTTCACCCCCTTAAAGTTAGAATTACAAAAAATCCTTTCTTTCGGATATCTACGTCATACAAAGTAAACATCTTCCAAGTTTGAGGTCTCTATGATCAACGGTTTAGGCTGTGCGTTGATCCGTCAGTCATTCAGGACAAAGCATTTCATATGTTTAGTTGTGATCAATATTTATGTATGTGGAGATTAGTGTTTTTTTAAGGCAATCTTTAAACATGTGCGCATTTAGTATTTAAAACTAAGCAAAACAAACAAAAGGTCTATATAATTTTTTGTTACAGTAAAATCCATACTTTATAACAAAAATATCTTCATAATGAAATAAATGGTATCGCCGGAGTCAAAAGGCTCGACACCCCTGTTTGACGCAGGACATCATTTTAATAATACATGCGAACCCGCAAAGAATTTATTTATATATTCATATAAATGTCATGTCAAAGAAAATAGCACTACGCAGAAGACACCGGCGGGCGTGTTGAGTGGAATTCAGTGAATATAAGATAGTATGAAGTATTAAAAATACAAATAAGCTTTTCATCTCTTGTCAATTTTGATAGAAGAAATAGATCAGACAATCTAGGGTTATGAATCATCATTTCTTGTAAGTGTACTCGTATTCAACTGTACATTGTGCAATAAAAAAAAAATATATTTTAGATTTTTGGACTTTAGAATTCACTAAACTTCATTTTTTTTACCCGACGAGACCGGACCGGACTGGACCGGAGTGGTAATGTGTTTATCAGCCTATGTATTTATTTTTTTTATTGATTCATTGCACAATAGGGAATTTGAAACTGCACAAAATCGATATAAGACATACAAAGCATAGAAATTTAACCATTATTTCCTTTGCACCCTAAATATATCTTGACTTAGTACTAAAAATGCGAATGAGAGTTTGTTAGTAACGTTTTCACGTTTAAAACAGATACTTACACCGATTTATATAAAGCTGGGTACGGAGGAAGCTCAATAAAAAGCAAAGTTAGGATGGCTTCTGTGTATGAGAAGAGGGATGTGCGCAGCAGTAGCACAATATATAGGCTGATGATGATGATGACGGAGGAAGCTTAAATCCTGAATAAAAAAATAGTTTTTATATAGACGCGAGAAGAAAATCCTTCAGAACGCGGGTAAAACCGTGAGAAACAGCTAGTTCTATTGTAAAAGTCGTCAATCGTTGGCCTACATACTGCAATGAAGTAAATATTTACCTCTTTGCATATGAATCAATCAATCATCAAATGATCAATCATGGTACGCTCCACATTACGGTAAGCTAATAGTTTAAGTACACAATTGGCTCGTGCCATCAATCAATCAATACTGCTGATTGCTTCAACAGACCTATTGTAAACAAACAGGACTATCATGGGATCAGTTACATACGAGTATAACTAGTTTTTTCCAGCGGTTTCACTCGTATCCTCAGAAGACTACTTGACGTACCTGGATAAAAACTACCGCACGTCCTTAGTGCTCAATCAGACTGCACTGGCGGGAGCGGGCATGGGCGCGGTTCTTGGCGTCTGCGGGTTTCTCAATACTCAATTGTTTATTGCATTCCACAATATTGCTTAGGTGGTAAGAAAATAGTTTAGTGACAATTGTGGACCCCGTCGGGCACAGCAAAACATATTTATAGGATAGAATATATAAAGTACATAACTTATATTAAAATATTATTATTATATAACTTTTAGAGTTTCATTTTATGTGCCATAAAAGAAAAATCTTAAATTAATATTATATTCATTGTAAGTAGGTATAGTTTTGAATGAATGTTCACAGTACGACGCTTCGGCGGGTGAATCAAAATGGTTTAGAACCACTTGCGCAGTTACCTAGCAGACGCTATATCGCTGTGAACGATACGGGCGGACTGGGCTATTAGAAACAACCGTGCAACCCGCGCCCGCGCCCGCCACATGCAGACGCGAGGCTCGCGGGAGCACTGTGAACGCAACTGGCGCCTACAACATACATTTGATTTACACGCGCCCGTGGTAGACTCCGCGCCCGCCTCCACTCTTAAAGCTGTCTCGTTGGTCTAGTGGTCGGTCCTTTAACGCGACTGCTGTAAACAGAACTCGGGTTCGATTCCCGGATAAAGCCGAAATCGCTTTGTGTCCTTTCCCAGGGTTCAAGCTATCTCCATAGTAAATTTATTTGAAATCGATTAAGCCGTTATACATTAAACCGTGACAGACAATTAATGAGGCAGTAAAGATGTCGCATATATCATCTTTACTTACATATATATGTAAATCCTCAAGTGAGTTTGTTTGCCACGCTTCCACGG